>CM076569.1:877347125-877809965 GCA_034641835.2 Pinus albicaulis | reverse complement strand
TCGGATGTGTTAGACTCCGTCTTGTCAAGTCCTCTGTCAGAGTCAAATTCAGACAGGTGGCTGTCAAAGTCTCAGTTCAATGTGCAGGCCAAATGCCAATCAGCTTTCACCAACCACAACTTAGAGGTTTGCAGAGCTTGTTCTCAGAATGTTTCAATAACACTTGCAGGCCAGAAGGGAGCTTCGATAAGTTTTCATTTCAGGATTGTCATCGTCAAAGTGCTCAAAGGTATTTCTTCTTCAAAATTCTGTTTTGAAGAAGAAATTTTCAAATTTGTTTTATGTAAATAAGCTGCCATGCTACCAGTGTACTTCAGAGAAATCGAAAGGTTTACCATGTATTGTGACTGAGATGCCAAAGTTAAAGACTTGTTTTGAAATGCCCTGATTTGGATAAAATCAAGTTTATTAGCACCTGCAGCAAGAACTTTTGCTAAGTTTCAAAACATGAACTTTCTCATATTGTTCGAGTAATGGTATGTTAGGCAAACTTCCTGATTTGCATAAACTTGAGAGTTTACAAAGACAGGGAAAGATCAGGCAACATAATTAGATGTTTTGGTAGATGGGCTCAAGAATAATGCAAGCAAATTTGAAAAATGAACAGCACAAATTTTCTGGCAGAATTATAAAGTCGGGTTATGTGTTTTGAATTCACCCTCGTGATCACATCAGCCATGTTAATTTAGTATTCAAAGGATAAAATCCAGCATTTCGATGGCATGTAGCAGTATTTCAGTATTGATGGATGTAGGTGGCAGAACTTACCTTGTTAAAGGGGCATCACAATTGATGGATTGGGCGCAAAGTGCTTCACTACCTATGAAAGCGATGTTCTGTTTGCACTTCGTTTTATGATTGATTGTGATATTGAATGTGCTAGTCGAAATAGTGAAGTGGAAGGCCGAAGTTGTGTTTTACAAAGTTCTGGACAGGCGCTGGAGGAACGCGCTACCCATATAAGGGGCGCTACGCATATAGCTTCCCCAGTCTTTGCAAAAGAACACGGGCGCTACGCATATAGCTTCCCCAGTCTTTGCAAAAGAACACGGGCGCTACGCATATGGTGCGCGCTACGCGTTGGGTAGGCGCGTTACGCACACAGTCACAGAGCCAAAGTTTTTTGTTCCTGCGTCCAGTTTGGTGTCAAAACGCCTAAATGGCTCCTGGAGATTCTTATTTCCAACGTTGAGATTGGCATAAATAAAGTGCGAAATGCTATTGGAATTGGGAAGACACCAATTGCTTTTGCGTTCAAAATCTTCGGTTAAAGTTATTTTTGTTAAAAAATGAATTTTTATTCAAAATAACAAATGCAAATTGGAGCAAATGCAAAGCACGCTCAGTCAATGTGTCTCGATTGTAGTGGGATTTTCTGTGACAAGTCATTTGAATGGGTATGTAAGCGAAACAGAGCGCTGTGATCATACTGGTGAACTGGAAGAGCTTCAATACGCCGTCGAAAAGTGATTGGCCTTTTTAGTTTATAAATGGAGCTCGTCATCATTACAAAAAGACAGAATGGATGTTCAATGGCACATTCGATGAGCTAGATCATCATCAAACAACAGCACTTGCAAGTCGTTTCATGCAATAAATCAATCTGAAAAAATACATTTGACTAATGAGCTTGTGAAGCTATTATGTCAAACTTCAGGATAATGCACGATGGATTGCGCAGGTGCTGATGACAGGAGTTATGTTAACAATTGGTATGAAGTCAACGACACAATTCTTTATGAAATAAAGCCATTACGAGTGTTCAATTGCCTTTGTCGTTGGATTTTTTGCGGTTCTTGTTGGATGGCCCGTCATTGGAATGATAATGGAAGTTTATGGCTTTATTGTTCTCTTCAGTGGTTTCTGGCCCACTGTTTTGATATTTTTGCAGAGGATTCCTGTTCTGGGCTGGTTACTCCAACAACCATTCCTTAGTTCGCTTTTTGGCTATCGACAGAGAACCAGTATAAAGTGAAATAACGTTTACAACGAGCAGAGACAGGCCTGGGAAATTTTCGAGTCATTGGATGTCAAATATGTTTGGATACGTGTTGTAGAATATCTGTGTGACAAGGAATATTGTGAAGAAATTGGATCTGCAAGATCCCAGCGGTGTTTTGTATATTAATTCTAGAATCTTTGAATGTGAACAATCTTCTCAAATGATTACTCCTTCGGCATAGTTTTCTGCAATTCAGCATGAGAGGTTCCTTTGTTCTGTCACTCGGAGTTTTTGATTTTCACCAAGATGAGATGTTTCGGGCCCCAAGTTTTACACTCAATTCAGACTTCCATGGTTCTCTTGTATTTGAATGCATGGTGACAAAGGAAAGGCATGTGCACGTTTTTACTGTAACCTAGTGCATATGGTTAAAATGACAAGTTAAAAACGCCTAAATTTGAAACGTAGATACCTACCACAGCAGAAGAATGGGATTCGATTTCCTATTTAGGTCTTCAGATTTCTTAATTCAAATGGTCTACGCTCCAGATGTTACCTATTCATCGGTCATCAAACAAATTCGAGTAAAAAAAGGAGCGCTATTCTATCTTCAGAAAAGCGGATTGGTTTTTAGTCTTGTTTGTTTAATAATGATAAAACAAATCCCTTATTTTGATCGATTGGTTTTTTCAGAGTTGGGTTTTATTTATACATTGTAAATCACTTGTAAGGGGGGAGAGTTTTGAGAGCTGTGGGAGAAAAAATTAGAGTTTCATTGTACAGCTTTGACAGAGGAATAATTGAATGGTCAGCTCTGATTTATAAGATTCCTGTGGCTTGAAGTTTAGCATAATGTATTTTCTCTATGTTTCATATGTATCTTGTAATGTTTTTTCATTTCATTCATAAATCGTTTTCAGTTTGAATGCTTGAGAGTAAGAAAGGTAGAACTCAGTCATTGCTCTGCCTTGAGGAAGTGTTCAGACTTTGTGTGGCTTTCTTCTGTCTGAAAGGGATTCATTGTTTAATGCCCTTTTCAGCTATCTTAAACAGTCTTTCCACGCCATTTAATTACAATTTAATTGTTAAACTTCACTCCTACCTTGCCTTATGGAATAATCTGTGCCTTTGATTAAATCTCTGCTCACGCTGCCCATAAAACCCAATCATTCATTAATACCCCTTTCTTATCTATTTACTAGCCTAAAATCATTATCAGTTTTGCATTTAGGTCATCTCAGCCCCTTTGAAGACTTTCTGCCGAGATAGACCCGGAGAGAGCCCTCTCCTGTCCTCGTAGGGCTAGCTACGGGGCTGAGCTTGGTTTGATGTTGCCTCGAGTTTTTCCTTCTTCGCTCTCGATGCAGTCATTCGAGCGCCAATGTAATGCATATAATTGGGCAAAGAAGTTCAATTGATAAAAGACCAACCATAACATGGGTAGCTATGCAAGAGAAAGTAATGCAAGTAGGCGCGGTAAATAGTGAAAAGTTAAAAGTGCCAATCCCCTCCCCATTCGATCTAAGAAGTTCTAGGAATCATTTCCAAAGGCAGCTCCAACGATTCAAATACAAAAATTTGGTAAATCGACAACTTCCATTCCATAAATGCGCTTTTTCCATCCCAGTGTCTTCCTAAAAAGCAAGAAGGGCACGCACGTGGTAATGGTTGGATTAAGGAAGCACTGAACCTAATGCTGAGATTGTACGAGGACAGTAAGGAGTGAGGTTTTAAAGAAACCAGATAATAAGAAGGTGTCTAAGCTAAGGAAGATACGGCATAAAAGTTCAAGAAGTAATGAGGAATTTGGAGATTTTAATATAACTTCCTTGTTTTTTATATCACAAGTAAGGACTATTCCAACAAATGCTGGGCAAAATCTGTGAGAAAATTAAAATCTTCGAAAAGAACCGTATTAGCAATATCAGGGAGGTTTTAACATAGCAAAGTAATGAGGAATTTGGATATTTTAATACTAAACTTAACTGATTACAAATTTCTAAATATTATAAAATCTAAAATATTTCAAATTCAGATAAATCTGAGAGGAAATATTTTAATAGATAATCACATACAGTGAATTCAAAGACCAACACCACAGCCAAGATGGCCCATATGGAATTCCCACCAAAGGTGTGATCCTGAAACATTGGCCTGATGAAGTAGAAAAGAGAGACACAAAAGACAACGCAGGGACAACTTTGATGGAATGGATAAGTTTTCGAGGATCCTCTACACCCACTTGACAAATCTTCGTGCACAAAGGACATATTTTTACATTGCTTGAAGGCCTGTAATATTATGCTAGCCAGACAATCCTATAATTTCTTCTCACATTCATCCTTTCCTGGACATTGATCTTCTACTCCATAGACATTAAATGAATCATCGTGTCACCTATATTAACGATTTCTTTCTACTCAAACTCCCAAGAATCTATGAAAATTGGCACGCTTTACTCCACTTATAAAAATAAGTTTCAAGTTTCAACTAAATTATATTATGTAATATCAGTCAAGCTCTATTCGATTGCATGAGCCTACAAGTAATTTAAATTCGACAAGCTCGCTCTATCTTAGAATTTTTTGGGCTGAGAAGCATGTATGTGCAGTAATTAATGAGTTGTTGAGTCTTACGGTGGAGAAGAGAACATTGGTTGATACTCTGACCCATTTCAAGCATGCCTTCAAGTTTTCTAACAAGGTAAAACTCAGGAACTTTTTAGCTCTGGATTCCTCAAAAGTTATAAATTTTTAACCCACTAGTTGAGTAATAATGTAAAATTAAAGTGTTACCCAGTTTAGTAACAATGCAAACTATTGCCTGTTAAATATTGACTGTTTTAGAATTTGGCGGTTACATCAATATGTTGTTAATGCTTACATTATTTTAAGTGATAGATCTTGAAGAATGGCAGATGAAAAATATTGAAGAAGCTAAGAAACGTGAAGCAATGAAAGCCAATGTGAATTCCTCCACACAAGCCAAAAATATGGGTATGCATTTTTTCTATTCATCTTATGTGTGACTTCAACTGATGGCTTGTCCGTTAGTTGTGGTGGCATACTATTTTTTTGTGACATTAGGTTCTTTTCCTCCCTGCTCGTTTTGCTCCATAGCTCCCAAATTTGGGCATGTGTTTATACATTATGTATTAGGGTTCCCATGAACAGAGATGGTGGAAAAAGTATTGGAGACTCACTGGGGCCCTGTGTTGGAGGAAGCTGGATTCTCATTACCTCCCGAAGCTTCAAGCAAGGATAGTGGAAAGATGTTGGAGGATGGACCTGAGATCGGTAATGAATATATGGGCAATCTTATTTGGTGTTTTCGCTTTTGATTTCTTAGGATTTTGACTACTAGGTTAGCATCACCAAATTATTTTGTCCTCTTCACTGCATTATGTCTCGAATTGAGCGTGTTTTACAAAGTATTCATGTAGTAGTCTTATCTATTTTTAAGTTTATGACTTGAGGATTATGGTTTCCTGACAATTTATCTAGGTTCCTTTTTTCAGCATATTTAAGGTTATTTTTATGTTTCTAAATTTAACAATTTGATTACTTATGTGTTGGAGAATGGAATTTAGCATTTTGCAGTGAAGAACTGTTAAAATTCAAAGTATTTTGTTTTAAAATATGTTTTCTTTTCCACCTTTCCCTAGGTGTGTTATTTTTGAATGAGTTATTTTTTTTCTTTGTTACTTCAATTTGTCCAAGGGTAGCAAGGGTTTGGAGAATCCTAGCTTAAAATGGTGCAATTAAATCCTGATGCATAGTTTGATATTATTTCTGCAGAAGATGGAATCATACCTAGTAGGCCACTTCCTTCTAAATTCCATGCAGAACCACATATAGAATATGACGGAGTTTCAGTTAAATGGGGTCTGTTGCACCATAAAGAAAGTGTTGCAGATTGTTGTCAGGCTTGTTTAGACCAAGCAAAAAATGTTGAAGAAGGTGAAAAGAAGTGTAACATAGATGGTGGAAAAAGTATTGGAGACTCACTAGGGCCCTGTGTTGGAGGAAGCTGCATCCTCATTACCTCCCAAAGCTTCAAGCGAGGATAGTGGAAAGATGCTAGAGGATGGACCTGAGATCAGTAATGAATATATGGGCAATCTTAGTTTGGTTTTTTCGCTTTTGATTTCAATCTTGTTCTTCTTTTTGTTGCACACTGTTGTTTACATGCTCTAAGATTTTTTTACCCTTAAGTCTTTGGTGACCATGTATTGGCTTGGGTAGGAAGCATAGAGCCCCCTTCATTTATTCTTTGAAAAACATTAATAATGCACGAGGTAGAGAGGCAGTAAGGGAGAATACTAGTTTGCAAGGGTTTTGGTTTTGCTTGCCTATTGCATTTTTTATTGGATTTTGTGATCATTGCATTGTCTTTATCCTTGGATACTAGGGCTCTGCTCGAGTTGAAGAAATCCATAAGCCATTATCCTATTGGAATTCTTTTTGATTGGAATGAAAATGACAACTACCCTTGCTCATGGAGTAGGCTTACAAGTGATGGCTTAGGAAGAGTTGTGGGCCTCAACATTAGCAATAGCTTGGATGGGAATAATGGGGTATGGGAATAATAACCATGTTTAGCCATGCTCTAGGTTTTTGCACTTTGCCACATCTAGATTAGAACTTTCAATAAGTTATTCAGGAGCTGGGATTTTGTCGGAGTCAATCCCTCCAATTGCCTTGTCTTTTGCTTCATAACTTTGTGGTAAAAAAGGGAGTATTCTAGATTCTTTGGTTGGGTATCAAGGAGGAAATAAGGTGGCTTTTAGGCTTACAGGTAAATTTTCTCCATTTGTTGGAAATTTGATAGATTTGCACATTTTATTGCTGCCTTATACTGAAATATTTGGAGAGATTCCAAGAGAGATCACAAAACTAAGGGCTCTAGAAGTACTTCAACTTCAGGACAATTATTTAAATGGATAAATTTTGTTGGAATTAAAGGAATTAATTACCTTATGTGCACTTAGCCTTGGGCATAATTTCCTTAGTGGAAGCATTCCTATCGAGCTTGGCATATGTCACAATTTGCAAATATTAAATCTAGCAGGAAACATGCAAAATGGGTCAATTCCCTCAAGTCTTGGGGATTTTACGGAGCTAAATTTTTTATCTTCATATTTCAATCAACTCTCTAGAGCAATAGAATTAGATCTATTGAGAACGTGCTAATCCCTGGAGTATTTCCATCTATCGAGTAACTCATTGATTGGTGAAATTCCTGCACAGTTGGGGAATTGTTCTAGACTTAGTTTCATTTCCCTGTTTCCAAATATTTTAGATGGAGTTATCCCAATAGAGATTGGCAAACAATCCATGCTTGAAATGCTATATGTTTTAAGGAACTCCCTCACTCATGAGATTCATAAGGATCTGGGCAATTTCCATGAGCATTATGTACTTGTGTTCACAAATCCGCTGGACTACATCCCTGGAAAAAGTTATATTGATTCTGAGCATACTAGTGGTTTATCAAACAGTGAAAAATTGGAGCTAAATTTTTTTCAAGGAGATAGTCTTGCCGATCTTATCACACTTCCTCGGGTTAATATTATTTGGGCTTTACAGACAACTCAAAATGGAACCTTCCCTGAGGGTTGGGGTGAATATAGTTGCTTGGAGATCCTCAATTTGGGTCAAAATCTTTTGACTAGTCGAATTCTTATAGTTTTGGGTAGATGCAGGAACTTGTAATTTCTTGCTTGAGAGGAAATCAACTTAGAGGGATGATTCCTAAATTTCCAGTTTCTTTTATGCTTTTCTTTAATGTTAGTGGAAACAAATTATCTAGCAACATTTCAACTTGCTCGAATAATAGCTTCACCAAACCACCACTGCTTTCAATAAATAAGTTTTTCGATAGTTCGCAAGCTTAGGTCACCTTTGCTGCTCTTTATTCATCTCTCTTTATGTGTGGTCTTGGGGAAGCAATCCAAATACTTCCATTCTATCTAATCTCTTTATGTGTGGTCTTTGGGGAAGCAATCCAGTCACTTCCATTCTATTTAAGGGTCTGACGGCGCTTCATGATTTCAAACAGTAATAATTTCATTGGTTTTCTTTCTCCACCACTAATAAATGAAGGGATAATGAAATAACAACCATCTTATGGATTATTATTAAATGACAACCAATTTTTAGGGAATATTTATAGCTCCCTTTTTTCTTCATAATAGAGATTTCAGAGCTTTTCCTTGAATTTCAGGGCAATCAAATATCAGGGGAAATTCCTGCAGAGGTACCAATGAATTATAAATCGTTGAAGTGATTAGAGACCTCACATAATCAAATTAAAGGATCAATATCATTCACCCTTGGGAACATAACATCATGAACGACCTCTGCCATATGCTATGAGTGCTCTAGCATATATTCCACCATTCACATAGCTTCTAACAATTGACATATGGGAGCTCATACATTTTCTAATTATATAAAACTCAAGAACTTTTTGGCTCTGGATACCTCAAAAGTTATAAATTGTTAACCCACTAGTTGAGTAATAATGTAAAATTAAAGTGTTACCCAGTTCAGTAACAATGCAAACTATTGACTGTTAAATATTGATTGTTTTAGAATTTGGTAGTTACATAAATATGTTGTTAATGCTTACATTTTTTTAAGTGATAGCCCTTGAATAATGGCGGACAAAAAAGCTTGAAGAAGCTAAGAAACGTGAAGCAATGAAAGCCGATGTGAATTCCTCCACAGAATCCAAAGATACTGGTATGCATTTTTTCTATTCATCTTATGTGTGACTTCAACTGATGGCTTGTTCGTTAGTTTTGATGGCATAGTATTTTTTGTGACATCAGGTTCTTTTCCTCCCTGCTCCTTTTGGTCCACAGCTCCCAAATTTGGGCGTGTGTTTATACATTATGTATTGGGTTTCCCATGAACAGAGATGGTGGAAAAAGTATTGGAGACTCACTGGGGCCCTGTGTTGGAGGAAGTTGGATTCTCATTACCTCCCGAAGCTTCAAGCGAGGATAGTGGAAAGGTGCTGGAGGATGGACCTAAGATTGGTAATGAATATTTGGGCAATATTAGTTTGGTGTTTTCTCTTTTGATTTCTTGGGATTTTGACTACTAGGTTAGCATCACCAAATTATTTTGTCCACTTCACTACATTATGTCTTGAGTGTGTGTTTTACAAAGTATTCATATAGCAGTCTTATCTATTTTTAAGTTTATGACTTGAGGATTATGGTTTCCTGACAATTTTTCTAGGTTCCTTTTTTTCAGCATATTTAAGGTTATTGTTATGTTGCTAAATTTAAAAATTTGATTGCTTACGTGCGGGAGAATGGAATTTAGCATTTTGCAGTGAAGAAATGTTAAAATTCAAAGTATTTTGTTTTAACATCTGTTTTATTTTCCACCTTTCCCCAGGTGTGTTATTTTTGAATGAGTTATATTGTTTCTTTGTTACTTCAATTTGTCCAAGGGCAGCAAGGGTTTGGAGAATCCTAGCTTAAAATGGTGCAATTAAAGCCTGATGCATAGTTTGATATTATTTTTGCAGAAGATGGAATCATACCTGGCATGCCACTTCCTTCTGAATGCCATAGAGAACCACATACAGACTATGATGGAGCTGCAGTTAAATGGGGTCTAATGCACCATAAAGAAAGTGTTGTAGATTGTTGTCAGGCTTGCTTAGACCAAGCAGAAGGTGAAAAAAAGTGTAACATTTGGGTTTACTGTCCATTTGAACCTGGTTTCTATTCTCCAGATATATATCAGCACAAGCATCAAGAATGCTGGTTAAAGCAGGTAGAATTCTCATGCTTCCTCTATTGGATATCTTGCATCTTCTGCTATGTGGATTCATAGAGGATATTTCACTTTGGATATTAGATTCTTTTGTCAAGAAAGATGTTGAAATTGATTATTTGGGGAATCTACATACATATTTATGCAATTTCGAGCCTTTCTTACTAAATCAGGGACAACTTACTGAAGGGTAGTTTGAAATTTTGTGTTTGTTCTTATTCAAGTTTGAGTTTATTTCAAGACTGCTACAATCTATGGTCATGTGAGATTATGAATTATAAATTTATATAATTTTGATGTTTCTAGGTTGTAGATTGTACTATTTTCATTGGAGGATGCTACTATTGATGCACCCAAGGCTCTTGAGTTACTTGGTAGGATTCTCACAAAACTGGTTGTTGAAGGGACATTCTTTATTCAAGATATAGCAAGGGAAATCAAGGATGGAGGTACATAGCCATGAAGCTTATTAGAAACGAGGGGATTTTGAGGTATTTCTTAAGAAGAAAATTTCAAGGTAGTCTTCTCACAATTTTAATGCCTGATCAATTTTGTGGTTTATCTGTGATCTCTTATGTTGACAAGTGAATGGTTGGTTAGTGTTCTCATCCCCAGCTTTCAGCTAGATGGCCCTACTTCGGAGGCACCATGTCTCTTCGCGGGCCTTCAAGATCTTAGTGCACTCAGATTCTAGCAAGTAGATGCGTGCCTTTGATTCATCCGTTTCAAATCCTTGATGGTCAGACAAACTCATTGCAGCAAGTTCCTCTTCAATAGATTGCAGAGTATGTTCATTCCGAATGCTATTCTCCTTTTCCCAAACCCTGGTGAGCCTCTTGACCTCTTTCATCTTGTAGGCAAAGAGAGTAGAGGGGTCTAGGTCCAGTGGTCCTATATGGGTAGTCTAGTACTAAGTGACAACTTCAACATAGGATGCATCCTCAAGCCATGTAGCATTGAATTTGAAGGGCGCCCTTGGCTTTGGTGTGCGTCGAGCAAGTTCCATAAAAATGGGAGAGTGATCAGAGAGCCCCCCCTATCCAACCCACTACTGATAGTTGAGGATGTGGGCAATAATGTCCTCATGGACCAAGAATTTGTCCAATCGTCTGGCAAGGGAGGCTTGTCCTGTCCTCTTATTGTGCTAAGTAGGTTGTATTTTGGGGGACGAGATGTCCACAAGCAGGTGCATTTCAATGAGGGTCTGAATCTGTTCAGATAGGGGATTGAATTGAGCAGAATGTCCCCATGATTCATCCTGACCGAGAGAGAAATTGAGGTCGCCATCGAGTATGAGCCTGTCATGATTCATGAGGGGGAGGTTGAGGAAATGATCCCAAAATGTGAGTTTATTAGAGCACAACCCATATATGTTGAAGATGCGAAAGGGAGATCCGAATTCATTTGATTGTATGTCGACCCCCATGTATCCCTCTCCTCCCCAGATATTAAGGAGGTTTATCAACCGGGGACTGATGCCTAGTGCAATGCCGCCCGATCGGCCACGAGCATCCAAGGCATGAAAGTTCTAGCTAGGGTGCATGCCTTGAAGAATATTGACAATCGATGATTCAGGGCCAAGGGTCTCTTGGAGGAAAATAATATCACAAGGGGTCAATTGAAGGAGATAATAATCATGAGGGAACAGATGCATGGGCTATCTGTGCTCTAAGGACCCGATTGAGAATGTGTTGACGTCCATAGGCTACCTCCTGACCAACTTGGATAATGGATTTAGAAATATATGATTTGCAACCATGAGAAGATACCTTGATCTTGGGAGGGGGGAATAATAGCTAATCCGTAGGGGGGGAAGTAGATAGCTTGGAGAGGGATCTGAAAAAGTATGAGTGGCTGCCCGCAGAGTCAGATGAGGCCTCAAAGGAGAGGGGGAGAGTGGGAGAAGGTATAGAGGGAGGGGTCACAAATGAAGGGAGAGGAGAGGAGGGGAATTTCGACCCAGATACAGAGAGGACAAATTATTGAATAACAGTAGAAACAATATAAAAATCATAAGAAAAGTAAGGGAGTGAAGTAATACCCGCAGAAGGCTGTGCGACAACTGCTCTGGAGCGGGTAATGTGCGATGAAGGGGGCCGAGGTGGATGAGCACTAGGGGATTCATTCGGAACACTAGCCCGAGGGGGTCGACCATGCTGAGAAGTCTTCCGAGTGGGCGCCTGTGCCTATGGAGTTGAAGCATGAATAGATTCAGTTGGCAGGGACTGTGGAGTGTTCTTCTGCAGGAGTGGGCAGTCCTTGTAGAGATAATTGACCTCGTGACATCTTCTACATCGGTAAGGCACACCTTTGTAATCCAGGGGCTAGATCTGGGTAAATTGCTTCCATATCAATGTAATGGACTCTTCCAAGCCCTCTCTGGTGTCCAAATGTACCAAAATCTGAGCCATGGTCATGATACCAGTTGCAATATAAGATTTGTCATGATCAAGATAGGACCCAAGGAAATTTCCAATGTGTGCGAAGGTATCCTCAGACCAGAAGTGCATAGGTAGCACAGGTAATCGAACCCAGATGGTTCCAACATCCAAGTGCCCTCGCTCAGGGTCGAATAGAGGGCTCCATCTCTTCAACAGGACTGGGGCTTGTTCTATGTGCCAATAATGGGAAACTACCCATTACAGGTGTTCCGATCGACTAAAACTGAGTGCAAACCATCCTTTGGGGAGAATGATGACAGAGGGTAAAGCATCAATAAATTGTCCCTAGATATCCATAGTCCATAGCCGAATTCATTCTGTGTTGTATTTCCGACCCCGAATGTGTTCGACCAAAACCCTCTCAGTCATGTCAAGTACATCGCCCATCCTGTGTTGGTCTCTGAATGCAAGGTCGATAACCTTATTACCTTTCTTAACACATCCTGACTTCCTGGATGAGCGCAGTTGAGATCCAAGGGAGGGTTTCTCCCTTGCCAAGTCCAAGGTAGGTTCCTCGATCGTCCCGAATGAATGTGAGGGCAGATTAATAGGGAGAGTGCCCGCAAAACACCTAGATGGAGGGGGGCACAACATCATTCGCGAGGGTTCAGCCAGGGGCAAGTTAGACGGATGTAAAGGGGGTGCAGAAGCAGGAAACGAAGGTATAGGATACAGGGAGGAGGAGATATTCCGGGAGGGGGCAGGACTGTGACAATAGGAGGGATGTCAGAAAATGGTGAGATGCAGGGGATAACGACACAGATAGCACCAGATTGGCTACAGGAAGGGGGGGGAAGCACTCTAGCAATGCAGATGGTGGAGAATCAGAGCGGTAGGCTAGGGAAGAAGATCCCTCCAGAGAAAAATGAGGCTAGGTGGAAGCCCTAGATCCATCTAGAAAAACTGCAGATGCGGGAGGTGCCTGCGCGGACAAAAAAAGATGGGGAGTGTCGGGGAGTGGACTAGATCGGCAAGCCCTCCAATGGTTCCGGGGAATAATCTAGTAGCTCATCCTCCATGGCATTCGATGTGGGTCGATCGATGGTTGCATAAGAGCGTAGGCCATAGAAAGTGCGACAGTGAAAGGCAATAAGGGATGGGTGAAAATTGGGAGGCTACGATAGGAGGTGTAGGCGGTCTCAGCAGAAGCCCTACCCCAAGGCTGACACATGCAATTGTTCGCGGGACCGCGATGTTGCAGTGTGTGTTAGAGCCCCATCCATATTGCGTCATCCCCGATCGCCGAACCATTCAAAAACCCTTAGCGAAAAAATCTTAGATCGCCTTCCATCCTCATTCACATAATTCAATCATCAACATGGTAGAGATGTTATAATTTCGTCAACATTCCTATGTTATACCAAAATGATTTCTGGTTAACATTCCTATGTGGTACCTATGTAAAGGATTCATTTATCAGCCATTAGATATAGCCAACTCAAAAAGACACTTTTTTGGTCATCAGTATTAGTATATTAGTAAAATTGTGACTAATTCCACTCTCTTATTTGGTTCAAATTGAACTGAATCCAAAGCTCTAGCTATAAATTTTAAAATTGTATATTTATTTTTAAAATTGCAATATGTTAAAACATATTAACATGACTGTTTATTTTGTTTAGAATTACGCAAATTCACAACATATATAGGTAAAGGGAGAAAAACATAAAAGGAAAAAGAAGAACCTATGTTTTCATTTAAAACAAAAATCCAATACATATTCATATTAAGCTTAGATCCAAACAGAAAAGGTCAAAACATCTAGCCCCATTGGAAAATTTTCCACATAAAAAGACACCAAATACTGCCTAAAACGTGGATGTTGAGTGAGCTTTTATCAAATGGCTATCATATAAACCACAAAATTGAAATTTTTTGTTTGTTCTTATTCAAGTTTGAGTTTATTTCAAGACTACTACAGTCTATGGTCATGTGCGATTATGAATTATAACTATATATAGTTTTGATGTTTCTAGGTTGGAGACTGTAGTATTTTCATTGGAGGATACTACTATTGATGCGCCCAAGGCTCTTGAGTTACTTGGTAGGATTCTCGCAAAACTAGTTGTTGAAGGAATATTCTTTATTCAAGATATAGCAAGGGAAATCAAGGATGGAGGTACATAGCCAGGAAGCTTACTAGAAACGAGGGGATTTTGAGGTATTTCTCAAGAAGAAAATTTCAAGGTAGTCTGCTCACAATTTTAATGCGTGATCAATTTTGTGGTTTATCTGTGATCTCTCATGTTGACAAGTGAATGGTTGGTTAGTTTTTAGGTCGTGCTCACATTTGTTGGTTCCTGAAGCTCGAACACTTTATAACAAAAATAGGCAAAGTCAAACAACACAAATGGTCCACTAGCTCTCTTTTCATTTGCTAATATTATAATGAAGTTTTATTAGAGGCACTATTTGTTTGTTTGTTTTGGTTAGAAAAGGGTTTGCTCTTGATTTTATGTGATTTTCAATTTATTGTATGTAGCATGTTGAGAAATGGGAAAGAATAATGTGACATTTATTTTGCATAAATTGATGTTGAAGGAAAATTGCTTTGACATTGTTGATGTTAAGGTATATGTTGTATAAACTATTTATAGTCTAATTTATGTTATATTCTAGTGTTCATTGTCTTTCATTTCTTACACTACATTGTATTTTCTTTTGTTTTCAGAAAATGAAATCAGTATTGATGGTAAGAAGCATGAATTGAAAAAAGAGGAGAGCAATAACATTGGAGCGAGAAATGAAAAAAGAGAGAGGAGTACTGGTGTGGTGATACCCTTAGAGCCAATATCTCACATAAGACACACATATAAAGACTGATGATCAAGTCTTCAGAGTTAGAGAATTCACCTGTAATGCCTTGACAACACAATAATAATGTTTTGAAGTGATGAAATATCATTTCATGTGTAAATTGTAGTCCAACTAATATTAAGTTGGAAACTCATACTGTAATACTTTAACATTTCATATAATATAATTTATGTAGTTGAAATTATTTATAGTTGCATTTGATGTTATTTAGTATTGTAATTAAAATATGTGACTTTGTGTTTTCATATTAGATGAACATGCACATTGTATAACATTTTTTAAATCATACAAATTAATTTATGTTGATTAATAATGAACACAAATAAAATGAATATACGACTAAATTAGTCATTTATAATGATTATTAATGAAAGTAAATGAAATGAATATAAACTACTAAATTAGTCGTTTATATAATGAATAAATGGCTACTGCAAATAATAAATTTGTAACTACAAATGGCGACAAAATTTTACATATATACAACTATTAGTAGCTATTATAACATGACTAAAATTTAATCATATTTCTTTGGTCATTAATTGGTTTTAAACGATGACTAAAATTTGCATATATATGACTATTAGTAGCTAATTTACAGTATCTTATAACACGACCAACATATTGGTCATATTTCTTTGGTCATTAATTGGTTTTCTTAGGTGATCATATAGTAATATATTTTGTTGTATATTTGGTCATTAATTGTGACATTTAATGATCAAATCAAAAGGCCAAATCAATGACCAAATCAATAACTAAATCAATGACTAAATCAATGACCAAATATACAACTAGATAACAAAATTGAGATAACCAATTAATGACTAAGCTAAAAATGACCAAAAGTTGGTCGCGTTATAAGGTACTGTAAATTAGCTACTGTTGGTCACCGACTGAAAAATAGTCGTTTATATGCAAATTTTAGTCGTTTTTTTAGTAACAAATTAGCCATTTTGTACTAGTGTTTCAATGTAGAAGTTGTTTTCTAATGATATTATTTGATTTCTTACATTAGATGCATTTATTTCAATGTATATGTTGATTTCTGATTTGATGTTATTGGATGTATGATGGTACATTAATTTTAAAGTCATTGGATTAATAATGTTCATTGATTTCAATGTAAGCACAAAAAATCATTGACAATGTACATTGATTTTTGTGTTATAGTAATTAAACCTATTAATATTTGAGAGCAAGAGAGAGGAGGTAGGATGTTTACTACAACAACTCGACCTAAATATTTAAATGGTTTACGATTTCAATTGTCATTTTCATATAATCGATATGAAAAGATGACAAAACTAACAAAGGTGACAATAAAAATAGTAGAAGAAAATATTTTAAGATTGATAAAAATGAAGATTATTTGTAATTTACTACATTCTTATTATTCACATTTTCTATCATTTAACACTATTAAATACTCACTTTGCATTCAAAATTTGTATTGTCATTTTTCATTATTAAAGTTATTTTACAATATTTATCATCTCAACAAAATGAGGTAACTAAGAAAATTTAAAATTAATATAACCAGATAAATCTCAAAATTTATTTACAACCTAGATCCATTTTAACTCTGGATCTATCAAATCTCTCTAGGTGAAAACATAGCTTGATTGATCAGGAGTTAAGATGGATCTAGGGTCGTATAATGATATTTGATCAATTTAAAATTAAAACAAATTGATATAATATTATTTTTATTATATATAAATTTCACATTTTTATATATAAGTATATTCTCATTTTTTTATATGGTTTATAGACCTTGATCCCTCTCTGGGCTTACCCAAAGAGACCATTGTCTCTGGATTCAATTACAAAGTCTTTAAACCCTAGAGTATGCAGAGAATTGAACCCATGACCTCTCAATTGCATAAGTTCTTTAACAACGAACTTAATCAATTAAGCTAACCCTCAAGGAATATTTCAATTATTACTATTATTATAAATATGTGTTTTTATTTTTATATATATTATTTTTATTATAGTTTTAATTATTTATTAACAATATTAGTAAAGTAAGTCTAAGGGGAGTTCTTTGGCAATCATTATGTAAACTATGAGATTCAAGGTTCAAAAACAATATTAGTAGAATAAGTATAAATAATACAAAGTAGATATGTATAATGAGTCAAGGTTCAAATGCTCTATGGATCAAGTTAACAAAAAAAACAATATTAGTAGAATAAGTAAAAATAATACGAAGTAGATATGTATTTTATTTTCCTACCAGCCTAGATCCATCTTAACTCTAGATCTATCAAGTGCCGAGAGGGATCAAAGTTCTTCAACTGCAAACCTCTTTTTAGAGTGAAAAAATTAAGGAAATGATTGCAACTCAATAGATTTGATCCCTCTGGAAGTTTGATAGATCCGGAACTAAGATGGATCTAGGCTCGTTTAATTGTTAATTATTAATAATTATACTTAATAATTTTATTTTATTTTTAGTTGGTTTTTAGGCATGTGGTATTGTTGAGCCATGATATTATAACAAAGTTAATAATATTCAT
Source organism: Pinus albicaulis (assembly GCA_034641835.2). Taxonomy (NCBI): domain Eukaryota; kingdom Viridiplantae; phylum Streptophyta; class Pinopsida; order Pinales; family Pinaceae; genus Pinus; species Pinus albicaulis. The sequence goes on along the minus strand of CM076569.1, from coordinate 877,792,444 downwards.
GGTAAAATAAAGATGAATATCCATGATTAAAAGTTTTTTTTATATTGTAAGCATTATGTTTTTATGTGCTTATTAATGAAATTTAAATGTAGTTACAAAATTATTGTTTTAATTGATATGACAAAATGGATTGTACTTTATAATGATGGATATTAATAGTGAACAAAACAATTATCGAAATCTGCAGGACCCAACAAATAATTTCACTTGGGGTCGGAAAAACACAAAGGAAAATAGATACGAGTGAGGAAACCTGTGGAAGAGCATCAATGCCTTGGATTTCCATTGAAATACCAAGAGACTTGATGTATCCTCCTTTGGTGATGGGCATTAGCTACAATCCCTAAACGATTCACAGTGTTCCTCGAAATATCCCATTCCTCGCCTTCATTCGCTTACAAGGATGTTGAGCCTAGAGACAAAGAAAAAAAGCCTCTCTCGCTGATTACCCCCTTAATGTCGAAAATAATGGTCTGGCGCAGGTTCAATAGTGAGTGGAAAACTCTATTTTATAGTTTATAGATGCATAATGATATTTATAGTGAACAAAACCATCATCGAAATCGAGTTTTATTCTTAGTCCTAATTATTCTATGCATAATTATATTTATAGTGAACAAAACAATCATCGAAATCGAGTTTTACTCTTAGTCCTAATTATTCTATAACCTGATTGAGTGTATTACAAAAGATACAAAAGGGTTCTTGAAGAAGTTTTCATATTCTCCATACATTGATTTTGAAATTTTTTTATTGGAATGGAATCAAACTCAATCTATTTGTGGAATCAATTATGGCCATTGAGGTTTAATACAATTATGGTCATTGAGGTTTAATATTCGTGGAATCTGTGATTGAGATAAATTTGGTATCACTTATTAATGATTCTTATGAGTTCCCTGATTCTTCTCATTATGATTTTTATAAGTCTCCCAAATGCTTTTCTCAATTAGAGATAAGTTTGGTATTATTGAATTGGTAGTATTGATTTTTTGGAAAATTATCTAGTTTATATTTTGATTTAATTTGTCTATAATTCAACATAAATTCATTGAAATCACAAGTTTGACAGGGGAACTCTTCACAATGGAAGTGCCACAGGAGTTTTTGAGGGTGTTGAATCCATATATGCATTCAAAAAATCATTTTAAACAACACAAATCAAGATTTGATCACAATTGTTTTTGCCGGATTGGAGCCTAAATTCTGCCGAAAACTCCAAAAAGTCACACTTAAAAAACTACTCCATTTTTATAAGCCTCAATCACACTTAAAAACAATACTCCATTTTAATAAGTCTCTCGATTCCTCTCCTCAATTAAATGGTCAACATCCATGTGGGAGTCTTGTTTTGTTAGGGAAGAGTGCCATTAGTGCAGTGGTAATTGAGGTTCAATACTCAGAGAATTTGTAAATGAAATAAAGTTGGGAGTTTTGTTAGGGAAGAGTGTCATTAGTACAGTGGTAATTGAGATTTAATACTCATGGAATTTGTAATTGAAATAAAGTTGGGAGTCTTGTTGGGGAAGAGTGCCATTAGTACAATGGTAATTGAGGTTAAATACTCATGGAATTTGTAATTGAAATAAAGTTGGTTTCAATGGATTATGATTTTCATAAAATTGTTAATATTATTTTATTGTATAATTTTAGTGATAACAATAATACATTTTAGATTTTTAAATATTTCCAAAATCTATAATTTAAATAAAAATGGTCATTTACCTTCAACATGTTTCTTTAACAAATCATTATTAAATTTCAACATGTTCCTCTAACAAATCATTATTAAATTTCAAAATATTCTCAAAATTTAGATTAGATATCATTTTTTGGGATTCACCTGCCTTAAGTAAGTCATTCATCTATGACCATTTCCATGAGATGTAGTCGTAACTGACTAATTTAACATGGTTTTTTGAATAGTCCACTTATTCTCATGGTTTTTTTAATAGTCCACATAGCACTCATTGCTAAATGGACTATTAAAAAACCATGAGAAATCCCATGGTTTTTTTAATAGTCCACTTAGCACTAATTGCTAAGTGGACTATTCAAAAAATCATGAGAAATTAGTCAGTTACGACTACCTTTCATGAAAATGATCATAGATGAATAACTTACTTAACGCAGTTGAATTCCAAAAAATTATATCTAATATAATATACTACGAAAAACCTTCATACTTAAAATAGATTTTAAAATATTTCCAAAATTTATAATTCAAATACCCAAAACTTGTAATCCAAATATATATAATTATTCATTTCTAATCCAATACTAAAGAGATGAGAAACATAAACATTAAGGAAGTGGAAGAAAAGGTGGAAAAGTTACCAAAGGATTAGTGTTTGCATTGGGTAAAATGAATTTCGGATCCAAACCACCAGTTGGTTTTCACAACTTCAGCACCTTTTTCCCACCGTTTGAACGAAAAAACTTGACGTGGGGGCGAAAAAGCTTTAGCCGCGTTCGACGGGTAAAGTGGGCTGTGACACGCAAATTCCATCGAGAAAAAGAAAAGCAGCAAAGGTTGATGACAGAGCATAGGTTTTTAAATATATATATATATTTTAAATGTTTAATTAATATTTTGAGGTTATTTTTTTATTTAAAATAAAAATTAAAAGTTGATTAGGAAATTAGAAAGATAAAAAAGCATTATTATAAACATAGGTTTTTAAATATATATATATATATATATATATATATATATATATATATATATTTTAAATGTTTAATTAATATTTTGAGGTTATTTTTTTATTTAAAATAAAAATTAAAAGTTGATTAGGAAATTAGAAAGATAAAAAAGCATTATTATAAACATTTCAACTTTATGGTATATTGTATTATTTAATAAAATTAACTAAATTATAAGTTTATTTTAAATTATTATTAGTTAGAAAAGAATTAATATATAAGTTACATATATACATTTCAAAAACATGTAACATGGTTTTTAACTATGTAGATTTACCACGATTTTATCATGAAATTTTTTGATTTAGAACTAAGTTTTGTTACAATATTATGGTCCAAAAATATAACTTACTCATAATAGGTTCCCAAAAACCCATAACTCATATTTATGTGACATTTTATTTTGATTAAAAGGGTAGAAAGGGGATCATGGGTGAATACATGAAGAAGGGTTACACTTTTGTGGCAAATATGGTGATAAAATTTTAAAATTTTACTCTTTTATAGAATTGAAACCCTCAAAATTCATATAAGCAATGTGAATTTTGATTCGAAGTCAAGAATACGAACTTTTGATCAAGTTAGATATTTTAATATTCAAAAATGGTTGAAAAATGGTCAGAAACAACTACGAGAGAAGAAAGAAATGTGGATAGAAATTTGGCAGTGTTAGCGATTTCCACTCAGTGAAATTGTATATAAGATGGTTGTGTTAGGGAAAATGGATATTAGAGGAAGAAACGTCTATGAGAGGAGAAAGAAATATGTATATAATTTTGGCAGTGTTAGGGATTTCCACTTAAGTTTGAAATTATTTTCTTAGTGAAATTCTATATAAGATGGTTGTGTTAGGGAAAATGGATATTAGAGGAAGACTGGAAAATTTCCACTTAAAATAATTTATTAGCTACGCAAGCTTGAGTTGTAAATTGTAGGAGAGTTGTAACTTGTAGGAATTTTACATGGTTAAGGGAATTTTAAACTAGTTCATCCAATGGTAAATTTTAAATTTGTCATTTAAAAAAATCGAATATAAACCTATTCTAGAAATGAATATAAAACTCTTCTAGAATTTAAGCAACGGAAAATCCAATCACCTTAAGAGAAAGTGGTAAAATACTATAATATTTTGATCAAGGGAACCGGTTCAATATTAGAAAATAACACCTTTCTCATTAAACATTTTCTATTGGAACTTGAAATAACATTTTTGAAGATTGAGAGGAAATCTATGTTAGAAATGTCATAGAATCTGTAAATTTGGCATAATGTAAGTGATATCTCTTTATATTCTAACTTTAATGAAATTTTGCTTACTAATTTTTATATTCAGTGATCTTATATATCTCAATTTGGCATAATGTAAGTGATATCTCTTTATATTCTAACTTTTAATGACAATTTGTTTACTAATTTTTATATTCAGTGATCTTATATATCTGAATTTGGCATAATGTAAGTGATATCTCTTTATATTCTAACTTTTAATGACATTTTGTTTACTAATTTTTATATTCAGTGATCTTATATATCTCATGATTGAATTTATGCCTTAAGGCGTTTCCTTTGCAACCTCTGGTGCAATTGTTAGTTTATAAGGTAAAATGGGTGTTAACTTATAGCTACTACTTATATGTTATTTTAATGTGATGTGTATATTATTATTTTATTTTATCTAAAAAGTTATTTGTAAACAAAATTACAATATAAAATTTCAAATTTATTATTTTTATTACTTTTATAGGGATACTACAACATCTCCCTGGCTCTATATTTCTTTTACTTTTAACATTTTATTAAATGTTTACAAATCCTTTACATTTTATAAATTCAACATATTAAGCTGGCATGTAAAAATGTTTACAAAGTTTACAAACTTTCTTATATTACATCTACACATTTTCCCTAAAATATTAAATAACTAAAATTTTGAGAACACATATAGCTACATAAATATGCAAATGATATATATATATATATATATATATATATATATATATATATATATATATATATATATATAATTTTGTAATGTGATATGCATAATATAGATTATAAATAATATATAACCTATAATCCCAATAGTAAAAATACACTATTTTATTCTCCTCATTGAAGTACACACTTCTCCTATTGAAAGCATGCCTATGGCTAGGTATCTTATGTATAAGGAGAGGTTAAACAACATGGAAGATAAAAGGTTTCCTAAAATTGCTTCTAACTCTAGCCAAAACCATCTTAGACTCAAACATGAATCTCATTTTTGGCTAGACCATTGAGGGGTAAAGAAGAAGATCATTTTACAGAATAAGGTTAATATTAAAAATATTATTACATCAAAATTTAAGGAGATATTGTGGGGTCATAGAGAGTTAGAGGTAAAATTGAAACTAATATGTGATAAGGAGGTGGTCAATCCAAATCTCCAAAATCAAAAGTATATTTATGTCTTGTCTAGTGTAAATAAGAAAATAAACATTGCTAATAAAAGAACAATTTTTCATAATCTCTATATTGAAAATGGATATCAGTCAATTCCAAAAACACCATCGGATGAAATATTTTCTCATCTTTGTGACACTAAGAATGTAGAAGATAAAGAACACATCCCCTTAATTGTCTAGCTTATACATAGATTATATCTAAATTTCAAAATATTTGTCATGCTACCAACCTTCTTGATCTTTTAACTCAACAAAACTATAGTGATCTTAAAAATTTTCTCTTAATGCATTTCAAACAAAAATAAAATGCTCCATAATTAATTTTAGCATTGGTCAATTACAAATATACCATGGGTTGAAAAAGTCTCACCTTTGTGAAGCTTAAATCTATATTATATAATATTCATAATAGTATCGACCTTCTTATCATTTAACTCAAAAAAACCATGGTGATTTCGGAATGTTTTTTGAGGATAGATCATCATCATCATCTAAAGCTTAGAAAAAAAATTATTGTAAGAATTAAGTTTCTATATGGTTATTCACTAAATTTAAATATAAAGTTCCAAAATATCATGGTAAGGAATATGAATTATTATTATTTTATTTTATTTTTTTCAAATTGTGATATGCACCTTATGCATTTTTTCTAAAGAAAAAGTTTGTAATTTTATTAACAAAAATAAACTTGCAATATAGCAAATGTTTTAAACTCAAATTTTTAAGTTAATTTGTATTTTTAATGTATCTTTTGATGGCATGTTTTGCATGCAAGATGGTGGGGGGTGGGCTACCACCATCCCACATATCCATTCCAACGAGGGGCATGGTAGCACACCCCCTTTCTTAGTAATTTGTGCACATTATATTTGCATGAGGATCATTATCATTTTGCAGTCTAGATCCATGTATTTTGAACTCCACCCTCATCGTTTGCACTCCTATCAAATCTGCCTCACCTGACTCATAATCTCTCTTCCTCATTGTTTGATCTCCTTCTCCCATGCGACTAAGCACACTCTGTCAATATCAAATATGAAATTAATTTCCCTAGTCATGGTAATTTAAATCTCCAACATCGTTGGTCACCTTGGAAAAAAAGATATTGAGCGCATCAAATTTAATGAAAAAGTTGATTCAACTAGTTTTTTGGTCTAGTCATCCCCTAATTATGGTAGTCTAGCTTGTGAATGCATATTACATTAGTTCAATCCTCTAAGTCATGCTTGCAAAGCTTCATCACTTCTAGCTCTCCAAGAGTAATTGAAGAAAAATAAATACAACTCCTCAACAAAATTTACTCAACAACGATGTTCTTTGCAACAATCTTCCCTTCTCAAACTTTTGATTTTCTCAACAATAGTGTTCTCTACACAACATCTTATTTAGAGTCCTGAAGTTGGTCAAAATACTCTATAGTGTTGAAACAAAATTACAACAGTTGGGTGGATTTTCCCCTCGGAAATTTTACCCTTCTCTCCTCCTGGTTTCTTCTTGAGTTCTCTTTTCTTGATGTTCCTCTTTAGACTATCACTCCTTGTAACAAGTTGGCCTCCTTTCCATTTCTGATGGTTTCCAAGCCCCTATACCTTTGTCTCAATTATCTCTCCCTCTCGAAACTCCTAGCTCCATGTGATGCTCGTTTTTGTTGGTACTTCTCTCTGTTGATACCCTCCCAACTAACCTGGCTCGAATTTGACCTCGAAGTTGACCACATACCTTTGTTCGAGGCATAGACATGGATCTATTTCCCTAATTATACCTTTTTTCCAATCCATATATTTCTTTTTCTAGACACATAACTACCTATTCCTTGGCCTTTCTCTCATTCCCTTGTAGTCTTCATGCCACACCAACAAGCCCAGGTCCATAGGGGCACAATGTACTTCCAAGAATGGGCTAGTCATGGTAGCACATGAACTCATCATAGAGTGGAAGAAGTAGCAACAAGTTTTTGGGAACTTACCCCATCCCCTAGATAGGAAGAACTCACTCATGTCAAGCAAGAAGGAACAAACCAAAGGCACCTCCTCTCGAACATAGAGGTACTGGTAGAGTTGGTTGATTGGGTGCCCAATACAGGGTGCACATGTGGGTGTTTTAATTAGTATATGCACATAATGGACCTGTACTAGCACATGAAATTGTTACTAGGAAAGGTTCTCATGGATTGACACGAGAACAGAGAGGACCTCCTCCTCTCTATGGAGCATATGCATCAACACATGGAGGACCCAGATTAAAATTGGCGCACATCGAGAAGCACCTTGGAATTCCTCTTACTATTGGCTACTTAGTGGGTAGAAACAAGGAGTCGATCCAAGTTGCATCAAGAGATTCAGATCCCCCTTCCGAGTTTCTTTACTCTTGTTATGTCTTTGGTTTCTTTGTTTCTTGTTTTCTCTTATGGCCTCGAAGGCTTGTATATTAGCATAAGTATTTTATATTTTTATTTCATGGGAAAATTTTGTCTTATGACTCTCCTAGGAGAGTATATTTTTTTATATGGTCGAGCTTCCCTAGCCACCGACCAGTCTAAAATATGTAGTTATTTCATGTAATCTCTTGTTTTAAGGGAAATACAAATTTTATTTCATATATATATATATATATATATATATATATATATATATATATATCTGTGTGTGTGTGTGTGTGTGTGTGTGTGATCAGAAACTGAATTGGGGGCAAAAAATTTCTAAAAATTCAAAGTGATCATAATATCTCCAAACCAGAACGACCAGATAGGAATCGTCTTCAGGAATCTGGCACACTTTGTTTCATCAAAAACCGACTCCATATGAGGAAGATAAAGCCCGATGCTCGTTTTCCTAAATAACTAAAGAATTTGTAGAAAATGACAGAATGGTGACATGGAAGCCTAGTCAGCAAAAAAGAATATTCTTAGAACATTTTTTCAATTCGCCCAATGACACTATGACAAGTGTTTAATGGTGGCTAGCCCGAGTTTCTGGGCACATGGCAGTTTTTGGTTGGTTGTGAACTAGCTAATGGGATGTTGACACATGGCTAGCCCGGAGGCCACCATGTGCCCCTCCCAAAGGTCTAATTTTTATGGTATGGTCAAGTTTCATTTTTATATGGTGGAAAAAAATATTGTGTTGGAGGTTGGGCAGAGTTCGGGCTCAACCCCACGATCTCCCCCACACTACGTACATGGCCTACCAACCATGCTACGCAATATGACTTGCAATATATAGCCGACCGCACATATTTATGTTATACAAACGTTTGTGGCGAAGGTTAAGAGAGCCAGCCCTCGGTCCACAGGACTAGCTCTCGTGACCAGGCGGAGTGCTCCAAAAATGGTGGATTAAAAAACTTTAAAAATGGTTTAATTAACCCTAGTCAACATTTAAAATGCGTTAATCCGATTTTAATTCAGATTTGTTTAAAACACGCTTAGAGAACTAAACCTCAATTAAATGCACACTTAACATTAATTAATTTGACCTTTAATTGTGAATTAGTTTGGCAGAGTCTGCCAAATTCGGCGCTAGCTCCAGTTTTGTCAGGCTTAATTGGAGTTTCTCCATATTTGGAGTGGTTTCCTAGGCCAAAATTGAGGAAACCATAACTAGAGAATTTTTCGACCAAATTAGGCTCAGAGAAAGTAAATCCTAGATGATTTGGATGCTCTGAGCATTATGGTGCATGATGCAGAGGCAAAGGAGTAGTTTTGTAAGTGATTTTTCCACTTTGAATGTTAAAGAAGCCCAGGGCCACCAGGAGAGGAGGTCATGCCTAGTTCATTTGAAGACCATTTGCAGAGCCAAAAGAGGCTACCTAGGGATTTTTGGGTCTTTTGAATCCAATGGAGCAGGTTTCAGAGCCATTAGAGCACTTTATGTGCATGTAATCAGAGAATTGACCATTAATCCAAAGAGGACCTAGCCATTGGAGCAGGTCCATGGAGATGTACCCAAGAGGGGTGAACTCTATTATCAACTACTGTGTAATGTTTTGTTGTGTATTATTTCTATGCAATTTGTTGTTGTGTGTGAATTTGTAAAAGATAATTTACCTCAATAATTTCTCATAAAAGACACACAAACTTGACACATAAACGCTCTCCTAACTTGCTAATTTGAGACGATCCTTAAGCACACTTTTATTTAACTAATGAGGAAGCTAGCACAACAAAACTAGTTTGTCCATATTCAGATCAAGTTGGTACCATAGCACAATTTAGCTCATTTTAGCCCAAGTATATCTCAAGCTTTACCAAGGTTAGCTAGAGAATTAGCTATTGTGTTATAGGTCAATTTGGGCATCATTCTCAATGACCTGGTTAAACTGGACATCATCCCCAAAACCTTGAATAGGGTCTATCATTCCCTATCATTTCAGTTGCTACATGCCCTAAGACAAAGAACAAGAACAAATCATCTATGACTTCAATTGCAAGGTTTTCAATATTTGAAGTATATGTTATATCACCTATGAGCTCACCAACGCAGTCTCTCAAGGGGCCAAGTGTGTTGCATATGAAGTTACCTCCATTCAAAGGTGCTCTGCAAAGCACTTCCCGACACTAAAGGGTGCGTTGGTCAATTGGGGCGAAATTCTCATTGTTCTGGAATCTCCACTTGGCCAGTGCCTTCTAAAAGAGTGCATATGTGTGAAACTTTGAATCCATGTGTCCATTTGATACCTCTGAGCTTGGGAACATGTCTTGCCTATTATTATAAAATCACTAATTTTGAAACCACCTTCAAATTATCTATAAATTGAGCACAGATCCTAGTGCTTGAGAAGGAAGAAATTGAGTAGAGAAATGTTGGTGGAATTTCAATTGAGGATTTGATTTGAGTGATATGTTGCTAGAGAGATGTTCATTGTGATGAGGCTGGGATGATGCTGGAGATGGTGACATCAAATCAATCGGTGGTTGTAACCTCCCCCTCTATCCATTAATAAAGATTGCTACTTACTTTCCCACATATGTATCTGTATAAGCTTCTGTCTTTCATATTATGAATTGTTATCTGATATATATGGTTCATGTTTCATTGATTTAACTGAGTAATTTGAATAGTCATCTGTATATTGCAATCTCTTTGTTGTTTAGTGTTCATTATTGCAGGATATATTTTGGCGATCTAGCTTGGATTTGAAGCTATAGCAAGAGCGACAAAAGGAGAGTAGGAAGCGCTTGGACCCCACGTAGGTTTATTTATCTATTATGTGTGTCTATTTATTGTTAGGAAAAGTATCTGCAAATTCTTTAAACTGTTGTTCTAAATGCATAGAACCACATTTAGGGAAGAATGTTTTATCCGTAATTCATAATTCCGCGTAACAAATTGGCAACTCCACTGGGGAGTTTACCCTTCATCCTTGGTGTGTTTGCCTCTGTTTATCCACCCAGTAGCATCTAATCTTAAATATTAGGCTTTTTGAAATTAAAATTTGCATTAGAAGTGTGTTAAACAGCCTGAGTTTTTGTTCTCTGTTGCACCCAACGCACTGTTGAATAGGAGACAGTGCTTTGCAGAACATTGTCTCCCACTCAGGGGTGCTTTGCAACGCACTGTCTCCCCTTAGAGACTGCATTTCCCCCTAGAGCCAACCAAATTCCTATTGAATTTTTCATTTCATTTTCTTTCAGTTTTTGTTTGTTGTGTTTTCAAAGTGCCTGATACCTCATAGAGACCAGTAACTTTACCTACATCTTCCTCCTTTGAAAGAAAATTTTGTTCAATGTTTATTTAAAGTGTTTTTCTTTATCATTGACAAATTAATTTCGAAGTATTTCCATTACTGCATTAGATCCATTTTCTTTTGAAAAGTAAATTGTCATTAAATTCTTCGCTTCCTATAGGAGAAATTGTAGTTAAAATCTTCATTTTTCCTAAAAAGAGAAATTGTTGTTCAATTCCTCATTTCTCAAAGTAAAAGGCATTTGTTTTTATTGATTTGATGCACTTAGCTTCCTTTTCTGCATTCACATTAAAGGGATTGAAAAGAAAAACCTGCATTTTCATGTAGTGGATTGTGTGTTTTGCATAGGAAAAATTAGGAAAGCTGCATATTAGTTTGTGCTCTTTTTTGTTTACTCTCAGATTGATTGCTCTTTCCCTCTAGTAGCTAGGATTTTCATTGAAAAACTAAAAGTGAAAATATTGCTTATCATTTTAGTTTGCATTTTAGGAATTTCCATCACATAATCGCGGTGAACCTTGAAAGGCAAATTGATAAACAAGATCAACTTAAAACTTACATCAATTTACCTAACAAAGCATTGGAACCATAACGATAACATTTGGAAGGTCTAGGCTAGAGATGTGTTCTGGCATCGTAAAACATAGCAGCTGTCGTTAATTGTCTGCGATACATTCCGAGTGTTATACCTCACTCCACGTACGTAAGTATATCGTAGCTCGTCCATGTACTTTCGGGTATATTGGGCGGTGTTACAATATGAAAAGTATAAAGGGGTGCTCTCACTGTGCGGTTTCACATTAGACAATGCTAATATAGACTTGGGCCTCCACGTACCTTCGGGTATATTTGGGAGGACAACTTTAGGTTGCTATCCATCCATAGTGAACCGAGTCGGCCGCCTTGTAAACTGTGATACACCGAACACAACATTCGGGGAGATTTCCTGCCCATACTTATTGGTTCGCCAGGAGGTATTCTGCAGTTCACAGTTTCTTGGTAAACCTTTTGCCTAGAATTACCTTTTTTTTTTTTTTTTGTTAAAATAAATCAGTCATTATGGAAGAACAAAATCCTTTTCTCCGTCATTCATGTAGATTAGCATTGAAACCACCTTTACCACCGGAAGTTACTTCTGGTCAGCAAAGGCGACATCACTCTACCGAAACTAGTACTATTAGTACCTCTAGTGAAGCATCATCTTCTCATATACCAGAGTCGGCACAATTTTTTTCTACAATTCCTGGTTTGTCTATTGTTTTCAAGACGGATTCCTCACAGCTACCCGTGGTAACGATCCATCCAATCAGTGAGACCATACCTCTTGAACCCGATGTTGTTCAACTGGAAGTTGATCTGGATCCCATCGTGCTTTAGGGAGAAGTTGTTATTGGTAAAACTGGACATCATCCCCAAGACCAATGCAATAGGGTCTATCATCCCCTTATATTTCAGTTGTTATATTCCCTAAGTGGAGAAAATCTTGATCCCAAAGTCGAACAACCGAAAGTTGTTTCTGTATTGGTCACTCCACAATCTATTGTAGCCATTGAGTCTCCCATATCACGTAGTCAACCACCTGAAATATACTTTGAGCTTGACGGCGAAGTTCTTCCACCTCATTTCATTTCGATTGAAGAAATACCACAAGACGAGACACCTTTAACTCTAACTCATTTTTGGTAGGAGCTTTACCTGTACGAGTCGTTTCCTCAATCACCTTCCTCTGCTTTTGTTGATCCTGTTTAACTTCGAGTTCCTGTAGATTCTATAGGGTATACATTGGGTCATTTGACCATGGCTGAGATAACATCCCAGACTAAACCATCTATTTCAACTGTGAAAAAATCTACTATTTCTTCATCTTCGATGTTTTTCCCATTTACTTCACCCATGCCATCATTTGGAATCCTATCTGGTTCCTCCCTTATGAGTACTGAATGGCTTGATCCTTTATTCACATATTCAGTGCAATATCAAGCTAGTCCCATCAGTTATTCCCCTTGGTGGCTAGTGATTTCACATAAATTACCCTCTAAAATTCCAAAATTTAATGAAAACCCTAGAAAAGACTCATCAATGCATGTTATAATTTATCATTTGTGGTGCTCATCAAGCTCCTTAAATGATGACTATGTTAGGCTACGTCTTTTCCAGTGCACACTCACTAGTCCAACTACACAATGAGGATGGTTCTTTTACTGTGTCAACCTCATTTAAAAATGAAACATGTTATGAGGATGGTTCTTTTACTGTGTCAACCTCGTTAAAAAATGAATCAGGTGATGAGGATAGTTCTTTTCCTGTGTCAACCTTGATAAATGAAATAGGTTCCCATGAGGATAGTTCTTTTTTATTGTGTCAACCTCATTAAAAAATGAAACAAGTGCCTTTGAGGAAAGTTCTTTTATTGTGTCAACCTCGTTAAAAAAATGAAACAGGTCATGAGCATAGTTCTTTTCTTGTGTCAAGCTCATTAAAAAATGAAAAAAATCCTCCCCTATAATGAACCTTCATTCCATCCAGCTATCAGTAACTAGTAATCTGCTTAGGTGAATGAAATGAAGCTTGGGGGGCATCTGCTCTTGCAGGGGGCATTCAACATGTGCTCTTGTAGGAGGCATTCAAAATATTCTTACTAATTGCATGCAAACATAGCTCCAAAATGAAAATGGTAACTTTCAAATGGTAAAATGAATGGTAAATCTCTTTTAATTAGCCATTTGATTATTTTCAATGAATATTTATTGCTGTGACTATGGTTTTATTCTGTTTTTATCATGAAACATGTATTTTTAATCCATTTGATGTTGTTCTGAATAGATTTTACAACTGATGAACAGATTAGCCATGCATATTTATTTTGAGAATGATTTGACCACAAAGCATACTTTTATCCTTATTTTTCGAGCTTTGTTAAAAATGAAAAAGGACTTGAAGCACACTTTTATCTCTTTTTCCAGCTTCGAAAACAGAGAAAAAAGGAATCACTGGAGTCTTATTTCAGCTCTTTTCAGACTCCGATAATGTGAAAAGATTGTCGAGCACTTGTCTTTTCGAGCTCGTAAAAATAAATGAATTGATATCTACTTAGTATAAGTTTAACCCTTTTCCGGACTGAGATAGATTATTTACGAAAAAGGAATACCTTAGTCAAACATGACTAAAGAGGTTCTCTCAGATATTATTTTACACTTTTCAGATCTGAGCGACAAATTTACGAAAAAAGTACTTATGGAGTTTTCTTTTCGTCCTTGTTTGATTTCATTCATCGCTAAACTCGTTAAATTATTAAATAGCGATACATTTTTTGCTCGAAGGGTTGAATTATAGATCAAGAATATGTTATCCTCGTCAAGCTTGTTAAAAAATAAAGAGGTACTGGTCGAAAAATGACCGGGGAAAATTTGAGAAAGTGAACTGAACTTTTTAGCGGTCACTCTTGAACATGACACTTCACTCCATCACCATCACTGTTTGGGTTGGGTAATCTTCTTGACGGTTCATTCATACCTATGGTTCATCATACCTTCACTTCAGTTTTGGGTAAATTCTACCAACTCATCTCAGTGTCGCCGATATGTTCAAGAGAAGTCATCCAGTGAATACTCATCCTTTTGCAATACTCATAAACCTTCATTCTCATGATAGTCATCCCTGAACATTGCTATATCAAGTCATACCTTTGTCTCTGAAATCAGTAACTCTCGTTTCAAAATAAAGTGGCTTCCTGTCGATGGAAAATCATTATCCAGGAAGTTCACTTATAAACATCATATTCCAGTACCATGAGGCTTGTTACAACATCGACAAGATCCTCGCTTCCATACTTTTAACCGAAACATTTTGTTTTTCAATCGACATCAAATCATATATTCACGCCTTACGAAATGTACTGCAGTACCTTAAGGGCCATTGACATCAATGGTGGTTCTCTCGCATTTGTTAACAGCTCACATCATTGGCTGGTAATCAAATGATGTCTTACCATGTTCGACTACAAATCATATATTTGCATGGCTAGACTTTTACCTAAATGATCGAGTGAACGAGATAAGAAGACCTCAGATCTAGTTTCAGCCATTCGAGATGTGATTTCAAGATTTTTGTACGCATCATATTCATGGTGACCTTACATACAGATCGTCATCCGAACATGGGCCTATATCTGTAGGCATGTCTGTATTAGGTAACATTCCAATGTAGATGACTTTTTGCACTATGTACATGTTATTAGATAGTTTAAGTGTTGAGAATGGGAATGTCTTCCCTCAGCAATTCGTGATCAAGAGGATATATAATGATGTAATGTATTGTAAGATTGATGCAAGTTGCCACTCCGCTTTAGCTCCAGCCCATCACAGTGTAAAGCATCTCATTCAAAAAATATTGTTATTATTATTCTGACTTCATGCTTTAGGGGGAAATCTATTATAGGTCAATTTGGGCATCATTCCCAATGACCTATTCAAACTTAACATCATCCCCAGAAACATGAATAGGGTCTATCATTCCCTATCACTTCAGTTGCTACATGCCTAAAGACAAAGAAAAAGAACAAATCATCTATGACTTCCATTTCAAGGTTGACAAGATTTTAAGTATATGTTATATCACCTATGATCTCACCAACGCAGTCTCTCAAGGGCTAAGTGCATTGCATATGTAGTTACCTCCATTCAAAGGTACTCTACAAAGCACTTCCTGACACTCAAGGGTGTGTTGGTCAATTGGGAGAAAAATTCTCATTGTTCTGGAATCTCCACTTGGCCAGTGCCTTCTAGAAGAGTGCATATGTGTCAAACTTCGAATCCATGTGTCCATTTAATACCTCTGAGTTTGGGAAAATGTATTTCCTATTATTAGAAAATCATTGATTGTGAAACTACCTTCAGCTCATCTATAAATTGAGCACAGATCCTAGTGCTTGAGAAGGAAGAAATTGAGTAGAGAAATGTTGGTGGAATTTCAATTGAGGATTTTATTTGAGTGATATGCTACAGAAGCGATGTTCATTGTGATGAGGCTGGGATGATGCTGGAGATGGTGACATAAAATAAATCGTTGGTTTTAATCTCCCCTTCTATCCATTAATAAAGATTGTTGCTTACTCTCCCACATATGTATCTGTATAAGCTTTTGTCTTTCATATTATGAATTCTTATCTGATATATATGGTTCATGTTTCATTGATTTAACTGAGTAACTTGAATAGCCATCTGTATAATGCAATCTCTTTGTTGTTTAGTGTTCATTCTTGTAGGAAATATTTTGGTGATCCAGCTTGGATTTGAAGCTACAGCAAGAGTGACAGAAGGAGAATAGGAAGTGCTTGGACCCCAAGTAGGTTTCTCGATCTATTCTGTGTGTCTATTTACTATTAGGAAAAGTATTTGCAAAGTCTTTAACCTGTTGTTCTAAATGAATAGCACTACATTTAGGGAATAATGTTTTATCTGTAATTCATAACTCCGCATAACATATTGGTTTTGTATTTGTGCAAGGAGAATTTAACTGTGTGCAAGTTTATGTGTGTAAGTTGAAGAGGTGAGACGGTCAAGATTGATGACTCAAAACAACAAAGAAGATTTTTATGCATTACAAGTGTGATGAAAACTTAAACAAGTGATGTTTCTAATCCATCTTCCTTAGAAAGACTCTTTGATAAAGAGATGTTGCAGAACCTCTTCATCATGAATGATATGGTGCAAGAGATGTATGAAGATAAGAGGGAGAGCATTATACTTCAAGAGCATTTGATTTCCATGAAGGAGGAGAAGCAAGATCTTCTTGAAAAGATGCATGAGATGGAGAATCAACTCCATATTGCAAATGAAAACCTAGCAAGGTTGCATGAGATGGAGACTCGACTCCATGATGCCAAAGAAACCCTAGCAAAGTATGTGCATGTAAAAGAGGTATGCAATTCAAGTTTATCATCTATTTCTTCTCAAAATGAATGTGTGGGTGCTTTTGAAAGACATACTAGAGGAATAGGGTCCAAATTATTGATGAAAATGGGCTATGAAGGTAAAGGGTTAGGAAAACATGCACAAGGCATAGTTTAGCCAATTGTTGTTTAGGAAAGGCCTAGGTATTTGGGTCTTGGTTATGGAAAAAATGATGGAGAATTCTACAAAGCCAAGGAGGCACATGAAAGTGTTCCAAGAAGGAATTTCATTACATGTTCATTACCTCAAGCTTGTGAAGTTTGTGTTCATGAGGAATTCAAAATTTTTACACCCACTTTGCAAGAAGATGCCCATAAGCATGCAACTAATGAGAATGGAAAATAAGAGGATGTTGAAAGCTCTAAAGTCATTGAATCCATTGTTGGTATTCCGAAGAGAGCCACTACCTCATTAAGTTCACCTCCTCAAGAAGGAAACAAAGGTGAATGTGCAAGGTATAAATATACCTTTAATCAAGTTGCTTTTGATTGTGATAAACATGGAAAATCTTCATATAAGATTTGGAGAAAATTTACATGTTCCTTTTGTGGTTTGAATAACCATACTGTTTCAAGGTGTTGGAAGAATTTTTCCATGCACAGGAAAATTTTAAATCAAAGGAGACATAAAGCCAAAGGTTCAATGGATAATTAAAACCATTTTGAAAATAAGATGTAATTGTTTTTCACTCATTTCCATAAGCAGGGTCATCTTGTAGACAAGTGTTGGACTTTGTATCCAACAAGTCATCCACGACATTTGAAGAAGGTGGAAAGAGACCTTGAAAAGAATGGAAAGGAGGATTCCATAATCGATGTGGGTTAGGATGATTCACATGATGAGATGCAGCTAAAAGAAGCTTCATTGAAGTGGTTTGGAAAGAGATGGTTACATCTCTTAACCAATTAAGGCCTTGCATTTATTTTGATAATTGATGAAAATTTTGCCTTATTGATGCATTTCTTTGACAATTTAATGCATTTCCTTTTCTCTAGAATGCATGTTGCATGTTTATGCTAGGAAGGTGTTTGAAAGTGGAGTATGTTGACTTAGTTTGTTTCAGCAAATTTGATCATTTCAACTGTTTAAGTACTTGTACATACAAATGGGATTCGTGTACTTGTGATTGTAATTTTGAGAGAGTTGATAATCTTATACATGCATGAGAGTTTGTGTGTTTTAACAATGTAATTTATGATAGTTTCATTGTACTTGAACATGCATGAGTGATTGAATTGTGTTGGTCGATTGATTTGTTTATCATGTATGTTTGTTAACTTGAGACTGTTGATCATTTTCACATGCATGAGTGTCGACTTATGTTGTTCGATTGTGTGTTACATGTATGTCATATCAACTTGGAAGAGTTTATTTTGTCTCCAAATATGTATTGACCTATGGTTTTCATTGATGTCAACCCAAGCAGCAACATGGGCTACCCTATCTTGCATGGGAATTTTGTCTTGACAAATTATTCTGTTCTGAGTCAAGGATATTTTGGATGGTTTCCACTTGTCGAGATGTTTCCGTTGATATATGGCATTCCATATAATTCTTCACGGCTTGAGAGATATTCGCGTTTGAAGTTAGTAACCCCAGTTAGTGGGCTAAAACCCCATGGGGTTGTGGCATGACACTAATCATAGGTTTTGGTCATTGAATAGTCAATAATTATTTTTTTTAAGCTCCTAAAATTCTGCAATGTTCACTTGTTAAAGACCCTCTCAACCTAAGGATTTATATAAATTGTGACCCTAGTATCTTCCTCATGTAACGGATTTCACTACTTAAAACAGGTCATCGTGTCATTTTCGCTATAAGTTTTTTTTTGCGAAGCTTCAGATGTTGAAAAAAAACCATTTGAGCCGAAATCCTGATGAATTGCATGTCTGAATTTCAGTTATTGGTTCACTATATTTTCAGAGATATGATATGAGGAATTTAGGGTTTTTGCAGGCTCCTGAATTAAATGTCAAATAGGTGACCTTGGGAAAATCGTCATAACTTTCTATCTGAGCATTGGATTCAAATTTCGTAAAAAGTGACAGAAAGAAGACGGATTGTAGTTTTTTTGGATATCATTTTCAGGACAAAAGGTTGAAACAATCACATGTGGTACTTCGTACAAGTTAGCTCTACTGAACTAGTCTATAATCAGGTCATTGTAGGAGATTGGGAGTAACTATTTATTGAATAATCCAATATTTATCAGACATGTGGGGTTGAAAAGAGAACTCATATGGATACCACAAGGTGCAATTTCAGACCTTGGAGATCTGAAATAACATAGATACGGCAGATTCAATATCGAGCTTCTAGAAGGCAAGAAAAAGCATGCATTTAGGGATCACTGCAGTAAGGACAACACATCAATAGTCAAGGGTAAGTATGATAAAACAAGGTATGTAAGATTAGTGTTTAAATTTTAATTTGAATATCATCTTTGACATGTGTTTTTTCAGGACATTGGAAGTATTTGGCATGCATGTTTGATTGGGTTTTGTTCATAAATGTTGAGCGTATATACATTTGAATTTTGAACATTTATCTAACATATGGTTTGCAGGAAAATGTGAGTATTTTGTTTGTATATTGGTTTGGGTCTTGTTCATTAATGCATGTGTAGGAAGGAGGACACAATAGGACAAATTAGACACATACTATAAGGACAATGCAACACCAAAGTACCATTACTTGAAGCAAGCACAACAATACCTCAACAGCTGCTAGTGTTCAAAGAAGAAGTGTCAAGTCAACTATCAAGTCGTGTCAAAATTTGGTATTGTAAAAATAATCATTGTAAAATTGTAAAAGAGCCATTATTATAAAAGAGTCAATTTTCCTAGAGTTGGAGAGGCATTGTTGGGAGGCATAAGTTTCATTGTTGGATAATGTTATGGTTGGGTTGTAGGTCATAGTGTGATTAGGTGATTGGTCTAGTTCAAGAAAAACATTGTGAATCATATTGTATCATGGATCATTGTCCCTGACGCAGTAGTCCACACTTTTGTCTTATTGCCGATCATTATAGGGTGGCAGGGAAGCGCTAGGTTGGTGCATGAAGTCACCTAAAGGTTGAAGCCTTTGAACACTTCAGGATGGTAGGTTGGACTAGGATGTCGAGGCATCCATTCAGTTGACTACTGAAGAAACCAAGGCATTGGAGTGTCCTTCCAGTGGGAGTTGGAGAAGAATGCTTTTCTATAATTATAGGAGTTTGTACCTTTCATTTCAGTTGGGGTTGAAGATTAAAGAATTTATTAGAAATACGTTCGGTGGTTTTTTAACCTGAGGGGGTTTTCCACCTAAAATTCGTGTTCCTATTGTGTTCTATTGTTTACTATTCTTACTAGATAAACATCAATAATAATTGAAGATTAACTAATGCCCTGGAAATATTTAAAAGTTCTAATTGATAAGAAATATTGATTCACCACCCCCCCCTCTCAGTATTTCCAACAATTGGTATCAGAGCTTGGTTCCCTCAATAGCAGTCTAACAACTCGAAGGAGGTCATGGAGTAAACTAAGAATAGAGTTCCTCTGTTTGATGGAAATAATTACGCACTTTGTAGTGGAAGAATGCAGGTTCATTTGTTGGCGCAAGGATACGAAGTATGGGAAATCGTTGAAAAAGGCTTTACAACGACCCAGGATGAACAAGGAAAGAAAAATATGGTATGTGATGCAAAGGCTAAAGATCTCATTATCAATGGGCTTATCGAATCTGTCTATATTAAGGTACTGAGTTGTAAAACTGCTAAATAAGTATGGGGAAAGCTTGAGAATATATATGCAGGTGACTCAAATGTGAAAGAAGCAAAGCTTCAAATTTACAAGGAAAAATTTGAGCAACTCAAAATGAAGGAAGATGAAAATATTGATGCATACTTACAACGTGTTGATAAAATAAGAAATGCTTTGGAAGGTTTGGGAGAACCTGTCGACACGAAAATTGTTGTCTGAAAGATCCTTAGAACCTTGTCGGCAAGATTCAATCCAAAGGTATATGTCTTGGAATATAGTTCGAAACTAGCCAATATTAGCAAAGATGAATTGCATGGAGTGCTTACGGCATATGAAATGAGGATTGAAGAAGAGGATGAAACATCTCACTTATAAACGACATTCGCCGCATCCAAGAAAACTAGTAAGGACAAGCATACTCTGAAAGTGAAAACTTGTAGTTGCAAGGAAGATGAAAAGGAAGAAGATGAAGAAGAATTTTTAGATAAAGAATTTTCCTACTTCACACAAAAAATGAGAACATGTACGAGGAAATTCAAAGGTAAACTTCCATTGATATGTTTCAATTGTGGTGAGGTTAGGCATTTTGTAGCTAAGTGTCCTCACAAAAATGAGGTTGTTACGAAAGGAAAGAAAGTATGAGCAAGTTCAACAAGAAAGGAAAGAAGAAATGGTTTAAGAAGATTTTCTTCTCCAAAGAAGATAGCTCCTCATCTGATGAATACAATGATAATGAAGAAGAAATCAATGGAAGGGTATTGTTTATGGCCAAGCATAATAAGCAAGAAGCAGCTGATGAAGAAGGAGACGAAGAAGAAGAGATGATTGAGGTTGAATTTCAAAACAAAGTGATCAGGGTTATCAAAGAGCTCAAGGTCGAGAAAAAGCATGTCAACACTCTTGAAGATGAATTAAATATAGAAAGGGAACAAGTCCTAAATATTAAAATCAAGGTGGAAGAATAAAATCAAGTTGAAGAATCGCTCAAGGAATAATTAAAGGAAAGCAACAAGGAAAGATAAGCATTGGAAGTTGAAATGTTTTCTCTTCGAAAGCAAGTAAAAAATGGAAAAACTCTTCAAAACTACACCAACAGATCCAAGGAATTGGAAGAAATCGTAAAAAATCAATGATCAAACAGTGACAAGACTGGTCTTGGTTACAAAGAAAAATATAAATGTAGGTTTTAACCCTAAACATAAATGATCTACACACGAATCTTATAACAGAAAATAAACAATAGAGAGATCATAAAATATAAAACAGATAAACACAGAGATTTTCCCCTGGATCCCAAATTGGGACGACTAGCTTGATATTTCATTATTTTCCTTTTAGTGTTACAACACATATATATACATGTCGAAGCATACATAAACCCCAATCCATTAACCCTGGATTAGAACATAACCGTAGTTCCCTTGACCGGATCTACAAAAATACCAGGGCCGAAAACCATCATACCCCAAAACCATGCACAAAACCATGGGCGCGGATCGCCCACCAGAAATTAAGGACCAAAAAAATTTCGCTGGGGTGCTGCCCCGCACCCCGATAGGGGGGGCCATAGGAGAGCTTAGTCATTGGCCCAATTCTTCAACACCCATTGTTTCTCTACACCAAGAGAACTTATGAGTGCTCATAGACTTCGTCAATGCATCTGCAACATTCTTCAAAGTGTCCACCTTTACCAGCAACACCCTTTTAGCCTCAACCATATCTCTAACAAAGTGATATTCAACATCAATGTGCTTTGTCTTTGAATGATAAGCAGGGTTCTTAGCCAAGAAAATTGCCCTTTGGCTATCACAGCCTATCCTTATAGCTTGTTGTACCAACCCCATACTTGAACACAATCTCTGCAACCAAACTGCATCCTTGCTTGCATGAGTGGCTGCCATGTATTATGCCTCTGTAGTTGAAAGAGCCACTACAGACTGTCTTTTACTCATACAACTGATTGCGCCTCCAAATAGGCTAAACACATACCCACTTGTAGATCTTCTTTGGTCCAGATCTCCAGCCTAGTCTGTATCAACAAAACCATGAATGTCCAACATTCTTTCCAATCCTGGTCTTCTCTGGTAGCACAAGCCATAATCACTAGTGCCACATAAATATCTGAAAACCCGCTTCACTGTTGTCCAATGCTCCTTCCCTGGGTTTGACATAAACCTGCTCAATACTCCCACTGCATGTGCAATGTCTGGTCTAGTACAGACCATTGCATACATCAGGCTGCCCACTGCACTTGCATATGGAACACGAGACATATCCTCCTCTTCCTTGTGTCTTGGGACACTGTTCAACAGACAGCTTTACACCTACATGAATAGGAACATTCACCGATTTACTATCCTGTATATTGAACCTCTACAATATAGTCTCGACATACTTCCTCTGGTTTAACCATAGCTTCCTCTTTTCCTGATCTCTCTTAATTTCCATGCCCAAAATATAGTTTGCAGCACCAAGATCCTTCTTGTAAAATTTGGAGAACAGTTGGGTCTTCAAATCTTGGACAATTTCTTTGTCATTTCCAATCAACAACATATCATCCACATACAAGACCAAATAAATAAGACAGTCACCAATTAATTTAAAATAAACACAGTGATCCTCCTTGCTTCTGGTGAAGCCAAGTCCCCGTATATAGGTATCAAATTTCTGATACCACATCCTTGGTGACTATTTTTGTTGAAAATGCAACAAGATGATGGAGCTTAGTGAAATGAAGTCGCCTTCACTAAGTGGGCCCGCAGGCTATTTTTGGCGCAAAGTCTATTTTTAGACATAGGGATCATGGTCTATGAGTTGCAGAATGTTATTTGTGGATGATTGGTCGAGTTGGTAAAAATATATGGACCTCTATTTTTAGACATTGGGTGGTTTCTATTTTTAGACTGCCGGGCTAAAAATAGAACAGTCAAATATTATTAACCCTTAATAATATTTAGACTATAAACATTATCTTATCCTCTTGGAGCACTTCAGTTTGATTCTTGGATGTGGCACATGCAGCTGACAGAAGGAATTACGCTATTCCTAGGGGTTAGTTGAGCTATTGCATGGTTGACTTCAGTTAGAACTCATGTGGCAGAGTTTGGTGGAGTTGATGAGACAGTTGGTGGAGTTGTGTTTGGTTTAACTTAGTTGAACTAGTTGTATTTAGTCTAGCTGACAAATACACTAGTGATGAGTGGTGTGAATTAATTATTAATTAATTCACTAATTATTAACTCATAAATCAACTAAAGAACACATCAGTTAACTGCAATGCATGGACAGTTCAGTGGAGACCAGTGTTAGAGGTGGGTGAAAGGGTGAGTGTACTATCAGTTGTGACTATTGGTTGTGCATGAGATTTGCACACACATTGATGGAGATTTCCAATGAGGATTGCGCAGTTGGAGCTAGTGGGATTCGAACTTGGATCTCATCATTAATCAACTTGGATTGCGCAGTAGAGGCAGGCAGACTTGTGGAGGAGATTTGAACCTGTGACTAGTTCACTTTCCATACTAGTTTTGTGTGTAGCATTGAGATAGTGCTAAGAGCTGTGAGAGCTTTGTGCTATGTATTGTTACATGTTCTCTATCATTATAATATACAGATAGTTGGGGGTTTTCAGCTATTTCTTTCCCCATTACATCTTGTGTTGATATGTGTGCTTGATTATGTTTTAATGAGCGCATGCGACTGCTTTCTATTTCCGCATATTGATGATCAATTGTAGAAGAGGTTATGTATTATGCACGAAGCTTTAATATTGTGTAATCAAGATAATCTCAGTGAATAATTCAACAAATTATTCAAATTTCTACATGGTATCAGAGCAGAATTGATCATCGGATCTATTACAGTGATTACAATTATTTCGGTAGACAGAGTCTGTAACGGGCCAGGTAGCCTCTGGATCCATCCTTTCTTTGAAAGGTGATATATCCAGTAAATGCTCTTACAGTCGATATCTGTGCTAGAAATACTTTGTTCTCATAGATCCAGAAGCAGCTGAGTTTTGAGCTTGGAATTCGAATTTGCAGCAGAATTTGGAATTCGAAATTTGCAGCAGTTTTCTTGGTGCTAGAGTTGAAATGTCTTTCAACGGATTGCGACTGGAATATGCCCTTGAGGGCAGTTCGAATTATGTTGCATGGAAGGACAGAATGGAGGCGGTATTAGATGATAACGGGCTGAAGGAGTTCATAGATGCTGAGATCCCAAAGCCTACTGATGCTGCTCAAGTTGAAGCTTGGCAAAAGAAGATGGCGAAATGTCAAAGGATTCTGTTGGAGGGCGTGAAGGATCACATTGTATCCAGCCTGCATGGAAAGGCTTCTCCATACTTGATGTGGAAAGTGTTGACAGATCTATTCCAAAGCAAGAGCGACCAGAGGAAGTTGGCGCTCAAGGATAAACTCAGAAACATTAAGATGGAGAAAGGCGACAGTATCGCCAAGTACCTCACGAAGTTCACCCAATGCAGGGATGAGTTGGGAAGTGTGGGGGTGACTGTCGATGATGAGGACTTGGTGGACCTAGCTCTCCTTGGTCTTCCGAAGAGTTGGCATTCCTATCAGGACTCTGTCAATGTTCGGGAGAAATTGCCAGGATGGGAGCGACTTTGGTCGGATCTCATGCAAGAGGAGATAGGGCGGACTACCAGGGACGGATCTTCATCAAAGGCACATGATGAAGAAAATTGCGCTTTGGCTGCCAAAGAAAAGAAGGGGAAGAGCAAGAAAGCTTCTCATTCTGGTGCAAAAGGCAAGAAGCAAGACATGTCCAAGGTGAAGTGTTTTCACTGTCACCAGCACGGACATTATGCCACAAATTGTCCGCAGAAGAAGAAAAATAAGCATGCTGCTGGATCTGCAGCAGGAGAGGCCTTAGCCTCGCAGTTTGAGCTGGATTTTTCACTGATCACATGCTTGGTATCAAGTGTGATGGGTTCAGTTTGGTTCTTGGATAGTGATGCGTCTTTTCACATGACAGGAGATCGAGATTTGTTTTCTGATCTGGATGAGAAAGATCTTGGAGTGCACATCGAGATGGGCGATGATGGTAGATACAGTGCGACCGGTATCAGTACCATTTCCTTTGAGAGGGAGTCTGGTAAACCCTTCGTATTGAAGGAAGTGATGCATGTTCCAGGATTGAAGAAGAATCTGATCTCTGTGGCGATGTTAGAAGACAAGGGGTATGATGTTGTCTTCAGCGAGGGAAAGGCTTTCCTGCGCAGTAAGACAACTGGAGAAACCCGGAAGATAGGGGTTCGAATCAAGAACCTTTATCAGTTGCAAGTAGATGGCTGCGCAGCAATGGCATGCAAGGCGGAAGGAGTGGTGAGCCAGGATGATGGCGAGTTGTGGCACCAGAGATTGGGCCACCTTCACCATGGAGCTT
This sequence comes from Pinus albicaulis, assembly GCA_034641835.2. Taxonomy (NCBI): domain Eukaryota; kingdom Viridiplantae; phylum Streptophyta; class Pinopsida; order Pinales; family Pinaceae; genus Pinus; species Pinus albicaulis. The sequence continues at coordinate 877,766,509 of CM076569.1, read as the reverse complement.
TGAAGATACTGCAGCAGATTTCTACTAGGCTTCCTAAGGGCACTCTTGCGCAGTCAGATCAATGCAAGGGGTGTACCTTGGGAAAATTTGTGAAAGCCACCTTTCACGAGAAGGATAGTCACGCCACGACGATCCTTGAGAGAATTCACACAGACGTGTGTGGACCTTTCTCAGTAGCTTCGACAACAAAGCACAAGTACTATGTGATCTTTGTTGATGATTTTTCTCGAAAGTGCTGGATCTTCTTCATGCAGAAGAAGAGCGAGACATACTCAAAGTTATGTGAGTTCAAGGCACTGGTTGAGAAGGAATCGGGGAAGCATGTGAAGGCTCTTAGGAGCGACAATGGTGGTGAATTCATCTCTGTTGAATTCAAGGACTTTTGCAGCGCAGAAGGGATTCGGAGAGAGCTCATTGCACCTCATAACCCACAGCAGAATGGGGTTGCTGAGCGGAAGAACAGAACAATCGTGGGTGCTGCATAGGCGATGTTGCATGATCAGGGCCTACCCCTTCACTTGTGGGCGGAGGCATGCAATACTGCAGTATATGTGCAGAATCGTTGTCCTCACAAGATACTTGGCATGAGTACACCGGAGGAGGCATTTTCTGGTAAGAGACCTGACATTTCCCATTTGAGGATTTTTGGTTCACCTGTCTACATGCATGTGACAAAGGATGCCAGAAAGAAGCTGGATCCGACCGCAGAGGTTGGAATATTTGTGGGGTACACTGATACACCTCACAACTATCGGGTGTATTTGCCAGACAGTCGCAAGACTGTTGTGCGACGGGATATCAAATTTTAGGAGGAGAAAGCCATGCAGTGTTCGCTTGAGAGGGAGCCACACTTGCATGCAGATGAGGAGCTATTAGTTCCTAAGGATGAGCTTCAGGATGTGGATCAGCCACATGAGGAAGTTCATGGAGTGGAAGAGACCACTCATGCAGCGCCAACCATCAGAGGGCGTAAGCGCACTACAGAAGCTGAGCGACTAGCTCAAGATGTAGAGAAGGTTGTAGGACCACCTACAGCACAGCGCAGACAGAGACAGTCACCGGATCGGTACACTAGATACATGGCTCTTGTGAGAAAATGTGTCGTGACAGAGCCATCCTCTTTCGAGGAAGCTGTGGAGGACCCCGCATGGGTAGATGCCATGGTGGAAGAGTATGATTCGATTGTCAGAAACAGTGCATGGGAGATTGTCCCGAGGCCGGAGGGGAAATCAATGGTGGGTTCGAGATGGATCTACAAAGTGAAGCAGGCAGCTGACGGGAGTGTGGAGAAGTACGAGGCAAGATTTTTGGCCCGAGGCTTTTCAAAAATTGAGGGGATCGATTATTTGGAGACCTTTGCACTTGTCACAAGGTATTCTTCCATACGGACAATTCTTGCTCTCTCAGTGCAGATGGGGTGGCCCATTCATCAGATCGGATGGATGTGAAGGCTGGATTCCTCAGCGCGATCATTGAAGGAGGTGTACATAGAGCGGGCCAAAGGTTTCGAGATCTTCGGCGATTAGTCGCATGTGTGGACTCAAAAGAGAGCCTTGTACGGGTTGAAACCGGCACCTCGTGCTTGGTACACATGGATAGACAGTTATTTCCACGGACTTGGATTCTCCAAGAGTGGCGGATCCTAACACATGCCCAGTTGTGGTGGAGGGAAGTTGTGATCATTGTCACCTTGTATGTAGATGATCTGATTTTGACGGGTGATGAGCTGTTGATACTTTCATGCAAGGAGGATCTTGCTAGAGAGTTTGAGATGAAGGACTTGGGCCTCCTTCATTATTTCCTGGGATTGGAAATTTGGCAGCGCAGTGATGGACTGTTTGTTTCTCGGGGTAAGTATGCCTGGGAGATACTGGAGAAGTTCAACATGCATGGCTGCAAGCCTGTTGATACTCCTCTTCCTGGAGGTTGGAGGAAGGAGGATGCTACTTCGACGGAAGTAGTGGATGCCACTGTTTATCGACAGTTGGTGGGGTCGCTTATGTATCTGGTCAATACACGACCCGATATATGCTATGCTGTTAACCAGCTTTCGCAAGCTATGGTTAAGCCTACCAAGCTCTTCTGGAAGGTAGGCAAGCATGTATTGCATTATCTTAGAGGCACATCGGGATATGGCTTGTGGTACAGACAGGAGGATGAGGTGAAGCTTTGTGGCTTCACGGATGCAGATTGGGCAGGGAGCCCAACGGACAGAAAGAGCACATCTGGAGGGATCTTCAGTATCGGGTCGACAACAATTTCTTGGTACAGCAGGAAGCAGAGATCCGTGGCACTCAGTTCAGCAGAGGCTGAGTATATGGCAGCAAGCTTGGCTACATGCGAGGCCATATGGATGAGGAAGATCCTGGTCGGGTTGTTCAGGTCACACTTGGAGCCTACTATGATTTATTGTGATAACCAGAGTTGCATTAAACTCTCAGCTAATCCATTATTTCATGATAGATCCAAACACATCGACATCAGGTACCATCATATCAGAGATTGTGTGCAGCGGAGAATCATGTTACTTTCATATATTCCCACGAAGGATCAGGATGCTGAAATCTTGACGAAGGCGCTCACCAGGAGCAAATTCGAATACCACGGAGGTAGGATAGGGGTTGCAGATAATCCATATCTTGTTGAGAGGGAGTGTTGAAAATGCAACAAGATGATTGAGCTTAGTGAAATGAAGTCGCCTTCACTAAGTGGGCCCGCAGGCTATTTTTGGCGCAAAGTCTATTTTTAGACTATGTCTATTTTTAGACATATGGATCATGGTCTATGAGTTGCAGGATGCTATTTATGGATGATTGGTCGAATTGGTAAAAATATATGGACCTCTATTTTTAGACATTGGGCGGTTTCTATTTTTAGACTGCCGGGCTAAAAATAGAACAGTCAAATATTATTAACCCTTAATAATATTTAGACTATAAACATTATCTTATCCTCTTGGAGCACTTCAGTTTGATGCTTGGATGTGGCACATGCAGCTGACATAAGGAAATACGCTTTTCCTAAGGGTTAGTTGAGCTATTGCATGGTTGACTTCAGTTAGAAATCATGTGGCAGAGTTTGGTGGAGTTGATGAGACAGTTGGTGGAGTTGTGTTCTGTTTAACCTAGTTGAACTAGTTGTATTTAGTCTAACTGAAAAATACACTAGTGATGAGTGGTGTGAATTGATTATTAATTAATTCACTAACTATTAACTCATAAGTCAACTAAAGAACACATCAGTTAACTGCAATGCATGGACAGTTCAGTGGAGACCAGTGTTAGAGGTGGGTGAAAGGGTGAGTGTACTATCAGTTGTGATTATTGGTTGTGCATGAGATTTGCACACACATTGATGGAGATTGCCAATGAGGATTGCGCAGTTGGAGCTAGTGGGATTCGAACTTGGATCTCATCATTACTCACTTGGATTGCGTAGTAGAGGCAGGCAGACTTGTGGAGGAGATTTGAACCTGTGACTTGTTCTATTTCTCAGCTAGTTTTGTGTGTAGCATTGAGATAGTGCTGAGAGCTGTGAGAGATTTGTGCTATGTATTGTTACATGTTCTCTATCATTATAATATACAGATAGTTGGGGGTTTTCAGCTATTGCTTTCCCCATTACATCCTGTGTTGATATGTGTGCTTGATTATGTTTTAATGAGCGCATGCGACTGCTTTCTATTTCCGCATATTGATGATCAATTGTAGAATAGGTTATGTATTATGCATGAAGCTTTAATATTGTGTAATCAGGATAATCTTAGTGAATAATTCAACAAATTATTCAAATTTCTACAATTTTAACCGATACAGAGACTTCTTCAACCTGCATACCAATTCTTTCTTACCCTTCACCATAAAGCCTTCAGTTTGCTTCATGTAGATCTCCTCTTCTAGATCCCCGTGAAGAAATGATGTCTTCACATCCATCTATTCTATCTCAAAATCAAATGCAACAACAATAGATAAAAGTAATCTAATAGAAGTAACTTTGGCAACAGGAGAAAAAATATCACCAAAATCAATTCTTGGCACCTAGGAATAACCTTTTGCTACCAACCGAGCTTTGTATTTCTCCACCTTGCCTTCTAGATTCATCTTCTTCTTAAACACCCATTTTCTCCCGATGGGCTTCCTTCTAGGCGGAAACTCCACCAGATCCCATGCCTCATTTTTGTGCAAGGATGCCATTTCATCAACCATGGCCTCCTTTTAGAGTTTTCAATCCTCTAAATCTACTGCCTCCCTGACAGTTCTGGGATCATCATCAGTTATAGTTAAGGCAAAACCTGAACAGAAAGCAGATGGACTATACCTTTCTGGTTGCCTTCTTCCTGAACTAATCTTCTCATAGCTGGAGTTTGTGGCTCTTCCTCTTCTTAATCTTCTTCTGCTGTAGAGTCTGATTCATACTCCTTTAGCTCAAACTCTATCTTCTCAGGTTCCTTTGGTATGACTTCATGTTTAACAACATCTTTCACCTCTCTAAACACCACATCTCGGTTGTACACAACCTTCCTTGTTTCCGGGTTCCAAAGCTTGTAACCTTTTAAACCATCCTTATACCCAATAAAGATGCACCTTTCATATTTATTATCTAACTTGGTCCTTTTCTACTTTGGAACATGTACATATGCATCACATCCAAATACCCTTAGATGTGAAAGAGAGGGTTTCTTACCAGTCCATACCTCATGTGGATTCTTATCCTCCTACACTGATGAAGGTGATCTGTTAACCAGATGGCATGCAGTCTCCACTGCCTTTGCCCAAAATTCTTGTCCTAACCCGGTACCACTAAGCATGCTTCTTGCCTTTTCCATCAGTGTTCTGTTCATTCTTTCTGCAACTCTGTTTTGCTGAGGTGTGTATGGAGTAGTCTTATGCCGTGCTATACAACACTTCTTACAAAACTCTTCAAATTCCTTCTTGCAGAACTCCCCACCATTATCTGTCCTTAGTGCCTTTATCTTCTTCTTTGTCTTGTTTTCCACCAGAGCCTTAAATTCTTTAAATATTTCAAAGACTTCAGAATTTTTCCTCAAGAAATATATCCATGTATTCCTTGAGAAGTCATCTATGAATGAAACATAGTACACAGACTTTCCCAGTGATGGAGCTAACACAGGTCCAAACACATCACTGTGCACAAGTTCTAATATCTTATTCGCCCTCTTAGCACCAGAAGGAAAACTCACCCGATTTTGCTTCCCATATACACAATGTTCACAAAAATCGAAATCCAGAGAGAAATTAGACATACCTTCTACCATACCATTTCTATGAAGTATCCGAAGGCCCTTCTCTCCAATATGTCCAAGCCTTTGATGCCATAGCATGGTATTTTCTCCAGAGACAGCTAAGCTTTCCGCTCCACTTTTAGGAACCATAGAACTGTCACACCCATCAATAACAGTGCTACCTTGTAGCTTGTACAGAGTTCCAGTCCAAACTCCCCGCATTAATACCAGTGCTCCCCGAACCATCTTGCAGGCATCTTTCTCGAACACTGTTTTTACACCTGCATCATCCATCTTGCTTACAGAAATCAGATTTTTGGCCAATGCAGGAATATGCAGAACACCAGGAAGTGTTCTAATCCTTCCACCTTGCAGCTTCAGCTTGACCTTTCCACGTCTGACGATTCTGGCCTTCCTATCATCCCCTAGGAAGACATCACCACCATCATATTTCTCATACTCGCGGAACCACTCCCTATGGGGAGTGAAGTGAAAGGATGCACCTGAGTCAATCAACCATGACTCATGATCTACATGTGTATTTGAAGAAGAAGCCAAATACACATCCCCACCTTCATCGGAGGTGGTTTTTGCCTCTGCAGAAGGAGCATCATCAGATCCCTTTCCTTTCTCAGGAGCTTTAGATCTGCAGTCCTTTTTGTAGTGCCCTTCCTTTCCGCATTTCCAACATACCTTTACAAACTTTCCAGGAGATTTAGATCTCCCTCTAGATTTGGATCTCCCACTCGAAACCTTATTCTTGTTTTTGTTTTGGGACCTTCCTCGTACAGATAAGGCATCTCCATTCTGGCCCTCCATATTTTTCCGTCTCATTTCCTCCAACAACAAGGCTGAGACAGTGTCATCAAAATTCAAGGTAGTTGTATTGCTACCTATTGCAATTAGCAGATTGTCCCACGAGTCTAGTAGAGAACACAACAAACTGATGCACTTATCTTCATCTGAGATTTTAATATCAACAGATGACAACTGACTTACCACAGTATTGAAGGCATTCAGATGCTCTGTCACCGAGTCTCCATTCTTCATCCTCAGGTTATACAACTTTTTCCACAGGAACAACTTATTCACCAGAGACTTAGATTGGTAAAAAGTCCCAAGTTTTTCCCACAAATTCTTCATCGTAGCTTCCCTAGATACATTCAACAATACTGAATCTGAGACACACAACCGTATTGTGCTCTTACCCTTCTGATCCAGTTTCTTCCAGTCTTCATCTGACATTTACATTGGTTTAGTACGTGGATCTACCACGATCCATTGATCTTTATCCACTAGCAGATCCTCCATCTTGAGCTTCCACAACTCAAAACTCTGACCATTAAATTTCTCGATCTCTATCTTTCCGCCGCTCGTCATCTTCTTTCACCGCAAGAATCGATCCTGCAGATCTCCCATTGAACAGGGTCTACCTCAGGCCTTAGCCAAAAACCCCTCAGCAGCAAAGGCGTCCCCTTGAAGCCGAAACTGCTCTAATACCAAATGTAGGTTTTAACCTTGAACATAAATTATCTACACACGAATCTTATAACACAAAATAAACAATAGCGAGGCATAAAATATAAAACAGATAAACACAGATATTTTCCCCTGGATCCCAAATCGAGATGACTAGCTCGATATTTCATTATTTTCCTTTTAGTGTTACAACACATATATATACATGCCGAAGCATACATAAACCCCAATCCATTAATCCTGGATTAGAACATAACCATAGTTACCTTGACCGGATCTACAAAAATACCAGGGGCCGAAAACCATCGTATCGCAAAACCATGTGCAAAACCATGCACAAAACCATGGGTGCGGACCGCCCACCAGAAATTAAGGACCACAAAAATTTCGCCGGGGCGCTGCCCCAGACCCCGACAGGGGGGGCTACCGCCCCCCCTGTGACCCCCCCATTGCGCCCAGCACAAAGGGGGGGCTATCACCCCTCCTCTTACACCCACCCCACGCGTGATTAGTCATGGAAAGAATATAACAGATACCCAACAATTAAAAGGAGCTAAGTCCTTCTATGACCACAAAAGAAGATGGATATGAAAAATATAACAAGCAAGTAGACCTTCCAACCAACTCAAGAGATCGGGACTCACAAGAAGAATCATGGAAGACAATTCCTTGAAGAATATTTCCTCTGAGCTACCAACCTATCTTCTATGGTCATTGTTATTCCTGTGGAAGGTTTGGACATAGAGCTATAGAATGTCGCACGTACGTTTGGAATAAATACAATTTCAGGAGATCTTTCATAAATGGATATTCTGTAAATCAGTATAACATTAACAAATTTTATCATTTGAGAGATGATGTCAAATGTTACAAATGTAACAATTTTGGACACCTAGCTAAATATTGTAGACTTGGAAGTTATTCAAAGAAATTCTTGCAAAATCAGAATGAACAAATATGGGAAAAGAGACTAAAAATGTGTTATTTCTCTCAAGGCTCAAAGCAACAGAAACGTTTGGTATGTTGATAGTGGTTGCTCAACTCATATGATTGGAGATTGGAATAAGTTCATATCCTTGAAGGAAAATAAGGATGGGACAATGTCTTTTGGAAATGGCGGGTCTTCAAACGTCATAGGAGTAGGTACATTCACACTTGGAAGCAAGAATGCATTAGCGAAAGATGTGTTGTTGGTTGAAAATATGAATCATAATCTGCTCATTTCTGGACAAATGTGCGATCAAGGACACATGATGTTATTTAACTCTAAGAAATGTGAAATCAGAAAAGGAAAGTTCGGTAAAATTGTGGCTACAACAAGCAGAGATCCAAATGACATATATTTTGGATGAGACACCTAAAGGGTGATTTTTGGAAAAAGAAGACGAGATTTGGTTATGGCACAAATGAATGGGACATATAAATTTTGAAAATTTGGTCAGGATCAACAAGAAGGAAGCAGTAATAGAAATGCCTAAAATTGCAAAACCTACCAATATGATACGTGAATCTTGTCAGCATGGCAAGAAGACAAAATTTGAGTTCAAGACAAAAAAACACTGCATCACGTCCATTGGAATTAGTACATACCTATGGAACAAAAGGTTTAGATGGAGAATTATATTTTATGCTAATGATATATGATTACACCAGAATGACATTCGTCAGCTTCTTAAAGAAAAATACTGAGGCATTCGAGTGTTTTAGATTCGACAAGGAATTGGTTGAAAATGAAACTGATTTGAAGATAAAATGTCTGAGATCAGATAATGGCGGAGAATTCACTTCCAAGGAATTTCAGCAGTACTGTGATGAAAATGGAATAAAAAGGAAATTCTCAACAGCCAGAACACCACATCAAAATGGAGTTGTTGAAAGAAAAAACAGAACCGTACAGGAAATGGCCAGAACAATGTTAAATGACTCAAGATTAGATGATAAATTATGGGTTCAAGCAATCGATACAGTTGTACTCATTATAAACAGAGGTTTGCTAAGGAACAATTCTAACATGAATCCATATGAATTATGGAAAGGAAGACCGGCTAACATCAAATACTTCAAAATATTTGGAAGCAAATGCTACATCTAAAGAGAAGATTAAAAAATGGGCAAGTTCGATTCTCGTGTCGATGAAGGTATTTTCATTGGTTATTCATGCAAAAGGAAGGCTTATAGATGCTACAATATGAGGCGAAAACAAATAGTGGAAAGCATAAATGTTACTTTTGATGAATATTGTGTTACAAAGGATGATAATGAGATTGTCCCTTCAAGAAAATTTGAGGGGTCTAAGAGAGAATTTGTGAAGGATGAAGAAGAAGCTATAGAACAAGACCAATCAAATAAGGAAACAACATCAACCAATAGGAAATAAGAAATGATCAACACAATGTACAAGAAAATTCTCAAAAATATTTAAAAGAATGGTGTCAAAAGAATCATCCATCAAATCAAATCATCTGCAACATAAATTAAGGAATTGGATCCAGAAGAAGTTGACAACTTCATTCATCACAACAAGCCCACCTTTCTTTTTTAGAAACTTTTGATCCTAGCAATTTTGAGGAAGCTAGTCAAGATGAACACTGGGTAGCAGCTGTGAATGAAGAACTGGATCAAATTGAGAAGAACGATACTTGGGAATTGGTTCCACGACCAAAGGATAAAAAAGTTATTGGAACTAAATGGGTCTTCAAAAACAAATTGAATGAGGATGGACAGGTTACCAGGAATAAGGAAAGATTAGTGTGCAAAGGATATGCACAAGTTGAAGGAGTTGATTTTGAAGAAAAAAATTCTCCCGTTGCCAGAATGGAAGCTATCATAATTTTTCTCTCTTATGCATGCTCGAGAAAAATAAAGGTCTACCAAATGGATGTTAAGTCAGCCTTTCTAAATGGTGAATTGGAAGAAGAAGTTTACATTGAACAACTCGAAGGTTTTCTGCTCTCTAAAAAGGAAGACTATGTCTGCAGATTAAAGAAGGCACTATATGGTCTCAAGCAAGCTCCTACATCAACAAGGATTCAAGAAAGGAAGCGCCGACAACAATCTCTATGTGAAAGTGGATCAAGATAACCTAACAATTATCGAGGTATATGTAGAAGATATAATTCTTGGAAGCAATGATGACAGATTAAGTAAAAACTTTGCCACAAAGATGAAAAGTGAGTTTGTAAAGACTCTACTTGGCGAGCTGATATACTTTTTAGGGCTTCAGATATCTCAGCAAGATAAAGGAATATTTATATGTCAAACCAAGTACATCAAGGAAATGCTCAATAAATTCAAGATGGAAGATTGCAAGCCTATCCTTACCCCAATGGTAATAGGGTGCAAGTTAAGTTTAGATGATTCGTCAAAGGATGTGGACTAGAGGTTGTATAGATTTATGATTGGCAGTGTTCTATATGTGACATCTTCTCGGCCAGACGTAATGCAGGAAGTTGGAAAAGTAGCAAGATTCCAAGAAACACCAAAAGAATCTCATATTATTGTCATCAAAAGAATTCTCTGATATATTAAGGGCACAACAGAATATGGTTTATGGTATCCCAAAGGAAATAATCTAGTTATGCAAGCTTATACAGATGCAAATTAGGCAGGAAGTGTTGATGATCGAAAGAGTACCAGTGGAGTAGCATTCTATCTAGGTGGTTTCCTTGTTTCACGATTAAGTAAAAAGCAGTCTTCAATCTCGTTATCCACAGCAGAATCAAAATATATCGTGGCAGCAGCTTGTTGTAATCAATTTATCTAGATGAAGCAAACTTTCCAAGATATTCAAGTCAAGTTTGATGAGCTTATTCCCAACTTTTTTGATAACACCAGTTCCATCAGTATCTCCAAGAATTTTGTGATGTATTCCAAAACAAAGCACATTCCGATCAAATATCATTTCGTTAGAGAGCAGGTCACCAAAAATAATATCAAGCTTGAATATGTTGGCACAAAGGAACAAATTTCCGACATATTTACCAAACCATTACCTTGTGAACCATTTGAGTATCTTCACCTAAAGCTTGGGATTCTCCCAAGTTCTCATTAGACTCTTTCTCTTATCTAACTAAGTGAAAAAAGGGGGGGAGTTTAGGTGTGTACAGGTCCGCATGATGATGTTTGTCAGGGTGAGTTATCCTTTGCCATTGATGACAAAGTGGGAGAGAATGTTGTGGGAAGAGGTGTCATGATTGCAGGGGGAGTACTTGTGTTTCCATCAATGCCAAAGGGGGAGATTGTTGATCTATGGTTGTCACTGATGTCAACCCAAGCAGCACCAGGGGATACCCTGATCTTGCATGGGAATTTTGACTTGAAAAATTACTCTATTCTGAGTCAAGGATATTTTAGATTGTTTCCACTTGTCTAGATGTTTCCGTTGATATATGGCATGCCACGTAATTCTTCACGGCTTGAGAGATATTCGTGTTTGAAGTTAGTAACCGCAATTAGGGGCTAAAACCCCACGGGGTTGTGGCAAGACACTAATCATTGGTTGTGGTCATTGAACATTCAATAATTAATCATTTTTTAAGCTCCTAAAATCCCTCCAATGTTCACTTGTTGAAGACCCTCTCAACCTAAGCATTTATATAAATTGTGACCCTCATATCCTCCTCATGTAAGGGATTTTGCTACTTAAAATAGGTCATCGTGGAATTTTCACTATAATTTTTTTTTTTTTGGGCGAAGCTTCAAATCCTGAAATAAAAACCCATTTGATTTGAAATCCTGATGAAGTGCGTGTACGAATTTCAGATATTGGTTTGCTATATTTTCGGAGATATGATATGAGGAAGTTAGTGTTTTTGCAAGCTCTCGAATTTCAAGTCAAACATGTGACCTTGTGAAAATCATCTTAACTTTCTCTCTAAGCATTGGATTCAAATTTCGTAAAAATTGAAGAAAGAGGACAGACTAAAGTTTGTTGGATATCATTTTCAAGACAAAAAGTTGAAACAGTGACACGTGGCACTTCGTACAAGTTCGCTCTATTGAACCATTATATAATCAGGTCATCGTAGGAGATTGGGCATAACTATTTCTTGGAGAATCCAATATTGATCAGGCCTATGAGGTTGGAAAGGCGATTCAGAGGGCTACAACAAGGAGCAATTTCAAACCTTGGATATCCAAAATTACATAGATACAACAGATTCAATATTGAGCTTCTAGAAGGAAAGAAAAAGTATGCATTCAAGGATCACCGTAGTAAGGACAACACATCAACAGTCAAGGGTAAGTCTGCTACAACAAGGTATGTATGATTAGTGTTTGAATTTTAATTTGAATATCATCTTTGACATGTTTTTTTGCAGGAAAGTGTAAGTATTTTTTATGTATGTTTGATTTGGTTTTGTTCATAAATGTTGAACGTATTTACATTTGAATTTTGAATATTTCTCTGACATATGGTTTGCAGGATAATGTAAGTATTTTGTTTGTATATTGTTTTGGGTCTTGTTTATTAATGCATGTGCAAGAAGGAGGACACAATAGAACAACTTAGACACATACTAGAAGGACAATGCAATTCCAAAGTACCGTTACTTGAAGCAAGCACAATAATACCTCAGCAACTGATAGTGTTCAAAGAAGAAGTGTCAAATCAAGTATCAGGTCGTGTCAAAAGTCAGTATTGTAAAAATCATCATTGTAAAATTGTGAAAGAGTCAATTTTCCTAGAGTTGGAGAGGCATTGTTGGGAGGTATAAATGTCATTGTTGGATAATGTTATAGTTGGGTTAAAGGTCATAGTGTGATTGGGTGACTCGTCTAGTTCAAGAAAATCATTGTGAATCATATTTTATCGTGGATCATTGTCCCTGGTACGGGAGTCCATACTCTTGTATTATTTCTAATCATTATATGGTGGCAGGGAGGTGCTAGGTTGGTGCATGAAGTCACCTACGGGTTGGAGCCTGTGAACACTTCAGGGCAGTAGTTTGGTCTAGGATGTTTGGGCATCCATTCAGTTGACTACTGAACAAACCAGGGCACTGGGGTGTCCTTCTAGTGGGAGTTAGAGAAGAATTATTTTCTAGAATTATATGAAGTTGTAGCTTTCATTTTAGTTGGGGCTGAAGATTAAATAATTGATTAGAAAAGCGTTCGGTGGTTTTTGACCCAAAGGGGGTTTTCCACCTAAAATTCATGTGCCTATTGTGTTCTATTGTTTACTGTTGTTACTGGATAAACATCAAGAATAATTGAAGATTAACTAATGCTATGAAAAGATTTAAAAGTGATAATTGATAAGAAATACTGATTCACCCCCCCTCTTAGTATTTCCAACAATTGGTATTAGAGCTTGGTTCCTTCAATAGCAGTCTAACAACTAGAAGGAGGTTATGGAGTATGCTAAGAATATAGTTCCTCTGTTCAATGGAAATAACTATGCACTTTAAAATTTCGAACCATGGAGGTAAAAATAATGGTCATTTCTTTTCTTGTGATTACTGATATTGGAACTCATTGTTGTAGTTCACTCAGATGGGCTTAACTTGGAAAAGTGGTTTCCAATGAGAAGCTTGCATCAAATGCATGTTTGTGCAAAGGAGGAACATGATTCTCAGTGGGAAGGCCATTAGTTAGTTTTCCAAGCATATAGGGATCAGTTTGGTACAACAAGGTTTTTAATCAGTCAACAAGCAGCCAACAAGTGTTGGATTGGTTTAGCAATGAAAGGATGACATTGGTTGAAGTGCCAAGCGATTTGTAAGGCAGGGCATGTTAGTGAAGACAAGTGGTTGTCATGGAAATTTTTACAAGTAGAATCAATTTGATATAACTTGGGAAAGAGAAGAGTATTTAGCTCTCATTAGATAAGTAGATTTTGTGGATCCACAAGTCTGTCAGTGGGAAGGAGTGATCAGAAATTGAATTGGGGGCAAAAAATTGCTAAAAATTCAAAGTGATCAGAATCACTCCAAACTAGAACGACCGGATAGGTCTCGTTGCCAGGAATCCGACACACTTTGTTTCATCAAAATCGACTCCGTATGAGGAAGATAGAACCTGATGTTCATTTTCGAAAACAATTAATTTTTTTGCAGAAAAGGACAAAATGGTGACATGGAAACCTAGTCAGAAAAAAATAATATTCTTGGAATATTCTTTCAATTTTCCCAATGACACTATGACAATTTTCGAATGGTGGTTGGCCCGAGTTTCTAGGGACATGGCAGTTTTTGGTTGGTTCTAAACTAACCAATGGGATGCTGACACGTGGTTAGCCCAGAGGCCACCATGTGCCCCTCCCAAAGGCACAATTTTTATGATATGGTTGAATTTCATTTTTATATTGTGGAAAAAAATATTATGTTGGACGCTGGGCAGAGGTCGGGCTCAACCCCACGACCTCCCCCACACTACGCACACGACCTACCAACTATGCTACACAATATGACTTACAATATATGGTCGACCACACATATTTATGTTATACAAAGGTTTATGGCAGAGGTTAAGAGGGCCAACCCCAAAGGGCCATCCCTCAGTCGATAGGGCCAGCTCTCGTGACCAGGCGGAGCGCTCCAAAAATGGCGAATTAAAATTCTTTAAAAATAGGTTAATTAACCCTAATCAACATTTAAAATGCACTAATCTGATTTTAAATAGTATTTGTTTAAAACGCGCTTAGAGCGATAAACCTCAGTTGAATGTGCACTTAAAATTAATTAATCTGGCCTTTAATTTTGGATTATATTGGCGGATTCTGCTAAATTCGGTGCTAGCTCCAGTTTTTTTAGGCTTAACTCGATTTTCTCCAGATTTGGAGGGGTTTCCTAGGCCAAAATTGAGGAAACCATAACTGGGGCATTTTTCGACCAAATTAGGCTCAGAAAGAGTCAATCCTAGATGATTTGGATGCTCTGAGCATGATTGTGTAGGTTGCAGAGGCAAAGGATCACTTCTATAAATAATTTTTCCATTTTGAAGATTAAATAAGCCGAGGGCCACCAAGAGAGGAGGCCATGCCTAGTTCATCTAAAGACCATTTGCAAAGCCAAAAGAGCATACCTAGGGGTTTTTGGGTCTTATGAATCCAACGGAGTAGGTTTCAGAGACATTGGAGCATTTTAGGTGCATTTAATTAGATAATTTACCATTAATCGAAAGAGGGCCTAGCCATTGAAGCAGGTCCATGCAGATGTAGCCCAGGAGGGGTGAATTTCGTTATCAGCTACTATGTAATGTCTTTGTTGTGAATTATTTCTTTGCAATTTAATATTGTGTGTGATTTTTTAAAATCTAACTTACCTCAATAATTTCTCATAAAAGACACAAAAACTTGACACATAAACCCTCTCCTAACTTGCTAATTTGATATGATCCTTAAGCACACTTTTATTTAACTGATGAGGAAGCTAGCAAAACAAAACTAGTTTGTCCATATTCAGATCAATATGTAAAATATGTAATATTTTTTTAATCTATTTTTAATATATTAATATCTTCATATTAAATGAAAACAAAATATGCCTCAAAAAAAATTATCCCTCTTGGTGCTTGACAACTCCAAGTTTAGGATAAATCTAAGTTGATTTGTTTTTTAAAATGATGTTATGTGCATGTGTGTGTGTGTATCCTTTTTTTTGTTCATGTAAATATGTACATCTAAATTCGTGGATAGACACTCCACAATCTAGTATGGGAGATATTCTAGTGAAGAGTTATATGTGAAGGGTTTGATAAAAAATTATAATAATAAAAAACAATATTGGCTCATTTAAAAATAATAGTAATAATAATAAAGTAATAAAAGTATGGGGAGATGTTTTCCTATAAAATTATATTGAAAAATATAAAATAACACTTATATTAACAAATTACCCAATGGGGATGATTACGGATGAATTGAGTGGGGTTGGAGTACAAGCCCTCCACCCCACCAATGAGAGGATAATAAATGTATGGGATGGAACGGCTAGTCCCCTGCGTGCACAACATGTGAACCTTAGATATTAATACAATAATGGAATGCGATCCTCGACATTTAAGATTGCACTTTACCTCCCAGTCTTGACGTCAAAGATGGGGAGAAATATTGGTTTCTCGTTGCGGGAGGGATGAATTAAGAAAATTTTAAGAGTTGTGGGGTCTAAAAATGGAAGCTCAGGCAATAATTCTAGGGATTTTTTCTTTGTCCATTCTTGGAGCAATCTCTTCAGAAACAACTCTAAGCTAGAATTTATTTCTAATTTGTTTGGGTGTGAGATCTTTGTCGAAACTTAGAAGAATTGGGAGTTTGGAGGTAGCAGAGAGGGGTGGTTGCACTATGGAAAAAAGTTTTTATGATGCAAGATCTCCTCAATAATTTCGATGTGGGTGTTTACTCTAACCATTCAGTCTTCGTGATATGACTCTACAATGACCGCCCGATCCTAGGTAAATCTTAATTCCTTTTTAAACACTATCAAATTTTATATCAATGATTAGACTAATTTATGATTGTTGTGTGTGGGTGGTCTTGCGTGTTTATGAGATCTTGATCGATTATTCATATATAGTATCTTGCAGTTGATTTTCCCTATCAAAACCTTCTATCACACTGGCTATTAATCACCTTACCCAACACTGATTCTCTGACAATTTATTGGCACACCTTTTACTGCAACTGGTATTGGTTTACCTTTGTTCTTAGATCCCTGTTTTGTGACTGTCTTTGGTTTACTTTTTCTTCCAGACACCTGCCACTATAAATTTTAGTGTGAACCTTATGTAATACCCTTCTGTTCAACATGCAAAGTAAAATAATGTGCAGTCGACATGGAGGGAGAGTTCATGACCCCCAGGTCAGAACCGCACCCAACAACAAGCCCAGGAAGTTGTTGACACCTATCATTCGACCATCCTTCCTGAAACCCATAATGGGATTCGTTAATTGGAATCCCTCGCTATTAGAGCCAAAAAAAAAAATTATGACACAGAAATACTAGAGGAAGTTCCAAGATGGGTTCCTAACCCTGGTCACACCAAGGGAAGAAGGAAACATTACCTCAATTCACTATATCTTCACTGATAGAGGAAGGCCATGTTGGCTAGGATCTTAAAATAAAAATAAGAAGAAAGGTATAATATCTTTGAAGGTTTGGAAGATATCAAGCGTGTTCATAGAAACCAACAGGTGTGTGTGGAAAGACCGAATGTCAGGCTAGCTCATATAGAGTTCCACCCTCCAGATGTGATCCTGATCCTCCAACTCCTCAAGGCTCCAGTGCCAAAGACCTGAGACTTGTCACTTCCTCAAACGCTTGATTATCTAAAATGTTATCTTGAAATTTTTTGTATTACAATATTGTAGGAGATATGTTAACTTTGTTAAAGATGTTAAATTTGTTAGCATTTTGGACAAATTACTCAATCTAGATTCCCGTTGGGTAGATTGAAATCACCTATAGTAAACCATGTTTAAGTTGGATGGTTCTCGGATTTACTTGGTTTTTAACATATTATGAGTTAATATAAAATTAATTTTAAAAAAAATACTTATATTAACAAATTTAAAAATAGTAATAACAAAAAAGTGATCAATTTCGACTATAAATAAAATACTTCAATTTCCACCTTAATTACACATCAAATTTATATAGAGGTAAAATAATTGCATCTAAAAAATGTCTGTGTATAATCGTTTTCTACTTTTTAATAGAGGAAAATGTGTAATTCAATTTGTATTCAATTGACATGTGGTATTGAAAATAAAAATATTGATAACAAAAAAATATTTTAGTGTCAACCATAAATAAAATATTTAAATTTCCATATTAAATAATATAATTTTATATCGACTTCGTGTATATATATATATATATATATATATATATATATATATATATTCAATTCTTAATGTGGAGTTGATACAAGATATTTAAAAAATATTAATAACAAATATGTTTCAATAAAAATATTTCAATATCAAATATAAAGAGAGATAATGGCTAATTCAAGAGATATAAAGGAGATTTATACTTCCTACAATGCTTAATACAATTTGACATATAACATTTAAAAAAAAAAAAGACTAATAACAAAAGAATCAATGTAAATATATATAAAGAATGAGAGCTTATCTCATAAATATATACTTTCTACTTCTCTTATCTCATAACTATATGCTTTCTACTTCTCAAAATAATGGGGACATATACTTATTAAAAGATTTAAAAAAAAACGACATTTCAATATGGAGAATGTTTGTTATAAATAAATTATTTCAATGGCAAAGCTGAATATAATATTTCAATATATATATATATATATAACAAATGAAAATTAAAAAAATTCTTATAGTTGAAAAAAAAATAGTATAGTTGAAACATGTTATTATTTTAGGGTCGGCAGGAGCTGGAGGGGTGTTGTATAACCCCGAGAGAAAAAACAGAATAGAGTATGCCTAGTGAATTGGAACGAAAATGAACAATTAGGTTGAAGCAATGGCTCTCTGGAAAGGGTTAGAGCTAGCATTAAGGAATAACATTAGAGCTATACATGTTATTAGAGACTCTGCTTGGGCAATCAAGAACATCATAGCCCTGCGAAAAGGCTTAATGAAACATAAGTCCAGGATATGGTGCTGTATAGAAGGTCTTCTCCCCCATTTCAAAATCCTGACTCCTTGGCATGTGATGCAGAAGTTAAATATCATGGCGGATAAGCAAGCAAATCAGGGAGTGGGGCTACCCCTAGCCACCTTAGTCTAGGGGGAGAAACTGAGATCCACAACCTTCCCTAATGACCATGGAAAACAAACCCAAAATGACCAAGGGAAATCTCCATAAGAAACATTAGCTCTCGAACACCCAAGGCACATGTTGCAGCTACCACTTAACTATTGCCACTCATGGCACGTCGAGTCAGCATGCCACATGGTGGAGCTGGCTCACCCCTGATGTAATCACCCACCACGCGGATGACGGTAAGGCAGGTTATATCAATTTGGTGGAGAGACGAAACACATGCGATAGAAATACGACGACCATCAATACAGTTAACTAGCCTCAAATGAGAGCATGCGAGAGGGATCTGGCTCGCAGAGCAATGAATTTGCTTGGGAGAAAGTACGATCGAGGCAGGCCGAGAATTTATGGCATGTTGGCCTTTTGAAATAAGACAATGGATGGCTTCCCCTTCCATCATAACCATTCCTCCAACACGCAGAGGAGGGATACGAGCAGAACCCCATTCTAGAGTGTGAAACTTCAGATAGGGAACCATCTCTACGTGGCTCTCAGGAGCGAAATTGGAAAAAGGTCTTTGCATTGTTTTCAAGAGCGCCACGAGGCGAACAATATCATTGTTACTAGGGACTCGGGTGTAGACAACAATGGAATTCGACACCACAGAAACTAGAAGCTAGTGAACCCTTCGAATCACAATCTGGACTCCTCCTCGGACTCGCCCCCATCAGTGGAAGAGATTCATAGTCAACAAGAGGCTCAATTGGCCCATCTGCACATCAATTTGAACAACTTAATCTTCAATATCAAGGACAAGGAAAAGGTCATCGCAGAAAGGATGATGTTGCAGGAGAATAGGATTGTAGAGCAAGGACCTGGTTAAGGAGTGGGGTTCGTAGTCTCCGTCAACAAGTGGACCAAGATGACAAGGGCAAGCAGACCCAAAACCTTCTTGCAACAATTGACTCTCGAACCCATCTTGGAATGGAACTGAACACGCGAGCACAATAGCTAGCAACAAAGACGCACAGTCAAAGCAAAAGGGATTTGTTCAGACGTCCTAGGTTATAATCAATCCCGTTAGTTTCTTTTGATGCAGTGTTTTGCAATTTGTATTTTAGGAGTCTTCCATAAAGTCTATAATATATCTAGGAAGTCTAGAACTCTCATCGTTGCTAGTAAATGCAATTATGTTGAAACTGTGGGCATCATTTTTGTAATAAGCTCTATAACTGATAGATTGGTAAGACTTGTAAGACTTTGCTGCTAGACAGGAATCTAGCTACTTTGAATTTTAATATAAAAATCATAATCGTTCTTGTTAAAAAAATAACATGTTATTAGTTTGTTGCACAAGTTAAAGGAGATGTATAATTTTTTCCACACACACAAACACATGCACACATATATAGAACCAACATAGATCTCCATAAATGAATCAAATCTGCCAAGGTGCAAAATCTAGAGTTAACATACTTTATAATTTTTTTATTTTATATTTTTAATGTGATATATATATATATATATATATATAGAGAGAGAGAGAGAGAGAGAGAGAGAGAGAGAGAGATCCACCCCCACACACACATTTAATTTTATTTATAAACAAAATTGCAACATAATAAATGTTTTAAACTCAAATTTTAAAGTCTTTTTTTTTTTTTTAACAATGTATTTTTTGTGAATTTAATATGTATTACCTAAAACTTTTTTCATACAACAAAAGATATCATTGTTCATGCTATGTCGGTCACAATCTACCTTAAGGGAAACCATAGTTTTTAGAATTTTAGCTTCTGTGATCCATTGTAAAAAATATAGAATTCTTTAGGTAATAATCACATGCAAATGAACATTGTCGACGTGTTTCAAACCAACCAGTGTGATTCATCATCAGGACTAGGTGAGAGATCAAGACGATGATTTTAAATAGATGTAGAAATGGCTAAACTAGTCGTTAGGAAAACAGCTAGTTTAACTTTGAAAATTAAAATTGACTAATATAAGCTAGTTTTATTTAATTAATATTGATATATATATATATATATATATATATATATATATATATATATATATATATATATATAATTTAATTTATTTATTTGGTCATTTTATTTTTCTTCTTATATATATATATATATATATATATATATATATATATATATATATATAACGAGGTCCAAGGAAAAATGAAAAACGAAAACGGTAACAAAATAACGAAGGGCGGAAACACAAGACCATTAAGAATAAAGGGGAAGGATCCATTAACTGGTCTTTTCTGCATGCTCAGCTAGGGCGGAGAAGCGGGATATTCCATGTTTAATGTCAATAGCATGTTCACAGATCCTTTGATTTATAGACCGACCAGTTTCACCAATGTAAGGTGTCCCACAAAAACAAGGAATAATGGAGACACATTTCCCATCGGTCTACTGGATCTTTAACCGATTTAAGAGAGTTGTGAATCATGTTAATGTTTCTTAATGATCTTAGCAATCATATCAGTGGTTCCCTGAATGAAAAGAAGGCAGAAAGGCTACCATCCAGAAAAAACGATCTAACTCTTCTTTACCATGAGGCCAGACAACACAAGTATCATCTACAAACCTTTTCCAAAGCTTTGGCTAGAACAGAGCTGAGGAAAGAGCCTTGGATTCAAAGTCCTACATAAACATATTAGCAACAGTCAATAAAGGGGAGAACCCATGGCAACACCACATATTTGCTCATAGAATTCAACTTCAAAACTAATGGAAGTATAGGTCCGTATCTGGATCAGTGATGCGATTAATGACACCAATGACCTCATTAATAGAGATATTGGTGTTAACAATAGACCAAAGAGACCAAAGAGGTGCACCATCCTTTTGGATTTTGAGAAGACCATAAATTCTTGGAATAACCAGTTACTTTCAATAAACTTATGTCTCAGAAAATTCACCAAGCTGCTCTTAAAACTTTTTAAAAAAAAATTAGAAAGTTTATGGTAACTCCCACTATTACCACTATTCACCAAATTGTAAGAAAATAGGCGCAGAATATCCCACTAACACACCGTTCAAACTTACAACAAATATTTTACAGATGTTTCCATTATATAACTCATTAATTTTCAACAAAACTTTCCCACAGCCTATGGTTAAAAGAAATTCTCTCTATACGTTCAATTCTCTCCATGACATAGGAAACTAACAAATTTTATTAATTGCGCATGAATACAGTTCTATATTTCAGAATCTTACATAAATACCAACCATCAATCCTAAACAAAAGAAAACCCTACAAATTTAAGTTCATCTCGCAAAGCCTGTGCATTTCCGTAAATCTCTGTATAACAAAAAGCTTTTGTTTTTCTCAAGAGTGAACAAGACTTAGTCGACTTCCTCCATCCTGCTCTCTTCCTGGCCGGAGGCATCCTCTTCCAGGGGTGGCATGTCTGCATGCAGTTCGCCAGTGGCATCGTCCTCGATGCTGAGACCGAGCTTCAGCATCCTCTGAATTCTGGCAGCGAATGTGTTTGGATCTTCCAAATTGAACCCCGAGGTGAGCAGAGCGGTCTCATACAAGAGTATCACCAGATCCTTAACCGATTTGTCATGCTTGTTCGCCTCGGCTCTCTTTCTCAGTTCCTCCATGATGGCGTTCTCTGGGTTAATTTCCATTGTTTTCTTGCATAACATGTAGGACGACATGGAGCTGACGCGGAGGGCCTGGGCGTTCATTATTCTCTGCATGTTCGCGGTCCATCCGTACTCGCCCGTCACCACACAGCAAGGAGAGTCCACTATGCGATCCGAAACCACGACCTTCTCCACCTTCTCCCCCAAAATGTCCTTGATCACTTTGCACAGGCTCTCGAACGCGTCTTTCTTCTCTTGCTTCTTCTTCTTCTCCTCCTCTGTCTCCTCCAGCTTCAGCCCTTCTTTTGTAGCAGAAGCAAGCTTCTTCCCCTCGTACTCTTCGAGCTGCGGTATGGCGTACTCATCGATGGCATCCACCATGAACAGGACTTCATACCCTTTCCTTTTCAGTCTCTCCAAGAACGGAGAGTTCTCCACAGCCTTCCTGCTCTCGCCCGTGATATAATAGATGTCTTTCTGCCCCTCTTTCATCCGTGTCACATAGTCCTTGAGGCTCGTCAGCTCCTCTCCGCTCTTTGTCGAGTGATATCTCAGCAAATCCGCGAGCTTGGCCCTGTTCTGGTCGTCCTCATGTATCCCCAATTTTAAGTTCTTAGAAAACGCCTCATAGAACTTGGCATAGTCCTCTTTGTTCTCGGCGATCTCGTTAAACATTTCAAAACACTTCTTCAACAAATTCTTCTTGATCACCTTCAGAATCTTGTTCTGCTGCATCATCTCCCTGGAGATATTGAGGGGCAGATCATCAGAGTCCACCACACCTTTCACAAAACCCAGGTATTCAGGAATAAGTTCCTCACAGTTGTCCGTTATGAAAACCCTTCTCACATACAGCTTAATGTTGTTGGGTTTCTTCCTGGGGTCAAACAGATCGAACGGAGCCCTCTTGGGAAGAAACAGAATAGCCTTGAACTCCAATTGACCCTCCACGGAGAAATGCTTCACAGCCAAGTGGTCCTCCCACTCATTGGTGAGACTCTTATAGAAAGACGCATATTCTTCCACAGTAATCTCCTCTGGCTTCCTCATCCAAATGGGCTTCTGCTTGTTTACCAAACTCCATTCATGTGACACTTCCTTCACCTTCTTTTTCTTCTTATCCTTCTCCTTGTCTTCCTCCACTTCCTCAACACCCCTTTCCTCATCTTTCTTCTTCTCCTCCTCCTCTGCCTCCTTTTCGTCGTCGCTCACCTCCCTCTCGGTAGTCTTCTCAGTCCACAAATAGATGGGATAGCTGATGAACTCGGAATGCTTCTTGACCAGATCCCTCAGCCGCCGCTCCTCCAGGTACTCCAGCTGCCACCCCAAGACCAAATTCAGAAAGAAACGATCAAATCTCCAAGCCATCCCATTAAATTTCAATAAAAACACACATAAAACGTTAAAGAAACAAACTAATGAAAGATATTAGAACAGAGCATGCATATAATATATACCTGGTCTTCCTTGAGAAACAGAGTAACTTTAGTTCCCCTTCCTAGGGGCTCTCCGTTGACATCTCTGGTAACAGTGAACGATCCACCTGCCTGAGACTCCCAAATGTATTGCTCATCGTCATTGTGTTTGGTTGTAACAATCACTTTCTCAGCCACAAGGTAGGCAGAGTAGAAACCCACACCGAACTGACCGATCATGCTCACATCTGCTCCTGCTTGTAAAGCTTCCATGAACTCCCTGGTGCCAGACCTCGCAATTGTTCCCAAATCGTTCACCAAATCTAATGATTGCATTGCAGGTCAGAAAATTTCAAACAGAATACCCTCTAAAATCTGATCTCGACATTGATCGATTAAACTAAGCAAACACCTATTTCACTCACCGGCTTTGGCCATGCCTATTCCACTGTCAATAATGCTAAGGCGCTTGTTAGCCTTGTCAGGAACAATCCGAATGAACAGCTCTGGCTGAGCATCCAGCTTGCTCTTATCCGTCAGCCCTTCGAACCGAATTTTGTCCAGTGCCTGCATCCAATTCCAATTCAATAACAAACAATACTTCATATATTACCTAATTTACTCCTCTTTGATCAACGCCTAATTTACTCCTCTTTGATCAATGCTTCGAGTCCCACCTAATTCTCTGAAAATAACCTTAGGATGGGAAGGGAATGGGAATTCAAAAATTAATAAATCTTAAATTTCAAGGGAATGGGAATTCAAAATTAATAAATCCTAAGTTTCATACTGACATCGGATGAATTGCTGATGAGCTCCCTGAGGAAAATTTCCTTGTTGCTGTAGAAAGTGTTGATGATGAGGCTGAGCAGCTGATTAATTTCAGCCTGGAAAGCAAAGGTTTCCACCTCCCCGCTCTCTACGTTAATGTCCGCCATTGGCATTGGAATTGCGATGAAGCAAACTAGAGTCGAATAGAACAGGCAACCAGACAGGTAACCAGCAATTTAAGATCCCTGAAAAACTAAAACAAAACTCTGCGAAAGGCTAGATCCCGATCGTTTCCTGGGAAGGGTTGCAAAGCCGAAGAGGCTTATAAGGGCATGGATGTCTCCAGAAACGCTTCTGCTTCTGGAGAGTTATCAGTGTGGGCTTCTTTGGTATTGGGCGTTTTAGTTCATGTGAACCGTTCACCATTAACATTTCATTTCTGTGGGGTGATTAAATCGACACTCTCGCGTATTCGTTTTTGTGGTTTTATTTTATGAAAGGGAAAAGTGTATTCTCCAGGGAATATCGAAAGTCGTTATCATTGAAGTGGGGGTTCAAACTATAATATATATGGTTTAAATTGTAATTTTAAATATTTAAAAGTTTTAAAATTTTAAAATTACATAATTTGCAGTTATTAAACTCATAACATTAAATTATATTAAATTGAAAATTTCAATGAAATTTTATTTAGATTAAAAAAAATCATTTAAATAACAAATAAATAAAATTTTATTTAGATTAAAAGTAACATTTAAATAACAAATAACAAGACATTTGAATGATATATATATCAAAATCAATATACTTCACCTGAAAGTTAATTGTTTTTGAATTGTCAAATTTCAATCTTTATTTTCATCCTTATAAATTAAATTTTCATTTTTTTAAAAATTAATTTGTATTATAACAAAATACTAGATTACATCAAATTTTCTATGTAAATAAGTACAGTACATCACAATATAGTCACTATTTCTTTGGATTAACTACTTATCTCATTCTTGGCTATTTTTTTGGGTAAAGAACAGAGAATAATCACGAAGGGTCATTTTTTCCTTTTCTCTTGCATACATCTATACACCCTATGTAATTATCAATATCAGTTGAAGATGGTACAATACTTAAGTTTTCATGAGTAAATACTAATACTGAGTTCTACATGTGTAGCTGCCTCCTTATCGTTTTCTAATTGATTTGATTCATGGAAACGCTTGTGTTCACTTATAGTAGAAGTTAGAACCATAGTTGTGTCCTTTGTAACTCCATGCGAGGGGTGGACCTTATAAACTAAAGGATGAGATGGAATTGCATGTGTCTAAGTTGTAGTTGAAGGACTTGATTTATCTATCAAAGTTTTTTTGTGGCGATGGGTTTTATGGTTGGTTCAATGGAGATTTCTTATATTCCTTTAAAACTTTGGGATCCTTCCAGCCTCAGGGTTTATTCTTGGAAATCAGAGAAGAAGGGCACCCCTGGGAAAAATGGTAGGCATTCTACGAGTGCCTAGGTTGTTGGTAGAGTGTACATCAGAAAGTTGTATTTTCATAACCCAACGACAATGTAAAAGTTAATTTTTTCTAGTGGAGACATAGTTTATCTGGAAATGGCCTGGTAAGATCTACTTCAACACGCATGTGAGCGAATGTAGCAATGCTCTTCTTTAGCCTTTTTGTATCTACTCTAATGAACTGGTTGTTGGATTTTCCCACTTTAGCTAAAATATATGGATGAAGCATGTGAAGTGGCATATTTGGAAGTCTGACCCAAACAAGTGTGGGAAGAGATGGCATGGAAAGAGGGTCAAATCGATTGAAATAAGGTCTTAGGAAAATCCCGGCTCGCCCCCAAAACCAAAGTATTTCATCTAAAAATCTCTTGTAATTCTTGATATTCTTAAATTTCACTACAAATAAACCTTTTGAGCAAAGGAACAAGTAGGCATCTGGTGTCCAGGTGTGATGTACCTAATTCTGAAGCGCTAAAACATGTTGAACCTACAAATCACATCATGCCTCATAAAATCATTGCTATATTTATAGACAATAAACTGCTCTAGACAAACATTTGGGGTTTCATCCAATTTCCCATAGTGAAAGAAAACCCTAAAATTTCTTTATGTGTCGAGGGCCAATCCTAGCTTGAGGGCATCCTTGAAAGACTTGGACTTAGAAGTAGAAGGCGCACCCCCACCAATGGCGCACTATTTCAAGATTTCAACTGGGGATACTAAAGCATCCTTGTAAGACCTAGTACTAAGCTTTCTTTTATATCAAGAAAATTTTGTTCACAATCAAGTTCATTTCTAGATATACCAAATTAAGCATCCCCTCATACCTAGTTTCTCTCAGTTCATGTTGACCTTGAGACAATGTTGATCCATGGTCGAATCCAATTTATGAGCTCTCACTTCATTTCCAAACTGATTGATTTCACCCAGTCAGTCCATAACAAGCCTCTTCAACTCCCAAACCCAGAAGACCTCAAGATCAAAGTCTTTTAGCCCCCATGCTCAAAAATCCAAGAATAGTGCCCAAATTCGGTAGGTTAGTAATCAAAATTCTGAGCCCAAGGCTCATCCCCCAATCTTTGCCAACTCACAGGGTTTGTCTCCAGAATTCTCAAATTCACCCCCCCTTATCCCAATGTGCGTGCAAAATTAATCCCCTTCCCATTTTGGATTTTATTTTATGGGGAAGGTTTCTTCCCTCCGAAGAAACCCCACCCTCGTATGGTCCAATCTCATTTGTTCTTATCCAAAAAAAGTTATATAATATTCCTTGAGTTGGTTATCCTTTTCTTTAATTAAATATTATATGAAGCTCATTGTAATTTGTCGATTCAATTGACTCGACTCGAGGATCTCTCTAGAGTTCTTCAATTTTTTTTAACATACATTGACATGTCTTATTCAATTATAATAATAATAATAATTTATTATTTAATTAAAATAATATTAATGAAATTAAATTAGCATGTTTTATTGTATTATTTGATGATTATGGTATTAATTAATGCATTTAAAAATTAATTAATTTTCCATACACTTAGACATTTTATACAATCAAATTAGTATGTATACTAGTGCAATGCATATGATTCATGTAGAAATTCCAAGAAATTTGCTACTGCTAATGAAATTGAACTGAAATCAAGAGACGAAATTTCTTCCACTATTCCATGGAAGGAAAACACACAATAGAAATACATCCAATAACATGCAACCATCAAAACACAGGGAACACAATGATTTTATAGGGGAACCCAACTAGGGAAAAACCCCTTCATTGATTTGCATTAATTCTTATGAGAATATGGATCAATTAAAATGTCTTTCTTCAATCTTGAAGCACACCTTGAACCGCAATTTTGGTCTCCTTCTCATTGGCATTCTCTAACCAAAACTTAGCCAAAATAGGTCTCTTCTTTCCTCATATTTCCTTGCACAATCCTTGAGGAAATTAGCTTTTAAAAAATAGGAGAATTCGCTATTTCCTTGCGCAAATCTTGAAGGAATTGTTCACCTGCTCCAATGCAACAATTGTACACTCAATTAGTATACAATTTATAATTACAATGTGCCTTTTCCTCCACCTCAACTAGGAAATTCGAATTCTATGCATGACTAGGGATATTTTTAGTAAATTGATTAGTTAACTCAGATATTAGTGAGTTAACAATTGTTATAACTACTCAACTAAAATTTTACTGACTCTACTAATGACTAGAGCTCAGATATCTAAGTTTAACTACTAATAAATCCACTAGATTGCTATATTTTATCAATCAACCCATGCAAAACTCCACTTCTAGCCTATAACTCGAATTTTCTGATTTAACTAGGAGACAAAGCCATGTCACTCCAGCTAATTGCAATCCAAGTCATCCTGCTGATGTAGAAAATCGAATTTCTCCATTTGACTAAGGCACGAGTAATCCAGGTGGATATTGGTGGCAACCCACCTATTCCACTTAGACCCCCACCATTGTTTCTTTAAATTTCCTTAATTGTAGCACAATTTATTATTTTTGGCAGGTTTTCGAGTCTTGAACTTCCGGAGTTGTTTTGAGGCCCTAAACAAGGTTTTTTTTTTTTTGCAAAACAGACAAAACCATATCCAATGGAAAGTTTTTTGCAATTGAAAGTTGTAGTCCTCGGATAGATATTTTTAATGAGGTATCGTACGCATCAAACAAAGATCATGTGCCAAAGTTACGACCCCAAGAAATTTATGTACCAATTTACCCCAACAAGGCCCACAAACTTTTGGTGCTTCATCTCCTAGGGTTAGGTTTTTGAATTTTTAGGGATTTCCATTGTTTCTCAATAATAAATAGGCCTTCGAGCCTCATTGTAACACAGTTCAGAAGGCATGTAGCTACCACATCTCTTTTCAAAGATAAGCTACCATCGTCTGAGATAGTTTATTTCCATTCTGCATGTAAAAAGTTTTTAGTACTTTGTGATTAATGAATTGAAGTTATGTTTTTGTTGTACCTCTTTGCTTTTGTTTATATCTGTTTTTCATTTCGTTCCTTCATAAATCTGGATCAACAAGTCAAATAAATAATTTTCTTGCTACAATTCTATCACTCCCTCTTATCAAGAAAAGGGTTCTACACAACCCCTATCCTTCTCCAGTGGAATGTACTATAACACAACTCCCTCTCACTGTTGTTGTTTCTACTGCAATTGAGAAGCGTCCAAAATATTGAAACAACTTTTTCTCTATGTTGCAACTGCCTCTCGAGTCTCAGACTACTACTAGCCTACAATTGTCACTCAAGATCTGACTGCATCAACTGAGACTGGTCCTTCTGCTACTGAATATTGTTGGCCCCGTAGTAAGGGTAATGATATAAGAGAATAGTATACTGCAACTGTTTCTACTCTCCTATGGACCCTGCCCAAATCTTTGTAACTCTAGGACAATGACTCTACATCACCCCGCCTCACTCTTGGAGGTATAGTTGCATGCATGGCTGAATCTACCTCTAGCTTGTAGATATTTTTAACTCAAACACCAATTTGGTTTACTTATCCAGTAACAACATGCTTTAGAAAATCTTTACCATTAATGAACATCACATCCTATCCACGGTCTTCAAGTACAACTACAAAAATCAAATTTTTCTTCAGACCAGACACATACATTACATTCTTTAGGTGAGGATGGGAGATTGACTCCCTCTTAAAGGTGATATTTCCAATCCCTTTGGTAGTATACCTTCCATCATCTTCAAGTTCTATGTGTAATTATAGGTCCCTCTTTGCTAAGATATTGAAGAACTCCTTATTTCTTGTCATATGATATGAATCACCAGAGTCTAAGTACCACTCACTCCCTCTTATTGTGCTTGCCATGCAAGAAATGAGGGTGAAATCCAACTCGAACTGTAATGTAAGAGAATCTCCTCATGCTCCTGATGCAAGTTCCTTACTAGATTTCTTATGCCGACACTTGGTTGCATAGTTTCCATACTCATGGCAGTGAAAGAATTTAATTTAACTGAGGTATAATACTTCTTGCCATGGTTATGGCAAGATTATGCCTTGCCTTGGGCCTTCTTGCCTTTGGATTTCTTTCCTTTTCCAACTAGAGCAGAGTCTTCTTCCTCATCAGATTTGGATGTGACACCTTTTCTAGTGTTTCTTCTAATCTCCTCCTACACCAAATCATACCAAAGTCTCTCCCAATATGATAGATTGTATCTTCGATTAATTGAATCCCGATGATAGTTGTGCTAGGATTTCGGAGGGCCAAGGAGTTATAATCTCACAAGTTCAGATGATGGCACATTTTCTCCTACTCCTCCATTTTCATCTTGAACTTGAGTGCATCTGGATAGGTAATGAGGACTGGTTTCATTTTTCTACATTCGAATGTTCCTGAGCTTTTCTTTCAATGCCAATTTCCTAGCATCATTGTTGCTTTGGAATAGATCTTTGAGATTTTTCCACATTTCAAAAGAATTCTCCTTTCCATGAAATTTAGAAACCACAAGATCTCTAACACCTTCTAGAATAATCCTCCTAGATTTTTTTGTGTCTTTCTTCCACTGAGCAAGTGCTTGTGCATCTTATGTTATTGGTTTTGGAATATCAATTTATTGTTAGTTTTTGTAGCATCGGATGTTTTTTAGCGTTGAAATTTTTTGGAGAGGTTAGAATACATGAGATCTCAAAAACCCAAAAATCTTTTTTACAAATTACACCTAGAGACGACTTAATTAGATTAATAGTCAATTTTTAAATATTTATAATCAGGAGATCATGTGTTATGCTCAAAATTGAAAGTGATCGAAATTGTACGTAACCTAAGCGACCAGAAAGGTCTCGTCGTTGTGATTATGGCACCATGAACGGTTCAAAAAACTGATGTCATATGAGGAAGATATCGCATTCTGTTTGTTTTCACAAACAGCTAAAATTTTGTGACTGGGATGCCCAGTCAGCATATAGGTACAGTCAGTAGATGGCATATTCTGGGGAATATTCCCTTTTCTCTTTGCCAATCAGAATTCAAAACGTGGCTTAATCTGGGCCATTGATTTTTTTGGTACGGAATTGGTTTCTGACCATTGGATGGAGAAGTATAGGTTTTGTTTAGGTTGTTGGATGAGAGACATGTGGCAAGCCCCGAGGCTGCCACGTGTCCTCATGGGGTTATTATAAAATTTTATTGGAGTCTGGGGGGTTCGACCCTGTGACCTCCATAGTGCTCGCGAAGAACTCCGACCATTCCACCTACAACATGTTTCTTAATTATGAGTCTTCCGTGTTAATATAATCTATAACGTTGTGAAGGTTGGGGTTGGGGGGGACCGCCAGTGGTCCCAACTTGCTGGTGGCCCCCAACATTTCGATCACATGAAACAAGAGAAAACCATGGAATTTTATATGCTGATAGTTCATACCAACCCGCAACATTAACCTCCACACTTATCACATTGCGATAGAAACTCCGACGGTTATGACGTGGTTATTCGCCTCCGGTTATAACTCTAGTTCCAACCACGGTATCGCGGTACTTCCACTCGGCAGTTAGACCAACCACGGGGGTTGCGGGGTTGGCATGTGGCCACCCCCTCCCCCTTAACTATCACATTTAAAATTTGTGGTTTAGACTGGTGGAAACAGTAGCGACACCCTAAAATTTAGGGATTTTACTATTTTTAGCCATAGTTAAGTGCAGTCTCCACTTTTGGTGGAGCTTTTCTAGCTGACATTGGGAAAAATGCATTAAGAGGTCAATTTTCGACCAATTTGGGTGAAACAAGAGTCTACCTAGACTAATTTGAGAATTCTGGAGCCATTGGTGCAGAGAAAACGGCCATTAGAGGCCTATAAACACATGTAATATGCAATTTTGAGCATAATGAAAAAGAGGGACATGTCATTGGGAGCTGGACCAGCAGATGTAGCCCAGGAGGGGTGAACTGCTTCATCATGTCTACTGTGTAAAACTTATGTGTGATTGTATTTCTATGTTATACACTGTTGTATGGTGTTCTTTAGGCTTATTTTCATGCTTAAAGTTCACAAATTCATCTATGATTCATGGTTAAAACACACATTCCTTAAGCAAACAAATAGAGACAAATTGTACATGTTTTTATTACTGAAAGGACACTTAGCACAACAAAACTAATACACTCCTTTCAGATCAGGTGGTATCATAGCTACAGTTTAATCTCTAGTGTTGTTGGGTGCAAAGTTTTGTTTAACTATTTACAAGGGTTTACATGCTTACTAGGTTCAAACTTAAGAGAGGAGAAGGCAAATTGGTGGAAGAAAGAGGTTC
Source organism: Pinus albicaulis (assembly GCA_034641835.2). Lineage (NCBI taxonomy): Eukaryota > Viridiplantae > Streptophyta > Pinopsida > Pinales > Pinaceae > Pinus > Pinus albicaulis. The sequence continues at coordinate 877,734,493 of CM076569.1, read as the reverse complement.
TCAAAGGGAGGTACAACAAAGGAGGGAAAGATTGCCACATTCTCCACCACCTAGTTCACCTCCAAAAGAAGCAAAAGAAGCTATAAGCATGCCTCCAGGAGAAGAAGAAACCCATGAAGAGGTGGATCCCAAAGAAGAAGAAAGAGTGTTCAGGAAAGCATTCCTTGTCATGACTAAAATGGTGAGAGTCCTTTATCAAGAAAGGAATGAAATACTAGAAGGAGAAGGATCCAAACTTCACAAGGAAGGTCAAGGATCATCAAGAGGCCATAATGATGAAGATAAATCAAAGAAGGGAAATGGAGGAAATGGAGGCAATGGAAAGTCACCATCCTAACCCTCATCATCGTCATCCTCTACTTCATCTTCAGTACACCAGTCACACAAGTCAAAGAACACTAGTAAAAGTACTTTTCTAAAACTTGATGTTAAGTTTGAATTGCCAATGTTTAATGGTGAAGTCAATGTAGAAAATATTGATAATTGGATTAGGCAATTGGAGGTATATTTGAGAATTCAGAACCTTCATGATGATGATACCAAAATCTAACTAGCTTCATTGAGGATGGAAGGTGTAGCTCTTGTTTGGTGGGAAGCCAAGACAAAGGAAGAGATCAAAAAGCATGGTAAGATTATTATATCATGGACTGATTTCATTACTACAATAAAACAACAATTTTATCCATTAGCTCACATGCAGAAAACCATAATGAAGTGCAAAATTTTAGACAATTGAAAGAACAAAATGTACAAGACTATCCAAGAATTTAGGAGAAGAGCTCTCTTATTAGGGGTAGATTTTCAGAGTCAAGATACTTTTCTCAAGTACATAGGAGGCTTACATAGCTACCTAAGACATACTATTCTCATGTTTAACCCTACAAGCTTAGATGAGCTTTGTGTTTAGGCCACACATTTAGAAGCAAGAGGGAAAAACATTATTGATGAGAGTAGGAAGAAACCTTTTAAGGGGAAAAACAAAGAGAAGACCTCAAAAGGTAAGGGAAAAAAGAATGCATATTTCAAGAAAGAGGGAGAGAAAGTGGTTTGTAAACATTGTTCAAGAGAAGGCCATGAAGAGAAAAATTGTTGGAAATTACATCCTGAAAAGAGACCCAAATATAACAATAACAAAGGGAAACAGAAAACTGCAGCTACAACTCAAAATGACTTAGGAGAGGATTCAGGTGATGAATCAAAAATTACAGCCATGGGATTGAAGAACATGAATGGGAAAGAAATTGAAACAAAACCTATTACTAATACTTCAAACTGTCACTTACAAGCTCCAAATGAAGAAGAGAGAATTGAACTGTTTCATGTGAGGATCATATCCAAACATACCAAGATCGACACATTGTTTAACAGTGGGTCACAAGTGAACTTAATCTCTGAGTACTTGGTCAAGAAACTTAATCTTGAGACCATTTCACATCCAAAACCATATCCACTTGGGTGGATTTGTAAGGATGCAAATTTACAGGTTTCAAATAAGTGCATATTGTGCTTTGCAATAACCGCACATTTTGTTGACACAGTTGAATTAGATGTGGTTCTACTTTATATTATAGGTGTTGTGTTGGGCAGTCCTTACTTGTATGATAGGAAATCAATCTTCCATCGCCATGAGAACAAATTCCATTTATTCAAAGATGGAAAGGAATTCATTATTAGAGCACATCGCAAGAAGACAAATATTGCAATGGTAAATGCTGGACAGGTAAAGAGGTTGGTGAATTCAAGTAAGAATTTTGTTCTTCTAATGATTAAGCCTAAATATGATGTTAATCGTGAGTCATTTGAAGATTGTAATCCTAAGTTGATGCACATCACGAGATGTTTCAGGAGCCAACAGGATTGACTCCTAAAAGGGAGATTCAGTTACAACAATATTGTCATCTTCCAAACATCGGCATGTATTGCATGTCGATAATGGAGAATGTTGAAATAAAGAGGCAAATCAAGGACATGTTGGATAAGGAACCCCTTAGGCCAAGCACTTCGCCATGCGGTTCACCCATAGTCTTGATTCTGAAGAAATATGGGACTTGGCACATGTGTGTCGACTTCAGAGATTTGAACAAGATAATGGTAAAGAATCGATACCCACTCCCAAGGATAGATGATTTGCTAGATCAGCTGAAAGAAGAAAAGTTTTTCACTAAGTTAGATTTATGAAGTAGATATCATCAAGTAATAATTGCAGAAAGTGATATATTGAAGACTGCATTCAAAACGAAACAAGGACTCTTTGAGTGGTTGGTTATGCCGTTTGGTTTGTGTAATGCACTGGCGACTTTCATGCGTGTTATGGATAATGTTCTGCGTCCATTTCTTGATGACTTTGTGACTGTGTATTTAGGTGATATGCTCATTTTCTGCAAAACAAGAGAAGAACATGTCTTGCATGTGAAAAAGGTGTTTGATGTTTTGAAGAAAGAGAAATTATTCCTTAAGATGTCTAAGTGTGAATTTGGAAAGACTTATTTGGTTTATTTTGATAATTGATCCTTCTAAAGTGGAATCCATTGTGAATTGGCCCACTCCAAAAATAGTAACCGAGGTAAGAAGTTTCTTAGGCGCAGCTTAGTATTGGAGAAAGTTTATTGCTAACTTTTCTGCCATAACAGCTCCTATGCATGCAATGACAAGTGTGAAGAAAGGCTTCCAATGGGGAGGCAAACAGAAGCAAGATTTTGAAGCTTTAAAAGACAAGATGAGTTTAGCTCCGGTCCTTGCATTACCAAATTTGAGACAGCCATTCGAGATACAAACCGATGCTAGTGATTATGCCATGGGCGCAGTACTTTTGCAGCATGGTAAGCCTATCGCTTTTCATTCTGAAAAATTCAGTGGTGTTGTAACTAATTATCCTACATATGACAAAGAGTTGTATGCGTTGGTACAAAGCATCAAGAAGTGGAACACTACTTGATGGGTAAAGAGACGATTATACATACCAATCACCAACCATTACAGTACTTGCAGTCGCAAACAAAATTGCAGCAATCACGACATTTCAGATGGATGGGATTTCTTCAACAGTTTCACTTGGTTATAAGGTACAAGAAAGGTATTTTCAATAAAGTTGTTGATATTATTTCAAGGCCAATTATAAGTGCTTCCACTTTACTTAAAAATGATTCTATTGTACATGAGAGTTACATGGAACAATATGCATCTTATACTGATTTTCAAGATTTGTATGCTAGTTTCAGTGAAGGGAATCAAGTTGAGGAAAATGATTATCACATGCATAACAATTTGTTGTTTCATTTGGGCAAGCTGTGTATACCACAAGGAGAGAGACTTAGTGTCATGAGAGAGGCTCATTCGTCTCTTATTGCTGGACACTTTGGGGTAAGCAAAATAGTGGCGCATCTACATAAGTATTTCTATTAGCCTCACATGATAGATAGTGTGTCACGTTTTATAAGAGGATGTTCTATGTGTGGAACAAGTAAGCCTAGCAATAGGAAGCTTAGGTTGTACACGCCACTACCGGTACCATCAAGGCCATGGGAGAGTGTCTCCATGGACTTTGTTGGAGGTCTACCTATCTCAAGAAAAGAACATGATTATCTTTATGTAGTTGTGGATAGATTCAGTAAAATGTGTATACTTATGCCATGTAAGAAAACCATTACTGCTGAACAAACTGCTAAATTTTATTTTCAACGTGTATTGGTTCATTTTGGTTTCCCAACTTCTATTGTTAGTGACAGGGATTCCAAGTTCATTCCGAATTTTTGGTCCAATATTTGGAAGATGATGGACACAAAGTTGAAAAGAGTACTGCTTTTCATCCACAAATTGATGGCCAAACCGAGGTGGTGAACAGAACTGTTGTGCATCTATTGAGAGGATATTGCAGCAAACATCCCAAGTTGTGGGATCAACAACTGCATTACATTCAACACACTTACAACCGAGCCAAGCACTCTTCTACAAATACTTCACCTTTTGAAGCCTGCTTTGGGTATTTGTCGAAATCGCCATTAGAATTCATCTTTGAGAAGGATGTTGCAATTGATGGGCATAGTGATATTGACAAGGCTCGAAAGTTCATTGAGAAAATTCGGATTATTCATCAACAAGTTCAAGAACAACTTGAGAAGATTCAAAGGAAGTACAAGGAGAGGCATGACAAACATAGATTTGTTCACAAGTTTCAAGAAGGAGATGAAGTATGGTTGCACATAAGCAAAGAAAGGATGCAAGGAGAAGGTAAAAAGCTCAAGCCCATTCATTATGGTCCATTCAAGGTCATTAAAAAATTTGGTAATAATGCATTTCAACTTGAATTGCCTTCATATATGCAAATGTATTCCATTATCAATGTGAAAAATTTACGTTTGTATGAGCCTCCTTCGATTGATGATCAAGGGAGTGATATTCAGCTACCATCTATAGAATATTTCTCGCCAAAATTTATGGATGAGCTCAAGGAGGATTCCATCCTTGACAGGAGGACATACACTTCTAAGAGGGGAAGTGTCGATTATCTTCGAATTGGGCTCAAGGGAAGCAAACCAAGTAAGGAAAGGTGGTTGGAAGTGGAAAAGGTGAGGGAGTTGTACCCTCATCTTCTGAACAGGTAATTAAAGTCTTTTGGGGTCCAAAAGCTTCCCAATGGGGAGGTGTGATCACGAGATCATGTGTTATGCTCAAAATTTAAATTGCTCGAAAATATACTGAACCTGAGCTACTGAAAAGGTCTCGTCATTGTGATTTCGACGCCACAAACGGTTCGAAAAATCGATGTCATATGAGGAAGATATTGTGTTTTGCTCGTTTTCCCAAAAAACTAAAATTTTGTGAATGGGATGCCCAGTCAGCATACAGGTACAGTCAGCGGATGGAATATTCTAGGGAATATTCCCTTATCTCTCAGCCAATCAGAATTTGACATGTGGCTTAATCCGGGCCATTGATTTTTGTGGTACGGAATAGGTTTCTGACCGTTGGATGGAGAAGTACAGGTTTTTTTTAGGCCGTTGGATGAGAGAAACGTGGCAAGCCTGGAGGCTGCCACGTGTCCTCAGGAGGTTATTATAAAATTTTATTGGAGTCCTAGGGTTCGACCCCGTGACCTCCATAGCGCCCGCGAAGACCTCCGACCATTCCGCCTACAACATGTTTCTTAACTTATGATTCTTCTGCGTTAATATAATTTGTAACGTTGTGAAGGTTGGGGGGGGGGGGGGGGACCGCCAGCAGTCCCAACCCACTGGCGGCCCCCAACATTACGATCACATGAAACAAGAGCAAACCATGGCATTTTATATGTCGACAGTTCATACCAACCCACAGTTTTAACCTCCACACTTATCACATTGCGATAGAAACTCTAATGGTTATGACATGATTATTAGACTCCGGTTATAACTCCAGTTCTGACCACGGTATCGCGGTATTTCCGCTCGGTGGTTAGACTAACTGCGAGTGTTGCGGGGTTGGCATGTGGCCACCCCCTCCCCCTTAACCATCACATTTAAAATTCGTGATTTAGACTAGCAGAAACAATAGCGACGCCCTAAAATTTAGGGATTTTACTATTTTTAGCCACAGTTAAGTGCAGTCTCCACTTTTGGTGGAGCTTTTCTAGCTGACATTGGGAAAAATGCATTGGGAGGTCAATTTTCGACCAATTTAGGTGAAAAAAGAGTCTACCTAGACTAATTTGAGCATTCTGGAGCCATTGGTGTAGATAAAACAACCATTAGAGGCATATAAACACATGTAATTTGCAATTTTGAGCATAATGACAAAGAGGGACATGCCATTGGGAGCTGGACCAACAGATGTAGCCCAAGAGGGGTGAACTGCTTCATCATGCCTACTGTGTAAAACTTATGTGTGATTGTATTTCTCTATTATACACCATTTTATGGTGTTTTTTAGGCTTATTTTCATGCTTAAAGTTCACAAATTCATCTATGTTTCATGGTTAAAACACTCATTCCTTAAGCAAAAAAATGGGGACAAATTGTACATGTTTTTATTACTAAAAGGAAACTTAGCACAACAAAACTAATACACTCCTTTCAGATCAATTTCCTAAGTCTACACTTAGGGAATATGATTAATTAATCAAAATTAATTAAGTCTTGGTGTGAATGTTATAGATACTCACATGGATCGATTTCTAGTTAATCCTATCCATTGATTAAGATCTAATCTTGTTCGTTGAAGTCTCAACGAAGGATTATAAGAAGAATTCAATGGGGCTTGGAGATCACACTCTAGAGCAGTTCGATTTTACTAGGAAATCGATTTTCGGAGTAGTAGTTATTTGTTTCCGGGGAGAGGTTCAATGAAGTTGAAGCAATGAGAGAGGGGAAGAGACAATGAAGTGAGAGGAGGCATTCCAGATTCGATGAGTACATTTGTAGAGAGGCAGAGAAGCCACATTGAGGCTGACACAGTAGCTCATGGGAAATTCTTATTTTCTGAAGGAGAAGTAGTGATTCAGTGTTGAAATCTGGGCAGAGTTTCCAAAGGCCAGGAGAGTTAGTTTCTCAAACAGGAGCTGACGATACAGCTTGAGGTGACGTAGTTCTAAGCTGAGTGACACAGAGCCTGTGTGAGAGTGATGCAGTGATTGCGTGGAGTCAGTTTGGACAACTCCATTTCGAGCTGAGGTTAGTGCTTGGATTTAGGCCCTGTGGAGTGAGAAATTTCCTCACTAGATTTTATTTCCATTTTTTCTCTGTAGGATTTCCATTTTTGGCATCCTGTTGTCCTATGAAAATTTCATTGTTTCATAATAATAAAACCCTCAGCTATTGCACCGTTTTTCCTGAGTTGGGTTTTTCCGGGGACATTGGTAAAAAAATAATGGTTTTATTTTGTGCGTGTGCATATATTTCTTCCAATGTTTATTTTCTTCCGCAATTTATTTGTGTAGGTTGTAGTGTGATTGATTCAGTATTTTTTGTAGTAAACAATAAATAAATTATTAAGAATTCATTTAATAATTAGGAGAATTAATTCTAGTTGTTGCAATAGGATTCAGGATTAGTCGAATTTTCAGCAGTAGAAGAAAAGAGGAGTTTTGTTGTTCAGCGTGAGTAACAGTTCAAAACCCCAGAGGGAAGTGCAACTCCTTGGCCAAGAGGTTGTATTTCTTGAGGAAAATCAGTTTTTCTGAGAGAGCAACAAAAATACTCGATTTCTCCAGATCAAGGAATCCCATAGGCAGAGGGAGCAACCAGTATTTTCTTGCAGAGCAGATCTCTAGATGGATGCAGTAGTTTTGTGGTTGTTTTATAGAGAAAAACTAATGTTGGGTGGAAGAAGAGCACATATTGAGGGAAATTTTTCCTCAGAGAACTTCTAGTCTTAAGAAGTTTGATTTCCCTTGCATATCAGCAGTCGTTGTCTCACTCTAGAAGGGATTGTGTAGAGCTGAGCAGAAGGGAAGAGGATATTTTTGTCATTTTTTTTTAGATGGCCGCAATCAGGCTTCGGGATGAGGACAAGTGGGATGAAGCTTCCAATTATGTGATCAGGAAGGAAAGGATTTCCTTCATTCTAGATAAGTATGATCTCAAATCATATATCGATAACGTGGTAGTTATCCCCACAGATGCAGATCAGCTGAAGCAATATAAGAAGGAGATGGTGAAGGCAAAGAGGTTGATCATTGATGGAGTTCGAGACCACATGGTATCACACATAGCGGCCCAAGAAATGACTAAAGAGATGTGGGACACTCTTTCCATGCTATACCAGTGATCTTACGAGCAACGGAATGTGTACTTGGAGGAGAATATGAGATGCACGAGGATGCAGAAATGGGAGCGCATAGATCCCTTCCTCATCAGAATTAAGAAGATCTGAGACAATATTTCAGCTGTCAGGTCAGCGCCTCAAGCCACAGAGCTAGTGCAAGTAGCTCTCAACAATGTCTCAAAAGAGTGGCAGATATTCGTCTAAATTATTTTAGGTAGAGAAACGTTTCCAAGATGGGACAAGATGTGGGTAGAATTGCAGCAGCAGGAGTTGAGGTGAGACTTGATGAAGAGCGCCATCGTTGGCAGCAATAGCAGTGGATCGAAGTAGGTAAAGGAGGAGGAGAATGTGGCCCTCACATTGAAGGTTCCCAGTCAGGTACATGGGTAGTAGCGTAGGAAGAAGAAGGACATGTAAAAGGTCAAGTGATTAAGGTATGGAGAGATAGGTCACTATAGTTCTGAGTCTCCTCTCAGGAAGAAGGAAAAGGAGGAGAAGCGAGACGAGTAGGAAGATTCTACCGAGAATGATAGGTTGTTCACTAGGCTGGTGGAATATTTCGCCATGATTGCAGACATCCCTCTAGGAGTGAGGTGGGGTGACTTGGTTTTGTAGCCCTAGAGAGCTACAGATTGGCAGGATTCTTGAGGAGGTCCACCTCTTGAATCAGTACCTTACTACAAGATCCCACAATATTTTAGGATGTACGAGTGGCAGTTGATGCAGTCAGATGCCAGAGTGACAATTGCACAGACTAGTTGTAGTCAGATGTTGGGGAGCGCAGTGCGGATTTGGCAGCACTGTAGTTGGCATAGTGCAGAGTCAGCAGCAACGCAAAACCTTCAGTGAAAACACAAATAATATTAGTATTCAGGACTTGGGTGATAGATGCATCATACTAAACAAAGTTGGTTCAATATTTAGGATGCTTGTTAGTTGCGGTTGCAGTTGCAGTAGATGAGAGGGAGTTATAGTGTAGATTCAGTGCTGGAAATAGTTCAACATGGTCAACATTAGCACAGAGCAGCGCATATAAGATTTGTGCAGTGGTTGGTGGGCAACAGTAGCCAGACATCAGCAACGTGACAGGAGATGGTGCAAAAGAAAAGTATTGCTACCAGGGGTGCAACAGTACTAGAACACATTCCTCGCTAAGAGGGAGTGTTAGTTTTTGTAGCATCAGATGTGTTCTAGCCTTGAAATTTTGTGGAGAGGCTAGAATACATGAGATATCCCAAAACCATAAATCGTTTCTATAAATTCCACCTAGAGACGGCTTAATTAGATTATTAGTAAGTTTTTAAATATTTCCTAAGTTTAAACTTAGGGAATATGATCAATTAATCAAAATTAATTATGTCATGGTGTGAATGTTCTACAAACTCACATGGATCGATTTCCAGTTAATCCTAGCCATTGATTAATATTTAATCTTGGTCGCTGAAGTCTTAATGGAGGATTATAAGAAGAATTTGATGGGGTTTGGAGATCACACACTAAAGCAGTTCAATTTTATTAGGAAATTGATTTCCATAGTAGCAGTTGTTTGTTATCGGAGAGAGGTTCAGTGAGGTCGAAGCAATGAGAGAGGGGCAGAGACGATGAAGCCGGAGGAGGCATTCCAGATCTGGTGAGTGCATTTGCAGAGAGGCAAAGAAGCCATAGTGAGGCTGACGCAGTGGCAATGCAGTAGCTTCAATGGGAAATTTGTATTTGCTAAAGGAGAAGCAATGGTTCAGTGTTAGAATATGGGAAAAGTTTCCAAAGGACAGGAGAATCAGTTTCTCACGCAATAGCTAATGAGACAGCTTGAGGTGACACAATTCTGAGTTGAGTGACGCAAAGCCTGAATGAGATTGATGCACTGACTGCGCAAAGGAAGTGTGGATGGCTCCATTTTGAGTTGAGGTCAATGCTTGGATTCGCTTGTGGAGTGAGGAATTTCCTCACTGGATTTTATTTCCAGTTTTTCTCTGTAGGATTGCCAGTTTGGGCATCCAGTTGTACTCAGAATATTTCACTGCTGCATAATAATAAAACCCTCAGTTGCTGGTGTTATTTTTTGTGTGTGCATATATTTCTTCCAACGTTTCTTTTCTTCCGCAGTTTATTTGTGTAGGTTTCAATCTGATTGATCCAGTATTTGTTGTAGCAAACAATAAATAAATTGTTAATAATTAATTTAACAATTAGGAGAATTAATTCGAGTTGTTGCAATAGGATTCAGGGTTAGCTGAATTTTCACATTTGTGTGTATTCCCCTACTCCGTTGTCATCCAGGATAACTTCCATCATATCTTTCCAAGAACAAAAAATTGATATTCCCTCCAATGCATACTCAAGCCTCAATCCATTCAGAGACATTTTTCCTACACTAAAGAGAATATGCACCAAAAACTCTACAAATTAAAATTTCTCTGAGCGAAGATCTGGAACAAGGTTTATATGTAGCATTTTGTAGCTCTAATACCATGTATAAAGTGCAAGAAATTTTCTACTGCTAATGAAATCGGACTAAAATCAAGAGATATAAATTTATTCTTCTATTTTGCGGAAATAAAAACACACGATAGAAACACATGCAATAACATGCAACCATCAAAACACAAGGAACACAACGATTTTACAGGGGAACCCAACTGTGGAAAAATCCCTTCCTTGCTTTGCATTAATTCAAATGAGAATATGGATCAATTACAATGTTCTGATTCAATCCTGAAGCACACCTTGCACTGCAATTATGATCTCCTGCTCACTGACTTGATCTAACCAACACTTAGCCAAAATAGGCCTCTTCTTTCCTCATATTTCCTTGTGCAATCCTTGAGGAAATTAGACCCTAAAAAATAGGAGAATTCCCTTTTTCCTTGCGCAAATCCTGAAAGAATTGATCACCTACTCCAATGCAACAATTGTACATTTAACTAGTATACAATTTATAATTACAATATGCATTTTCCTCCACCTCAAATAGGAAATTATAATTCCATGCATGGATAGGGATATTTTTAGTGAATTGATCAGTTAACTAAGAGATCAGTGAGTTAAAAATTATTATAACTACTCAATTGAACCCTTGTTGACTCTATTAATGACCAGAGCTCATATAACTGAGATTAACTACAAATAACTCCACTAGATTGCTAGATGTTTGCAGTCAACCCTTGCAAAACTCTACTTCTAGCCTATAACTCGAATTTACTAATTTAACTATGAGACAAAGCCATGTCACTTCAACTAATTAAAATTCAAGTCATCATGTTGATGCGGAAAATGGAATTTCTCCATTTGACTAAGGCATGAGCCAAATAAAGCCTTTTCTTGCTACAATTCTAACAATGAATTTGTATGTAGTAGCATATGCATGATAATAATCATATTCCATCGATAACTCAAGATGGGTCATTACAATCCTTGGTAATGCCATAATGTTTGAGTAAATATCCCTCTGGAAAATTTCATCCTTCGTAAATAAATTGCATATAGCCAACAAGGATTCTTGTCCTCTTTTTAAGACTAGCGGGTAGTGTGGATACAAGATAAAGGACCTGAAAAATACTTGAAATGTCTAGTGCTCAGGAGGTGTTATTTCATTTTGGAAAATATTAGGGGATAGATCCTATGTAAATGGATTCCCTTGAAAATGCGTCGCTGTCATAGATGAAACCTTAGTATCATATTGCAAAACCAAAAATTGCATTGTCATCGTCATGAGCGATATTGACTTCTTGGGTTGAGGGATTAGGTTTACCCACCGTGATGGAGGCTACAAGAGACCTCTACTGCCATAATATTGGGGTCTTCTCTTCTAAACTTTCCAAACCAAGGGTATTTTCCTCCGCCATGTCTAGTTTATTTCTGGGCTCAACAACAGTGGCCTTATAGCTCAATTTATTTCATGGATTGTTGTCACAAAAGACACAAGCAATCTTGAATCCATATTCCCTTTTTTATAACATGAATCTATATCCATAGTCGACATGAGTTTGTTTCAATAGTTAAAATCTTCAATTTAAAAAAAAAAAAAAGGAAAAAAGAAAAGAAAAAGGCATTCAATCCATCTCCACAACCCTACTCTATCTTGTACCTTATAAGAGAGAATTGTGATTTTTTTTATTCCTATATTGTAGAGACAACTATCTAAATTTTTTATATTCCTTTATTTACATGTTTATGGCATTTTATTTACATTTAGTGTAATTTTATTTTTCCATTTTTAATTCTTAGTGATGCGCATTGATTGTTTTTGCACTCCATAATCAATCCACGAACAAGTTGCATCAATGCAGTGCATTTGTTTTTTGGGAAAGGGGGCAGGGGTGTGTGGGGGGGTGGTGGGGTGGGTGGGGATTGCATTAACAATGATTTTTAGAAGGAATCATTATGCAAAGTTCCACCATAAAAATGAATGCATCGATAAGTAATAAATGTGACTAGAGGTATGCACATCTAGGTGTGGTAGCATCAATATAATACCCTACACCAAAATCAATGCATCTAATCAGGGGTACATGTTTCTAAAATTAATTAACTTTAATTTAGATAATAAGTGCATTTATAGCATTTGAATGCACCATTATTAATATGAATAATGTGCATTGATGCAGGTGTTATCAACACTTCCCTATACCCCTCAACATTGGCAATTCATCAAGTCATCCTTAATGCACCAAAGGGAGGAATCATATTTGATTGTTGATTCCTTGTGGAATTTATATTAATTAAACATGTTTTTGTCAATCTATGATATGTGCACCAATATAAATATAGAGTTGTAGAATATCTAGTGCACTATCTTCACATCATTTGCAAGGCATATCATCATTATACTTACCAAAGGATCTAGTTATAACACAATAGTGTGTCTGTGCAATATCTATAAATAATACACATGTCAGCACACTATTATGTTGGTGCATCTTTCCATGCACCATTTGTGGGGCATCCCCTCATCCTAAATACACCTACCAAGGAGTGTAGGGAGAAGTGAACATAAACATTACCTAGTACCTTTAGGTTAACTAGATGCACAATTTGTGGGGAATTTTCTCATCCTAAATACACCAAATGATCCAAGTGGATATTGGTGAATCACCACAGTCAATAATTGCTTTCTACTATTGGTGGTTTACAAGCCCATCGTTTTTATAAGCCATAAAAATCTAATTTTATAATTTTCTTTTACCATAATAACCATTCATTTTTTATCATAGTGATTTCTGGTATTCGCCATGGCTTTTTTGTAACTTATGGTATTTACCCATGGTATTTGAAATATAATGAAAGTGCATGACTCTAGGTGAAAAGACACTCATAAATAATATAAATATGGGCTTTCACCATTGCAAAAGTCATGTAGTTCCCCATAATGTAGTATACTTATGAAATTTCTACCATTGAATAAAAATATTAAGCTATACTCATATTATTATTTCCACTATATTACTTTCTAAATTATTTTCTATACACTTGTGACATATTATATTTTTTTATATTTCCTCTACATTATTTTATATACACTTGTAACATATTTTTATTGTCGATATTTAGTGTCATTCCTAAGACAAACTGGATCATCAAGGAATGTAGGGAGAAGTGAACCTATATTACCAAGTACCTTTAGCTTAAATAGATGCACAATTTGTGGGGAATCCATTCATCATAAATTCCCCAAGGAGTGTAGGGAAATGTGAACCTAAAATACCTAGTACCTTTAGTTTAACTAGACACACTAGCTATGATGTAGGTACATCATACCAAAACAATAGTGTGTTCATTATGTTGTTTAATGCACTGTGTGCAATGCATCTTGACAATCTATTATCTTTGTTCATGGTATACACATGTTGCTTAGATGCACCTCATTAGAGGTGGAGAATGAGTGTTGACAATTATATAAATGTATGTTATTGTGAATAATAAGCATTTAATGATTATCTTATCTATTGTCTATAAATTTCTTGTGATTTTTTAACATGGTATTAAAGTGGGTGAATTCCTGCCCTACTCAAATTTGAGCCATTGGTTTTTTTGTGGCCATTTATGTGCATGTCAATGTTGCACCTCTGCCCATAATCCCAAAATAACAAAAATTGGTGTTCTCCCTCCTTCCCAGGTCTTCAAATTATGTTTATAACCTCTTTTTGAACTTTGTTATGAGAAGAGGATTTGTTATTGAATTCTCCTTTCAAATCCATCATTTCTTGTCTCGGTAAAAAGTTTCTTGAAAGACCAAGGATACCAAGGGACATAGAACTAGTGCAACGATAGTGGATATTTGTAAAATTTGTTCCAGCAAAGATTCAAAGGTCAACACATTCATATTTGTTGCATTGAATAATTATTTGTATCTATGAGTTGATTTATTTTATCCTCTCGAGTGTATATTATCTTTGTTGAATCCATATCTCCAAGGCTTCGCTCACATAATACACATAATTATTGTGCAAGTGAAAACAATACAGTCCTTTGATTTTGTTGTTGGTCCCTTATTTGGAAGATCTGGGGAAACCACATTATTGTCCATCGACCATGGCATTTACAAAATCATCCCACATTTTGATATTCAAGTTGTATTACGTGCAAAAGAAGGCACGAAGACCCAGATAAAGAGTGTTGCGAGAAAAACAATTGATAACAATGTTTCTATGAGAAGATGAAGGAGGTTAGATGAAGGATGGTTGTGGTTGAGGGATCTACCAAATTATTCGCCACCAGTTAGTGAGGCTACGCACTGTCACATTTATTTGTCTCAACAATTTATTTTGACTAACTATTGATTCTCCTTATTTAGGCATTTCCTCAATCTGAAATTGTAACGACTCACCCCTCTGCACATTTTTCCATTGTCCATTTTCGGTGTTTCACTCCCTCTCCTTGTAGCACTCACTTTAGTTATATTATGTTAAAATTGGACAACTAGGTCCAAACTCCATGTTGTGATGCTCAGATGAAGATATTAATATTTTTATTGGGTTCCTCTTTCAGAGAGGTGTAAGATCGATCTAAAATCGATCTTAATCCAATGAGCAGAACATTTATTTTGAATTTATTTTTAATAATTTCAAATATGTTCAGGTCAGCCTTAAGGTTTTACACCACCAGCAGATGTGTCACACACCTCAGTGATTGATATAAATAGAGTCAACGTTGGAGGACTTTTTCACTCATCTCATCCTCACACATCATCTCCTCCTTTGATTTAGTGTGAGCTCCTTGGAAGCAATTTCGGTTCACATGTGGGAAAGAAGGACGAATTTACTGCAGCTAGGGTTTGGACGAATTTACTCTAGCTGGGGTTTCCACGCAAGTTTGACCATCGTTGACTTTGGTCAACGCATGGTCCAAAGAGGCTGAATTTTGGTGGAGACTCTGATTTTGGAAGGCCATACATATTGGCACAAGAACCAAGGTCAAAAGGTTGACCAAAGACCGAGATGCATTGACTTTCTTGCTGTTGTCCTGCGTTGACTTTTTTGGACAACATTGACTTTTATGGGTTGACTTTGGGTTGACCGTGTGGCTGTTTTGAGGACTATTGTGACACATGCTGGGTTGGCTGACCAAGGAGACTTTGTTGGTTGAAGCATCCTGTTGACCGCCATAAAGCACCACCACATTTTTATGTTTCTGGTTTGTCTTCTGTAGATCCACTGGTATGATCTATCAGCATTTTACTTGATTGTTTATGTGATTGTTGTAGTGAAAAGTAAAGTTGCATCAAGCATAGAACATCTACATAAATTTACATGGTATCAGAGATGAGGTGAAGACAAGCCCTATTTGTAGCAATCACCGAAGAAGGAAATGGGTTCCACAAACTATGGCTTCAAGGAGGATGAAAAATTAACTGGGAAGGATGACTTCCATGCTTGGAAGATGATATTGGATCTCAAATTGGAAGACCAATATGTCATGGACTATGTGCAGGGTAAAATCCAAGAACATCCATCCACTACTACTGTTGCTACCAAAACAAAGTACAAGAAGGGGGAGATCAAAGTAAAGCTAATGATCAGGGAATCCATTCATAAGATTCTGGTGGCCTACATCTCTGAGCTAAACACATCCAAAGAGATGTATGATAAATTGACCCTCATGTTCAAGGCCAATAATGAAAATCAAGTGCTATTCTTCAAGAATCAATTGAAGAATCTGAAGAAATGCAGGGATGAGTCTGTCCAATCATACTTTCTGAAGTTGACTGAGATCAGGAACAATCTGCTAGCTATTGGGGAGAAATAGCTGATCGAGAGATGGTACTCATCGCACTTGGAGGGCTCCCATCCGAATGGCATGTGTTCAACAATACCATTCTCAATAATAATGTGATACCTGACTTTGATGAGGTTCTGTCAAGATGCATTCAAGAAGAGACAAGAATGAAGGAGTATGAAAATGAAGGGAATGCTGCCTACGCTGCTCATTCTAGAAATAAGAACTTTGGTGGTCCAAAGAACAAAGGAAGAGTAGGGGCACAAGGAAATAAGGGCAAGTGTTACATTGGTCATAGGCCAGGCCACTATGCTAGAGAATGCCCTTTCAAGAAGGATTCTCCTAATGATGGTGACAACAATAACAACCGGAGGGATGAAAATCAAAGGAACAACAGTTTCCAGGGAAAGAGGAAGGCTCCCTTCCGCGGAAATGATCAACCTTTCAAAAGGTCAAGAGATTCCAGGTATGAGGAATCAAATGTTGTTGATAAAATAAATGAATTCATTCTTGTATCTGCCCTCTCTGTTTCATCTCCACCCGACACTATGGATGTCTAGTTGATAGATAGTGGTGCCTCAAGGCACATCACTGGGTTCAAGGAAGCACTCTCTGATATGGTTGAGAAGGATACTAATCTGGAAATTATCCTTGGAGATAATGCCACATATCCTGTGAAAGGGACAGGGACTGTGACCCTCCACTTGTCTCAAGGTCAAGTCCTCCTCTTAGGTCTATGTACCTAATTTGAAGAATAACCTTGTGTCTATATCGGCCATGGAAGACAAAGGTTTCAATGTGGCATTCACTGATGGAAAGGTGCACATGTGGAAGAAGAGCTTCAAGGAAGCTATCACGTTTGGGTCTAGAATTGATACACTCTACCAGGTTGGAGGAAGTCCACTGGGAGCAATGACATGAGATGCTATTTGACAGACCGATAATGGCACTGAATATGAGTTGAACGAGTTCAAGAACTTTTGCACAGGAGCAAGCATCAAGAGGGATACCAAAATGTTTCTGGGCTACAGCAAAACCGTGAAGGCCTATAGATGCTATGTGCCCGGTCAAAGGGAAGTGGAGACATGCCACGATGTCACCTTTGATGAAGATGCCTCCCTGAGGAAAGTAGTCAATCTTTTGAGATCTGAGGAAGATCATGAAGCAAGGCCTGGAAATCAAGAGGAACCGAAGGATGAGACAATGCCTGATGTTGAAGGACCGATGGACCCAATTGATCCACCTCCTTCACTGGGAAAGATACCATCATGGCTCAGGGACACTCTCGAGGATGCTGAGGGACATATGGCCCCAAGGGGGACATTCCGTGAAAGCAAGAAGCCGAGTAGATACCAAGGGTATCTAGCAGCCATGAGTACTATTGAACAATCCAAGCCTGGATCTTTTGAGGAAGCCGTAAAGCATCAAGACTAGAAGGATGCTATACACAAAGGGTATGAGTCCATAAGGAAGAATTATGTCTGGGGTGTGGTTCCAAGACTGGAGGAAAAAGCAGTTGTCACCTCGAAATGGCTCTACAAGATCAAATATGGATATGATGAAAGTGTTGAAAATTTCAAGGCAAGATTCGCTGCCCATGGCTTCTCTCAAAAAGAAGGCATAGACTATGATGAAATATTTGCACCTGTGACCACCATTTGATCTATCATAGCTCTTGCTGCTACACAAGGATGGAGTCTTCATCAGATGGATGTAAAGACCGCATTTCTGCATGGTACGATAAAGGAAGAGGTGCATGTAGAGCAACCTCTGGGGTTTGAAGTCCAGGTTCGGGACACCCATGTCTGCAGGTTGAAGAAAGCCCTTTATGGGTTGAAGCAAGCACCCAGATCTTGGTACGAGAGGATAGATAGCTACCTGATGAAGCTGGGCTTCACTCGTAGTAATGTTGATCCAAAAATTTACTTCAAGGTTGATAGAGAGAAGCCTCTCATTCTAGTGTTGTATGTGGACGACCTCTTCCTGACAAGTACTGACCCTCTCATTCATTAGTGCAAGAGGGAGCTCGCTGCTAAGTTCGAGATGAAGGACCTAGGACTGATGCACTATTTCCTAGGCCTAGAGGTCTGGCAGAGACCTGGCGAGATTTTCCTTTCTCAAAGAAAATACATTGTGAAGCTTTTGGAAAGATTTGGTATGGTGGACTGCAAGTCCGTGTCGACACCAATGGAACTCAACTTTAAGAAGTTGAGTGGTAGCACTATTGGGCCAGTGTCCTACTGAGTATCGTCAACTTGTAGGGGCCCTGATGTTCTTAGTGAACACCCGTCCAGATGTATGTTGTGCAGTGAACACTTTGAGTCAACACATGGTTGATCATAACATTCTCTGTGGCACATTAGACCATGGGCTGAGATACACTGTCGGGAGTATGACACTCCATGGATATACTGATGTTGATTGGGCTGGAAGTGTGGTGGATCGCAAGAGCACATCTGGATGTTGCTTCACATGTAGATCTGCTTCGGGCAGGAAACTAAAGTTGGTAGCCTTGAGCACCGCTGAGGCCGAATACATTATAACATGTATGGCCTGTTGTGAAGTCACTTGGTTGCGAAATCTCTTCAGTGAGTTGTTCGATCATGTGCTAGATGCCACCGTTATCCTTTGTGATAACCTGATGAGGATTTGTTTGTCATAGAATCCCGTGTTCCATGAACGATCCAAGCATGTTGATGGCTGGTATCACTTTATCCGGGAGATGGTACAGCGAGGCGCCATAAGGCTCGATCATATAGGAACTAATGAGCAGGTCGCAGATATTCTCACAATGCCCTTGGGGAAGGTCATGTTCCTAACCTTCCGTGAAAATCTTGGAATCGTGGAATGACCCTATTCTGAGGGTCCTGTTGGACGATGAGCTCTGGGAGCTCTGAGGGGGCCTTGGGGATAGTTCCTCGGAGCTATAAGCACACACGAGGCTAGGCTTGCCAAACCTTGTGGTGCTTCTACCCCACGGTTATGATGATTGAGTTGGTTTGCCTCTTATGATCTGTGCCCCGTGTGCATCCTACCCATTTGAGTTCCAGACTCATGGGAAGTACCTCTCATTTGGCCAATGAGGTGGGAAAAGCTAGAGACTAGTAGCAAAGACTGATGGACGCATCAGAGATTTTCGTACTCTCTATCTAGGATGGCATGGTCCAACCACTTGATCTGGGATCAAGTCTAGAGAGGTTTCGAACCTCCAACTGACTTCGGGTCAGTGAAACTAACTTTGGATTAGTATATGACTCTCTTGAGTCCTAGTGAGGTTTCGACCTCCAACTGACTTCGGGTCAGTGAAACTAACTTCGGGTTAGTATATGACTCTCTTGATTCCTAGTGAGGTTTCAAACCTCCTACTGACTTTGGGTCAGAAAAACCAACTTTGAGTTGGTATGAGACTCTTTGTGAGTCCTATAGAGGTTTCGGACCTCTGGGCTGAATCTGTCAGTCGGGAATGATGTCTTTGTGACTGACCCACTTCTGTTCTGAAATAAAGAGGCCAACAAAGCAAGTTACGGCAAGATGACGCATGATGTTTGATTGCACAAGTGGATGGAGTTCTCCCTAGTTGAGAGGGTGTTAAAATTGGACAACTAGGTCCAAACTCCATGTTGTGATGCTCAGATGAAGATACCAATATTTTTATTGGGTTCCGCTTTCAGAGAGGTGTAAGATCGATCTAAAATTGATCTTAATCCGATGAGCAGAACATTTATTTTGAATTTATTTTTAATAATTTCAAATATGTGCAAGTCGGCCTTAAGGTTTTACACCACCAACAAATGTGTCACATACCTCAGTGATTGATATAAATAAAGTCAACGTTGGAGGACTTTTTCACTCATCTCATCCTCACACATCATCTCCTTTGATTTAGTACGAGATCCTTGGAAGCAGTTTCAGTTCACATGTGGGAAAGAAGGACGAATTTACTGCAGCTAGGGTTTCCGCGCAAGTTTGACTAGCGTTGACTTTGGTCAATGCATGGTCCAAAGAGGCTGAATTTTGGTGGAGACTCTGATTTTGGAAGGTTGTACATATTGGCACAAGAATCGAGGTCAAAAGGTTGACCAAATATCGATTTGCGTTGACTTTATTGTTGTTGTCCTGCGTTGACTTTCTTTGACAGCATTGACTTTTCTGGGTTGACCATGTGGCTGTTTTGAGGACTGTTGTGACACATGCTGGGTTGGCTGACCAAGGAGACTTTGCTGGTTGAAGCATCCTATTCACCGCCGTAACGCACCACCACATTTTTCTATTTATGGTTTGTCTTCTGTAGATCCATTGGTATGTTCTATCAGCATTTTACTTGATTATTTATGTGATTGTTGTAGTGAAAATTAAAGTTGCATCAAGCATAGAACATCTACATAAATTTACATATTCGGTGAACATTTCATATGCAATTGTTTACGGCCCATCCCGAGTCTATCTAGGAACATGAATCCATTATAAATGTGAGGGAGTTGCAATTGTTTTCAACCATACCTATCTCAAGTTTGCCTTGGAAGTTGCAGTTTATTTCTTCATGAAGATTTTTTTTATCCAGCATGATCTTGCAGACCTCTTGGTTATTTCTGGTGACCCATAACCTTGACTACTCTCTATTTTTACATGTGTGTATATAAACAGTTGTGAAGTTTGTGTAGTTTTGGGAAGTTTATATTGTATCATTTCCATGCTTTATTCAAGTTTCTTGTTTATTTTTGTGAGTTAGATAATAATCTCCAGAAATATGTGGATTCATATACAAAGATGATGCTAGCTTGTTTGGAGAATGCATGGCCATAGTAGCACCAATGTGGCTACATTTTTGGCATTGTACTTAAGAGTCATTATGGTTGTCATTTTCCTAGTTATTGTTGTGTTCGGTGTTGAATTACCCGTATAGAATTAAAGTATACATAAGTTATCCCCTTATTCCAACCTTGTACGATTCCTCCATTGAGTCAAAACATGTTGTATAATTTCTCTATTGATTCAAAACTTGGTGCAAATCGGAACTAGAGTAGCTTCTAATATCTTTGAAAATAAGTTAAACAAGTGCATTTTAAATTGAACCTGACACTCCTCATTTACAGAGCTTGATTTTTTGACAAAATGGGAAGACTTTATGGAGTATCAAAGTTATTGAATACTCTAATACATTCTATTTTCTACAAAGCAATTATGGTTGACAGATCCATTCTTAAAGACATTCAAATATGTTTGAAAAATGCATATGAAAAATTTGATTTTCTGCAGCTTGAGTCATAACTACATCAAGATGAATTAAAGCAGAAGAAATGTCATTATGAATTGTTTTTTTTTCAAAACAATCATCTGTTTGAGTCTGAGACAGAATCCCATCAACAACAATAAATTGAACCTGAGGTTGATTCAGATCAAGTGCCCATTTCAGGAGCAGTTTCATATAAAGATGCGGAATTTTATGTTCCACTTCCCAAGCCCATCATCAGACCTTCGAAAGAACTTGTCAACGATAAGCATAGAACCAGCTCTGGATATAATAAGGATATGTCCTCTTACATCCTAGTTTATTCTAATCGAGCATTAGGTTTCAAAGTGTTTGTTTTCATTAAGGCAGTTCATCTCCACCTGTTCCAGATCCTGCTCCTCTTCAACAACATTCAAAGATCATCAAATTCCAACACTGTAATTGAGTTGGCCATTTGAAATATTATTGTTTTCATCTTCACCCATGTGAGTATTGTCATAAGCACACTCATCATTCAAACATATACTTCAAAAACAAGCCTCCTGCAAGAATGAACATTCACCTTGGATGGATCACTCCTAGGAAATGGCCTTCAATAGCCAAGAAGATATTTCAGTCACACCACATAATCTTTTCTCAAGTATTGACACGTCTTGCAATTGATTTTTATTCATCTTCTCACCATGTATCTAATAGGGGGGAATTTATGGTCATCTAAAATCTTCAAAGATAAATCAAGCAAGTATGAGCGTGCGCTCCCAGCCTAGAGCCAGATTTAGCCATACCCAAATTTAGAGTTGTATTCATAGAATCCCATGAGCAGGAACTTTGGTTGGTGGCCTTCCTTAAACCATTGTAGGTTGACACCCCAATGGTATCCATTCTCAGGAATATTAGAGAGCACTTCCACCAATAGAAAGCTTCAACTTCTAGCTAGATTCGGAATTGTTCCAGAGTTGGTTGAGACCTCAATGGTCTTCCACCTCTTTTGGGTTTGTGATATTCCTTAAAAAACACCTTACAGAGCATTACAGAGCACTTCCTATATCATAAGACTTTGACTTATATCCATATTTGGAAGGGTTCTAGGAACTTCACTGAGTGTTCCAGTGTTGGTGGTCATCCTTAAACCATTGTTGGTTGAGACCTTGAGTTCTCCCACCTTATACCATTATTTCAGAGAGCGGAGTCAGTCAAT
Organism: Pinus albicaulis; assembly: GCA_034641835.2. NCBI lineage: Eukaryota > Viridiplantae > Streptophyta > Pinopsida > Pinales > Pinaceae > Pinus > Pinus albicaulis. The sequence goes on along the minus strand of CM076569.1, from coordinate 877,712,114 downwards.
TTTTGCCAAGTATTTTTTGCATTTTTTGTATTTCAAATCTCTCTTGGGACCCATATATACCCCTTTGAATTGGCGGGTTGGGGGGGGGGGGGGGGGGGGTTGGTTGTTGGACACCTAATCCGTTAAGGGTTATGGTGTGGAATATGAAGAGTCATTAGAGTCTAAGAGACCACCTAAAATATGAAAACCAAGGGTCATTAGAAAATTTATAATGTATATCATTGTGAATAATAAGCATTTAATTATTATCTTATTTGTTGCCTATCAATTTCTTGTGAGTTTTTAACAACAACAAAACAATGTGTCGTACTTATTAAATACTCTATATGATTTTATTATTTGTGATGGACCAATACCAATGTGCTTTCTATATTTTATTATTATAATGCACCAATGTGTACCTGTTGGACACCTAATATTATAAGGGTTGGTATGGAAGTTGAATAGGCAGTCCAAGAGACCTTGGAATATGGAATCCAACATTCAATCCAATGTATTATAAATATGTATAATTGTGAATAATGAATACATTTTTTCAATGCTTATCCTTCGCTCTTGTATTTGCTATGGTTTTCTAACATGGTATCACAACCACTAGTTTTTGTGGCCATTTTAGTCCTTCCATTATTCTGGCATGATTCTCTACACATCTAACTCTATGTGCACTGGCCTGACATGCTTTCAGTGGTAACGCATACATACATGTGAAATATCTGTTTTCATAGAAATCTCCAGTCAAATGGGATCGTTTTGGGTGCTCTAACATTTCCTCAGCCGTATTCTCTCCATTTCTATGTTTGGAATTGTTTCCTTCGCTCTTCGTTCCATTTATAACTCCATTTGTAACTGTTTCATCTAAGTGTTGTTAGTTCTCCTCACCAATTCAGACCAGTTCTATGTCCATTGTATGCTCGTTCCTCCCCCGAGGTATCTACTCCTCGTGGAAAAGTTGCTCCTCCTCACACCGAGTATCCATGCGCCATACCATAATTTTGGTATCCACACGCCGACTGTCCTCACAACGCTCCCACCAGACTCTTAACGTCCCTCGACATAGAGCTCTGGTTCGACTCCCACTCGGATTGGTTTCTTGATTCAGGCACAGTCGACCGTCCATACCTCTTATCACTCCATATCCACAATCCAACCTCAGTCTCCTCCATACGTTGACCCTCCTTCACGTTTGAGTCTGTTGCTTGTAGCTTACAACTACACGCATTTCCACAAACTAAGATATGGTTCTTCAAATGTATGTTGGATAAAGGCTGCAACGATGTTATTGCCAGTTGTGGTTCTGTTATCTTGGACATGGTGTGTTGAATATGATGAACACCGCCATACCAAATTTCCAGACTCGTTTATCCCTCTAACCAGTGACTATGGCTTCGCGTCGATTGACATTCCTTGGTGAATATTGTTTCCTTAGCGTAAGTTCTCTTGTTTTGGCCTCCTAAGAGAGTGTATATTCCTTGGGGGAATTTTACGCCCTCAGTCATATTTCACGTAGCGGGTCGAGATGGGCAAGAGACAACTCCATGAGTTGAGTTAAGTGATCGTTAAACATCACAATTTTATGTGACAGGAAATTGCATTTTGCGAGGCTCAGAAGAATCTCTCTGCAAGTTGCAAACTTTCTCACTCGTCTGAAGGCCTCAACTAGTGCGTTGCATATACTCAACCTCGTATAATTCAGACAACCCTTTCTCACTCTTATTCTCATCCAAGATCATTATTATCAACCAGAATCAAGTAGTGAGCAACCTTAGCAATGCCAAAGAATATTCCTTCTAGAAAGGATTCCCCAAGATCATCTTTTGGATGGTCATCCTTGTGTTTATAATGGCGTTTATAGCAAGAGGGTTTCTCGTGGCTACTGTTCACAACGTAGTCTTTTTTATTATCATCGGATCGTTGTTTAGTGTCCTTTGCTTTATGTTCGCGTGGAAAATTTGTTTGGGGGAGAGGGATTTGCTTAATTTCTTAGCCTCGAACAAGGATGCAGACTTGATAAATGCTCCGGACAGAAAATATGTGAAAGTTACTATGGTTGTCACATGTGGCAATTTACCTTTAGATACATCCTATCAGAGAGTTAATTATTGCATTTTCTCATCCAACTCGATCTGAGGAAGAAGACCTCGTATTATGAACAAAGTCTAACTCAACTTCAAGTGCATTGTTCCCGGTGATGGTTATACTTTGGAATTAAATATGTGAATTGGTTTCAATAAATTTTATATTTGCATTAAAGACAAATGTATGCTAGTAGAAGAGTCAGTAAATAAAATGATATTATGATATTATAGTGGGAACAAATATTGGTCTTTTGGCATTCTTTTATGTATGTTTGTAGCAGGTATTGAGATATAAAAGTCTTCAACAAGAACCAATCTGCATTGTCTAGTTTGTTGGCTCTTTGAAAATTTTGGGCAAAAAATAATTATAGAGTTGAAAGAATACTTAAATTGCTTCCTGGTGTGTTTCAAGAATCGTTTGGACTCCTTGCACATATTTCTTGAAAAGACGACACTCCTCATTTGTTTACCTCGAGCCTTTATTTTTTGCTGATATAATGGCCAAATTTAAGGAAGTATTAGCTTATTTAAAACTCTGATACTTTCCATTGTTGATGGGAAGGTAAACATCAAAAAATACACTCTCTTTGACAGTCATACTTGCCTGCCTAATTCACAAGAAAATATTGATATTTTACAACTAAAATCTCAGTTCCAGTGAGATGAGCTTCAACAAATTTTCCATTCTAAATTATTTTCTTCTCAAAACAATCATCTGGTTGGGTTCAAGATAGACTCCGATTAACTGTGAGAAAGTGTTCAAATCAGTAACATTGAGACAGACTCCTATTAACAGCAAGTCAATAATGTTGCAGTTGATTCACATTCAGTGCCTAATTCAAGAACAAATTTTCATGTAGATGAAGAAATTCAGCATACACTTCCCAAGCCCATCATCAAACCTTGGGAAAATCTTGTCCATAACAAGCACATAATTGGTCTTGGATATGACAAGGTTGTATCTTTTCATATTACAGATTACTCAAAGCCCATCCAATTCCATATTGCAGGATTTCTTCATGACAATCCACCTTCAGATGTTCCATATTTTGCTCCTCTTCCACAGCAACAACTACAGAATGTTAAATTCCAACATTGTGACTAAGTTGGCCATATGAAATATCATTGTTTTGATCTTCATCCATGTAAGCACTGTCATAAAACCACTCATTCTTCAAATAGTTGCTTCAAAAATGAGCCTCCTGCAAGAACAAAGATTTATCTTGGATGGATCGCTTCTTGGAAATGGGCTTCAACATCCAAGATATTTTAGTCATATGTTAGAACTTGTTCTAGAGTACTAAATAGTCTTGCAATTTATTTTTCTCCATCTTCTCACCTTGTATATGACAAGGGGGGAAATGATGGTCATATACAAGTTTCAAATCCATATCAAGCAATCCTGAGCCACAACCTGAACCTGTTGTCAAATTTAGAGTTGTAGCCAAAGACAGAGATGCCCATTAGCATGCCTTTGGTTGGTGGTCAGCCTTAAACCATCTATGTGAGGTTGAGCTTCTCCCTCTTCAAAGAATTGGGGACACTTCCTCTAGCAGAAGACTTCAGCTTCTTTCCAGTTTTGGAGGAGTTCCAGGAATTACATTAAGAATTCTAGAGTTGGTGTTCATTTGTAAACCATTGCAGGTTGAAACCTCCATTTTCAGGTTGAGATTCTCTCTTTTTATGCAGGTTGCATAACTCCCTTTTCCAGATTGAAGGTCTCCCTCTTCAAAGCATTATGAGCACTTCCTCTAGCAGAATAATTCAGCTTCATGTCAGATTTGGAAGAGTTACGGGAACTGCACTAAGTGTTCTAGTGTTGGTGGTCATCCTTAAACCACCTCCTTATGCCAACATTTCGGAGATCACATTCAGCCTAGTGCCGCCATGCATATTTTGCATGTTTTGTATTACAACTCTCTTCTTAGACTCATACATACCCCTTTGGATTAAGGGGGGGGATGTTGGACACCTAATCCTCTAAGGGTTGGTGTGGAAGCTAAACAGTCTTAAGGAGTCCAAGAGACCTTGGAATAAATAATCCAACGGTCACTCCAATGTATTATAAATATGTATCATTGTGAATAATGTATGAATTTTTTCAATGTTTATCCTTCACTCTTGTCTTCGCCATGGTTGTCTAGCAGTACCTATGTAAGACACATCTAAGTGTTTATACTATGTAGAGAATTAAATTTTAAATCACATATTGGATGAATCATATCGCTATTATTTTATAAACAAATTGTTTTTAAATATGTAACAGCCTTGGGTTAAATTTTCATGTAATAAAGGATATTAAAGGAAAAATAATAAGACCAAGGTCATGGGACACGTCTTCCAAGCTTAATTTTGAGAAAACACTATAGTGGGCATCACTTGTGGTTTATTAATGGATATGGAATTGGCAATGGCAAAGATGCAAAAATTGGAATTTAATTATGAGAAATAAGGAAAACGGGAGAAAAGGGAGATGAAGATACACAAATATGTATGCAAGGGCAATTAGAGGAAAAATGGAGGAAAATGAAAGAAAAAGGGAAATCAATGATAAAAAGGCCTCAGAGAAATAGTTCACGACTTTTCTCAGTTCAATCTTGGTTCTCTTCTTACACTCTCTCGCACTCTAGCACTTTGAGAGAATTCTTGGAGAACTCTAGCATTCACTTGGAGTTGGAGGAGGAAGGCAAAGGAAAGCAAAGGAAATCAGAGGAAAGCAAGGGAGAAAAAAAATAAGTTTGGATCAATGGCTTCAACGGGAGGATTTTGCAGGGAACAAGTTGCATGTGTGATTTCCTTGTTGGGATGTGAATGCATGTTACATTAAATTTTTTATTTGGTTCATTTGTTGTCATTGGAATGGCTTTTCCATGGTTTAACATCGGTTTCAGCCTTGCCTTTCCATTTCATTGATAACCATGGTTTAATGGGATTCATTCTTTGTTGAGCTTTGGATTGCCGGAAGGTTTTTGAAACGGATGAGGTGGTCTCAAAAAAATCCCAAGGGTTTGGGGTGGATATGGTTTTCTTTGGGAATCCCTTAATAGGTGGGTGGAGACAGGAAAATTACTCAAGGTATGGTGAAGGAATTATGAGGCATCCGAGCTTGGTTTGGTTTTGTGATCTCGGGGCCGGTTTAGGTGAGATCATGGTAGCTTAAGGGTGGAGGTGGTTTAACCTTTGGATTCACTGCTCGCTTATTTCTTGGTTTATTCCATGAGATCCCACATTCATGCTTGGAATATGGCACGAGGGTGATTGAATGAAAGAGAGATTTAGTTAAGCCCAATCTATGTTAGGGTGGTATGTGGAAATCCCTAACTTGTTTTGCATTTTCATATGTTAATATGATCTATTTTCCTATTGTGATCTATGATCACTTCTATTGATTATTACGATGATATTATATTTGATTTGTGATAGTTTCCATTATGGATATGTTGGTTATATGTATGGTTTTAGGATGTTCTCTAGCTATGGCTCTTGACCATGATTTGATAAGTTATTGAATGGTTGATGAATGCATGGGCTAACAAGTGTTGTTGCAGCTACCTTGAGATGGAATTAAGCCTTCTTGGTGATTCCTACACGAATTTCATAAGTTTATGATCACATATGCATTCATGCCCTGTAGTTTATCATATATTTGAAAAAATGTATATCATGTACTAGGCATGTTCTAGTCAAGATCTTGTTCCAATTTTGAATGGTTAGTATTTTTATCACCTTATTTATGTTTATGGAAACTTATAGGAAGTTATGGGCAGTGTTCTAGAGGCTTGCCTGAAAAAGTGGCATAGATCTCGCAACCACATGCATAGAACAAAGGAAATTGGGTCATAACCGCATGCATACAAGCTTATGGGTCATAATCGATTTCATAATGTGTCAAGGGTATAGTTGGGGTGTAAACCTAGTGAAAAATAGTTCCAGCTTAGGGATTGATCACCTGGGGTGGTTGGTAGGCTCTTGAGTGATCTATAGTCTCTAACGAATGTCAGTTTATTTCCAGTTTGTAGGCCCCACTTCCACAAATGGAACTTGGAGGTCAGGTCATATCATAGTGACACTCAACTCGTGTTTACCCTAGAGATCTTGTCAAAGTGGGTAAATGTGGGAGGAGGCATTACAAAATATATATATTTTTCTAATGAAATTTATATGTGTATCGAGTAGAGGCATAAACACCACACATATTATAATCATGTGGCAGGCTTAGATGGAATGTCAGAGGAGTGAGAGATATTCCTACACCCTATTTCAAAGGCTACACATTCTCCTTTTATGGATGTCGACCTCCTCAAAAATTATGAGGAGGATACATTTTCTTAAAGGAAATAATGATTTTATGATTCAATTGATTTGTTATTGGGATCAAAATCAATTATCATTTAGGGTTGGACCAACCATGTGGTATAGCCCCCCTTGAGGAGAATTTTATTTCATTACCAGGTTTATAGGATGGCGTGAGATACCCCTTAGTGCCCCCAAATGTTGCATGGGGTTCTTGCACAAACCTAATTGGCATACACGATGAAGAATGTCAATGTCAAAGAAATAACACCTAGTGACTTCTAGGTTGTCAAGGGACAGCTAATTATTACATATTTCTAATGTAAGGAGGTACAATTTGTTCACCTTATCCTTAGTGCGTTGTCCCACAACAATGGCGATGCAATACAAGGAAACTAATGCTTAGTAATGGTCGAGCTAGTTTACAAGATTTGCCAAAATTCTCAAAACACATTAACAAAAACCTCCAGTAATAGTTGCAAAGGTTACTTCTAACTAGAAATTCTTAGAGAATGGAAGTTGTTACAGAGGTATTTTTCCCTTAGTCTTCCATGTATCACAGTGCATAATGTAATGTATATCTAGGCAAAGTTAAGCATCAAAGAGTTGTACACACTAACACACTTGCAACATAGGAAATATTGTTTTTTGTATATACAAGAGAATTAGTGTGTTCAATGTCTACAAGAACACCAATACATTTTGGTTAAACAACCCATTGTGTGCTATATAATATTTTTCAAGTCGACAAATATAGCTTTGTATTTTCTTTTTTACAAAATGTTAAATAATTATTCGAAAATTAAGTACATGTTTTACTAATTTAATTTTTGGTATATAAATCATTGTGTTTTGATTTAATTGTTACATAAATATATTATGCTGATGATGATTAACCTCCGCTAAGACCTATAAATACTACCAAAACTTAAAAAGGTAAGAGATTAATCAGAGTTCTTCAACATTTTATTTATATGCTAAAAAATAAGTGAGAGAAGTGTTCCCAAATCACTATAGTTTTATTTAATTAAAAGGTCAAAAAGGTTGGCAGTGTGGCTAATATTTTGAAAATTATATTGAATGCGAGTATAAGACGGAAAATCTAGGAGAAATTGTTTTTCAAATTCAACCCTTTTAGGATCGCACAAGTGACAAATTCTTTCATTTCATGGTGTTTTTGGAATTAACCAATGGCCAATTTCACTATGAAACTCATGGGAATTAGTTCTAATCTTGGCAATGTTAATTTTATTCTTAACTCTAGTCAAGATAGAGAGATAATTTTGGTTTTCGAGATTTGGGTTGATCACCTACTTATAATATCATAGTTTCATTTTTCCCTCTAGGTATTTCTTTCACCAAAGTTTCTCCTTAAATTTGGAAGTAATAATATTTTTAATATTATTCAAATTTTGCAAGATGACCTCCTCCTTTATCCCCAAATGGCCCAACCAAGACTGAGCATCCTTATGCCATCCTCGCTTGAGCTGAAGCTTGGGATTTTGGCTAGAGTTAGAAGCAATTTTAGGAAACCCGATGGCATCCATGTGGTATAACTTCTTCTTATATATAAGCTACCTAATCATATCCATGTTTTCAATGGGGGTAAAGGCTTGCTTCAATCAGGAGTATAGGGTAGGGAGTATTTCCTTTAATCTTGAGATTATAGGTTATAAAGGGCTTTTGGATTTTTTCAATCTTTCTCTGTGACTCTCTAGATATAGTGTAACCCCAAACAACACATCCATATAAAATAACATGAGTGACAACAGTCTTAAATAGGAGTATTTTTAAATCCCAAATCTAAAGTGTTGAATGGTGTTTTCATTGATGTCAACGTCGATCCTTGAATGCTCTTAATATTCATCTGTATTGCATTAATAGAAGCTACAATGGTCAATATGTCTTGGAAGCCCTCATTCCTAATCATATCGCCCCACACTTGGTTAAGAATTTGAGGATGAAGATTTGTGAATTTGGTCCGATAACCATCTTCATTTGATTCTCTATGTAGTGTTTATTCCAACATTAGGCGACATGTCATGTGAATACTCTCGGATGAGAAGATATGCTTCGTCAAAGTTATTGCCCCAAAATTGTATTCAAGGTCCCTAATTTGAGTGTTGAAAGACAATGTGATATTGGAATTTATTCTAAAAAAAATGCGTTTAATTTGTATTGGAATTGAATGGACCAATCAATCCTCCATTTAAGGCATATCATTTCCCATTTTAACTAGCTAAGATAGATTATTTCAAAGGATTTTTATTGAAGAAATTATTCAAAAATTAAAGGTAAAGTCAAATCTCATAAAATTTGGAATTAATGGCTTATCTTGTTGGTCGGCTCAGTCAAAATGTTTTTTTTTATTAGGCATAATTTAAGGTCGGCTCTATCACAGTTAGGATATGTAGGCCCCCTGTTAGAGCCCCCTCACTTTGTATATAAGGGTGGATCGGTTCTCCATTTGACTTAAGGATGGAAATATTTTGTAATGGAGATAACAATAATTATGTGCCACAACTCACAAGGATTGATGTCCAAATGTACTAGATCTTGACAAGGAGTTAGAAGTCTATACAACCTCCCCTCATGAATCTCAATAGTCCTTGCATTTTCTATACTAGATACTTTTGCCCAAACAATTACTTTTCCATCAACAAAAGCTACCCCGACTCTTTTATCTTCTCAACACTAAATAAAAAGCAAATTATTTTTTAAACCTGGAACATAGAGGATGTTCTTGAGATGAATGTTTCCATCGGATTCTAGCTTTATGGAGCCTAGATACAATCCCTTTGACCAAATAGTTATTTTTGTCTCCAAGTTTGACTTTGTGAGAAGAGATTCCTTTAGATAGGGTATTGAGATGTCCATATTCACTTGTCATATTCCTTGAAGCTCCACTATCGATTACCCATGTGCTTTCTGATGGGCCTCTAAATTAGACATAAAATAAGGCCCATCTAACCTTCCTTATGCACATAAAAGATATATTAAATCTCTCCTTCTTCACTTAATAATGTTTTCTTATGTTTTAATATGTTCTTAGTAAGGTTTAAAGGTAATTGCATATTTGTGCCTAATATTGGTTATTTTGTAGAATATTGTGAGAATATTGGGCAAATTATGCAGATTTGGAGAAGGAGATAATTTAGGGAATTTCTCATTGCCACTGGAAGATCAAGATTGAAGAATAAATGAGCACAATGTCAAGAAAGTATGGAGAAATATTAGAGAGATTCAAGTGGTTTTTCCACCTTCCTTAACTATCAAAGGCAACCAAGCAAACTAAGGACGAAGTGCACTCAATCTATGGTTTACTTGGAGTCAAAATGGACTCAATCACAATTTTCTAGGGAGTTGTTGGTAATTGCCCTGTAGAATAAATAGAGCAGAGCTAGAGCAAGGAAGTGATTCAATTCCATTCATAACTTTTGATGCAAGCTATTAAGATTTTTATTATTGTACTCAATGATTAAACTTTCAGAAATGTAACGAGGTTATTCTCTTCCTAAAATGAGTAGATAGACTCTATTTTACTAATTTAGTTCTAAAGAGTTGGGCTCGTGGGTTAGGGCCCAACCCATGTGCCTCAACTTCTCCATTGTTTTCATTCTTTCCTTTTTGTCATTTACATAGTTTTGTTTCTGTCATCTAGTTAGTTCTTCTTCTGATAGTTTCATTGTTGTTTAGTTTTTTATTTCAGTTTGTTGTTGTAGTTCTTCATTTGCTTGCAAGAGTAATAGAGTAGAGGAAAAATCCAAAATTTGTGGTCAAGCCTTCCCCTCTCATCTCTGTCAATAGAGTTCAAGCAGGGTTGACCTCCCCACAAGCCAAAAAACTGCTTTCTGTTCATTGTTTTTACCACGCATTTTGTCTGTTTTCGTGCATGAATCAGCAGGTTTGATTGCAGGAATAAGTATCAACAGTCCCAGAGAAGTTCATTAAGTCGTCCTGCTTCATTTTCTAGCTCTGTTTTCACGCCTAAGAACTGTTGTTGCACCTCCATTTCCCTCCCTCTCTCCTTAACAGTTGTCGCACCCTTTTTATTCACAAAAACCATTAAAAGTTTGACATCTGCCTTTCTCCTCGAAACTCCCACTTATCGCACTTCACATCTCACAGGATCTCTTATCACCTTTCTTTTTCATTCTGAAGCTCTTTTGTGATTTTCCTTTTTACCTTAAATTTGCCAATTAATAACGAAAATAGTCGAAAATCCTTTAGAAATCGACCTTACCCTTTTCCCTTTAAGACTTACTGCAATTTCATTTCGCAATCTCCATCCGCTCTCCATTAACATTTCCCACTCCCAACGCCGATTGCGATATCTTTCACCTCTTTTCTCTTTCCGCTCTTCATTTTTATGATTAAAAACCTTCAAAAGAAGCTTACTTCACATTTTTCTTTTAATGAAAAGCCCATCTCTTTATCGCAATTCGCAATTCCTGTTGGCCTGCATTAATACTTACCTCTCCTTTTCATCGATTGCGATATGATTAAAGCGCTCTGCCACTTGTCTTACCTCCATGTCATCTGACTTATCGCATTTCACATTTCGCTCCACTGTCCTGTCGCATTTCGCAATTTCTTTCCCATCGCATTTCGCATTTCTCTCCCGCTACCAAACATCACTTCCGCTACCTCTCCATCTTTTCGATCTTGTGATTGCGATATTTCATATCGCATCTCGCACTTCTGTCACCCATCACAATCGCAAATCCTTCTCGTATCGCATTTCACACTTTCCTCCCGACTGCACTGTCGCTTCTCCGCCAACTTTGCGATCTTGCAATTGTGATATCACATCTCGCACCTCTGTCACCCATCGCAATAGCAAATTATTCCCGTATTGCATTTCGTACTTCGCACTTTCCTCTCGACTGCACTGCCGCTTCTCCGCCAACCTTGTGATATTACGATATCACAATCTCACTTTCGTCCCTCCATCGCAATTCTGTCGTCGCAATTTTCATTTGCAATATTATGCGCTTTAATAAAGTCCAAACACCTTTTTCACTCCTCTAAGCCTTGTTTTGTGTGTTAAGCCCTCCCTTAGCACCTTTACCCATTTTCCCTCCAGACTGCAATCAACACTTTTTCAATTAGAATTAAGTCATGGATAGAAGCATGGTAGATAGAACATAAGATAAGTAGGGTGTGTTTAGACGATTGGCCAAGTTAAGTGTGGTTTAAATTAGTTTCATTTCTACCATTTCTTTTTAGCAAGTTAAATTATTTTCCTTTCTGTCATTTCCATTATGTAATTTAAATTAGTTTCTTTTCTGCCATTTCTTTTCAGCAAGTTAAATTAGTTTCCTTTCCTTCATTTTTTTTCAAGAATTTAATTTAGTTTCCTTTCTGTCATTTTCTTTCTGCAATTTCGTTTAGTCTCATTGAAGTGTAACAGAATTCACTGAGAAACCTTAGAAGTAGCACCATTTCGTAGAGCGGAAGAGGATGACATGAGTAGAATGCATCTGTTGTGTATATAGCATTGTCACCTCCAAATTTGTACGAACCCCGAGTTGATAAAGTAAAGTAGGGAAGCAACCCCTAGGAGTTACAGCACTCTTGGTGCAATACCAGGGCTCACCACTTTCATCTTAAAAATAACCTGTAAGTGTTGAATAGAGGCTTTCATCCTTGAATTCCTTAGATAGACTACAAATGAAGTGCGAAATGAATGAAGCAAGTAGCTCAAGACTAGGGTAAGAAAAGAAGAAAAAAGGATGATGCTACTCTCGATGACATTGTGATACACTAAATTTTTGGTTGGAAGAAGGTCGCAAAAGCCACCCCATATAACCAATGAAAGAAGCTAAAAAATTTGGAACTTACTTGTAAAAAAAATCCTTCCGGACCATGAAAAAGATTGGAGGTTGAAAAGCCATGCCCTTTGGCTTTAAGCAACAAATGAAAAATAAAAAATTAGTTCCATAAATTTTCCAACTTCCAAAAGGCCCTTGACACCATTTCAACGATAAATTATCCAAAAAATTCCACTTCTTCAACCTTCGAGGATATAACTTAAGCAAGGGTCATGTTTTTCCAAAGCTTGTTTAAGGACACCAAAGCTTCCATTGATGCACTCCCACAAGTGGCCTATCTTTTCCTGAGATTCATTTGAACAAAAAAAAAATGATTAGTTCATTAAATTACTAAAGAGTAACCATTGGGTGTTCTCCAGAGCTTTCGAAAAGATAAAAACTCTTGGTCGGATGGAATTCCAACAAAACTGTGCTTAAAATGCTTCAACTCCCTAGGAAATGACCTCTTAAGGGTATTGAAGTAAATTTAGATTTTAGGTCAAATGTTGGTAGACTTCAACTAGACATTCATTGCTCTAATCCCTAAATACAACAATCCCCATTACTTTGATCAATCTCGCCCATATCACTTTGCAACAATGTTTACAAATAATTTTCAAGCTTATAGCTCGATTTGTAAAGACCAACCTTTCTTAATCAATTTCCTTGAAGCATTTTTGTTTTCTTCATGGAATACAAATCCATGAAGCAATCAATTTGGCTCAAGGTGGTTTTCATTCAATCCACACTAGGGAGAAAATATTTCTCTCTCAAAATGGAACCGAGCAAGGCCTTTGAAAAGGTTGCTTGTTTCTTTGATTGCTTCTTATATAGTGGGGTTTCTACCAGTCTTTTGTTTCACGGATTATGAATTGTTTTAACACCACCTCATTTTCTCTCCTCATAAATGGCTCAACATCTCAATTCTTCAAAGCTAACAAAGGAGTCCAAACAAGGATGTCCTCCCTCCCCCTTATGCTCCTTCGAGTAGCAAAAGGCCTAAGCAAACTAGTTCACTTCACTTTTTAACCCAAGAATTTAAAAGGTATTTGAATTGGTTTGTCCTCCGTCTCTCATCTCCTTTTTGTAGATGGAATTCTAATTTTCTGTAACAAATATCTTAGGCATATACATTGTCTTGAAGAACTTCTTAATATTTTATGCAAAGCAACTATAATGACCATCAACAATGACAAGCCCTCTATCTTTTTCTAGGGTTTGTAGATATGGAACCAACTGTGAGACATTGATGCTTGAGACATGGGAAATTGAATGAAATGCCTAATTTTCATTTGAAAAGCAAATCCATCTTTTTGTAGATAACGTTTTAATTTTCTATAATGGATTTTTTGGCATTTACATTATCTTAAAGAGCTTCTTAATATTTTGTACAAAGCAACTAGAGTAATCATTAACAAGGACAAGTCGTCTTTCTTTGTCTTGGGTTTGTAAGATTTAGAAAAGAATGTTATCTCCTAGCGTTTGAACATTCACGCTTCAAAACATGGGAGATGGGATGACATACCTAAGTTTCATTCAAAAAGAAAACAATTAATTTAAGAATAATTGGAATTGACTCATGGCTAAGATTAAGGAAAGAATATTTGTTTTGTGGACTCATCATTAGTTATCAAAGAGCACATAAATTAGTCTTGGACAAGTTTTTTATATTAAATCAATTTGGCTTGAATCCCAAAGGGAAAATTCTACATGGAATCAAACAAGATTCACACAGGTTCTTCTAGTTGAGCTCTGTAGAAACCAAGTCTTTTGTTTTGGCCTCCTAAATAGTAATAGTCATTCCAAAAAAACTAAGAGGGTAGTAGGACTAAAAATTATCACACTTCTCTAAAGCCTTGGTTGTCACCAAAAAGACAAAAGAAGAGGGAAGAGATTTTATAACCCAAATGGGCAATCATTGTTGACGCCTCATTGACAAGAACCCTTGGTTTAGATGTGGCCAAAATCATATTCTACAACCTCCATTAATTCTTCATCTAATTAGAATGTGTATTTTCTTTTTCAACCAAATATAGCTTATTAGTAAGAATTGGAAATCAAAGAAAATATGGCTCCCATTTGGGCCTCCCACACATCTTCCATTCAAAAAACTTTCAGAGACCTCTTAATCAAGATTATCAAATGCCCTTTTTTGAGAAAAATTTTTCATTTTTTTGGGTTCTTCAACTTTCTGCAAACTATAACAATTTTTCCGTGTAGAATTTCATTTTGCGGTAAAAATAAAAGTTGTGAGAAATTTTGTTAGCTTTCTATTACTTATTTTTTGAAAATTTTTTATGCGGATTTGATATGTCAACTTAGCGTTTCTTTGAGTGTGTGTTTCTTAACAATCAAAGAATTCATAAGTAGTCATGTTATGTGGCAACGTTGTATTCATTGAAAATTCTTGTTTTTGAAAAAAAAAAATGTGTTACAACAATCTAGACAGAGTCTACTTTGGTTTCATCATATTTACAAAGCCAATGGATGCATATCATAATTACTAGAATTTTTTGAACTGATCTAATACGAAAAACTGCGTATTTTTTATATGTTTCGTGTGGCAACAAATTTCTTAACATACAAGTTATAAACTAAAAATCTAAAAGCTACCCATTACGGTCAACGGACCAATGTAATGCTCCATAATTTTTTAAATTTTTTTTACAATGTATTTTGGGAGATACAAAATTTTGATTTCACTGAATCACGATGACCCTCAAAAATTGTTTGCACTCATTTTATTAGAAAAATAATTAAAATTAATAAACGTTTACGAAATTTCATAAAATTTATATTTCCTGAAAGTAGATTCAATTCTGAAAATGCTTGTCTTGGTTCCGCCAGTTAATTAACAAGTTTTCATGGAGTTTAATCAGTCCAAAGTTGCAGAACCGTTTTCAGAGCTTGGCTCTGCGTAATCAGTGACGCGATAGTTCGGCCGAACTATTAGCGACAGTTCGGCCGAACTATGTTTTCCGTTTATGGGCCGCTACAATTAACGCCTTAATAGTTCGGCCGAACTTATTATCAAAAGTTCGGCCGAACTATTGTGTAATTTTCCATCGGCCGGAATTTTTTGTGGAGCCCCCTACAAAACACACATTTCGCGGTCAATATAAATTGCCGCGAAATGATTCACAATTTTCGCACATTTCGCACTTCATTTCATCTTACAACTTGTTTTGAATTCAAAAATTTTTCTTCAAAGTTTGGGGTCAAAAAAAATTTTTGGAAGACATTTTCTTGAGGCGGCGTGATTTTTCTTGGAGGTTCAAAGTTTGAATTTAAAAAACTTTTTTGGAAGACATTTTTGGAGGCGACGTGATTTTTCTTTGAGGTATGTACGTGTTTTGTGTTGAAATAAATTTTTTGAGCTTTTTTGTTCAAAAATTTTTCTTTACATTTTAAGATTTAAAGAATTTTTTTGGAAGACATTTCTTGGAGGCGGTGTGATTTTTCTTAGAGATATGTACGTGTTTTGGATTGGATTACGTATTTTTTAGAAAAGATTTTTTAAATTAAATCTTTTGTGATATTGTTTGTAATTGAGTTATTGTCTAATTTTTTAAAGGAAATTTTTTAAACCTCATACCCTATTATCATGGGAAATCGAAGAACTTGTGTGAGAAAATATGATCGAAAAAGAAAGCCCGAGGAACGTAGAGAAGAGACGAGACAATATCGCAAAAGAAAGTTAGAGGCTCTCTCAAATATGGAAGAGGAAAATCAACCTCAAGCAGAAATTGAAGGAGGTATGTAAATGTAAATATTACATGCTCTATTGATATATATTTAAAATTTCCCTAATGTAAAATGTAACGCTTAATTTTTATTTGATAAACTAGTTTGAAAAATATTTTGTTTGATGTACACAGACAGAGATATTCCTCAAAATATTGAAGAAGAAAATCAACCTCAAGCAGAAATTGAAGGAGGTATGTAAATGTAAATATTATGATCTATTGATATATTTTTAAAGTTTTCCCAATGTACAATGTGAAGCTTAATTTTTATTTGATGAACTAGTTTGAAAAATATTTTGTTTAATGTAAACAGACAGAGACACTCCTCAAAATATTGAAGAAGAAAATCAACCGCAAGCAGAAATTGAATCGGGTATGTAAATGTAGATATTATGATCTATTGATATATTTAAAATTTTCCTAATATTTATTGACATATTTATTAATTTAGTTATTTATTGAATATGTACTATCTTTTCGAATATGTACAGATGAAATCACTATCGATAATGAGATGTTAGAAAATGTCGACACTCGCACATATGGAGATAAAAAACCTGACTATTTTATACGATATCGTGTCGAGAAAATTTTGGATATGTTTTTCAAAACTGAGGTGACAGTTCAAGCTCAAATGTTGAAATGTCTCTTATCATCAAGGAAATTAAAATAAGTGACGACACTATTGGGTATTCGAAAATCAACCAAAGATAAAAAAATGAAAGAAGAGGTTATAAAAAATATGAGTAGTGCTATAGAGTCAATTAGGAGATCTAGAGATAAAAATGTTTCAAATATACGTAGAGGAATACAAATGGAAATGGTTTCACCAAGTACTCAAGAGAATCGTTTGAATCTAACATCTATGGCACGAGCACTAGGAACCTCGCGAAAAACTCTGCACAAACATCGAAAATTTCGACTGCAAATAGACGTAAATGATGAACTCGCTTGTTGGAGAGCTATTTGTAGGCAACCATACAAAGATAGACTTTGAGAAGATGTTAAAAAAATAATATATGAATATTGGAAGAACAATTCGCGTGTTTCACCGACTGCAAGACATGTGATGCGAAGAAGAATAGCACGAAATCAATACGAAGAACATGAAAAACATCTCTTGGAAACCACTCAAATAGAGTTATTCAACAAGTTCAAAGAAAAGAATCGTCAAATTCAAGTTTCACTCAGTGCTTTTGTTCAACAAAAACCATGGTATGTAAAACCTATCACCGTACGCGACACTTGTTGTTGCCGTTATCATGTGGAATTTGAGTTATATTATGACACATTCCTTGATTTCGGTAGAACATTATGGAATGATTCACCTCCTCCTTCCACTATCAGTGAATTCATATCTCAAATTCTATGTGAAAGAGAAAGCGATGAACTATTTTACAAAAAGAAATGTGTTGGTGGTAAAAAATGCGATGATTGTGGAAATTTGACTAAATTTCAAAACAAATATCGTATTGATATAAATGATCAATCATTGTCCAACATGAAGGTGAAATGGAAGAGATACGAATATACCAGTACATCGATTCAAAGTGCAGATAGTGTTAAAAGAATCGAATTACGAGAAGACGAAATTTTTCTAATAGACTTTTTGAGAAAGTTTGAAGCAGAAATTTACAAATACACCATGCATTCCCATAAAGCTCGATGGCAAGACTTGAAATTCAAAAAATCTCGTGAAGTTTTTCCACCAGGAACCATTTTGTCAGTGATTGATTTTGCAGAAAACTACACATTTGCTCCACAAAAAGAAATTCAGAGTGAATACTATCACTCTGACCAAGTCTCCATGCTCGTTCATATTCTATATAGACATGCTGAACAAAATATCGATCATATAGAAAGCATGAGTGAAAATCGACATATCATTAAAGAATATCATTTTTATATCAGTGACGATCGTACGCATGATACATGTTTTGTACAACATTGTTTTGGAAAAATTTATGATTCATTGAAAAATCGTGGAATAACATTCAATGAACATTGGATATGGTCAGACGGATGTGTAGGTCAATTCAAATCTGCACGATCATTTTTTTGGTTGTGTCGTCTTCATAAGAAAACCTCCATTAAGCATTGTTGGAATTTCTTTGAGACTGGCCATGGAAAAGGAGAACATGACGGTGCAGGAGCATGCATAAAACGAGTACTTCGAAGATATCAAATGAACCACTTTGCACGCCGACTTGCTAACGCTGAAGAAGTTGTTCAATGGTGCAAAAATGCTCTAAGCCATGAGATTAACCCATCACGAGAAGTGCAAAGGTACATTCAATTTAATTTATATTGGTAATCTAATTTTAAACATTGTACATTTATCATGCAATGATTATTTTTAATTGTATTTTGATATCATATTTACAAATTCTTTTTCCAATTTTCCATATAAAGGTTTTTCTGGCATATTGGAATCGGAGACGTAAATAGATCAATTGGAAATGAAGTTGGAACAATAAAAGGGACTCGAAAATTGCATTCAATTCAAACAAAATTGTCCACAAATGTGTTTGCATTGGATAAAGAAAAATATTCTTGTTTTTGTGATGTTTGCATAGACAACACAAAATCCAATGACATCTGTGAAAACAAAATGTATGTGAACGATTGGAAACATACAGAGCTAAATACAAAGGGAAAAATGTCTGTTGCAATGATTGAAGAAATGGAATCAGAGGAAACTACAATATCATCTGATGGTGATCGAGTTTCTGATCTTGTTAGAGAAGGTAACAATTGAATTACTTTTTAATGATTTAAAGATTTACAAATTTAAATTTAAATATGCATAATTAAATGTTAAATTGATTTTATTGTGCAGGAGATGTTTTTGCTGTAATTGCACCTATTGACAACGATGAAAATGTGAAGTATTATTTGATGCGTTGCACTGAACAAAAAATGAAATTATTACAAGACTATAATGATCACGGATTTCGGTATGACAAAGGGTCTATTATACTGAAAGGTTATTTTTTCAAACAAACTCGTCAAAGTGGAGACTTTGTTTACTTCGAAGACTATGAACCTGATTCCATAAGTTGTCAATATAGTCACTTGGTGTGTGTAGCACGCATAAAGTTGATAGAAGTTCAATCAAAGAAAAAATAAAAAATTAAGAAATGGAAAATGTCAAAATCCGATCATGAACGGATTATTGAGGATGGAATTCCATTAGAATTTTTTTGAGTGAAGTGTCGGGACAACAATTTATTATCTTTTAAACCTTTCAGTACTCAACTAAAAATTGAACTGCTTATGTTATTTGTGGTTTGCAAATGTTACAAATTGTTTGGGTACAAGCAAGTGCTCTAGTTTCCACTGAAAATAGTTTTTCTATACATGTGCATTGATTAAAAATGTTAAATATGTATTGGATATATATATTCTAGAATGAAATTAATTGTTCTTGTATATTAATTGTTTTTGTATATGTTCTCCGACCATATGGTACAAACTATTTCACTTTGTTTTGTAAAGTCAGATTCGGTCCCCATATGGCCTAGCCTCCAAGGGATGAGATAACAAGTGGTTGTCCCCACTTGCCCGAATCTCGGCTTTTAAGTACAATTTTACTGTTTATGTCGAGCATCTTACATGATGTCCTAGCCAAAGATAGATTTTCTTTGTTTCAAGTTTCTAGTAAAAGTTGTCACTGAATGCCCCGCTCGAACTCTTGTAGTAAACACCATACCTCATCTCTCTTGCTCTCCAATATTATTAGGTTTAATTATTATAACACAAAAATCGTTCTAGACATTATCAATAATTTTTTGTGCTTAAAGTAAAATCAATGAACATTATTAATCCAATGTCTTTACAAGTAATGTACCATCATACATGCAATTATATCAAATTAGAAATCAACATATACAATGAAATCAATGGGGATTGTCTTGTTGCAAGTAGTTCATAATTTCAATTTACCATATGTGCAAATGTAGGTTGAAACCATCCAAAACTTTAAGTTTTAAATTGAAACCATCCAAAACTTTAAGTCTTAAAACCCTTTCGATTATATATTGTGCATCATTAAAACATTTAACATTTAAAGTTTCATTAAATATCACATGCAAAATGTAGATTGAAACCATCCAAAACTGGAGTTTTAAAAACTACACATGCCACATGCCAATTATAATTCAACAATCCAACAAAAACATTTAACAAATTAAATATCACACGCCACACTAAGACGACCACACTAAGAGGATTGGTGCACTTCGTTTGGAAGGAGTCAATATATGTCGTATTGGAGCGATTAGACAGAATTCGAAAAGGAAATAGCTTGAACCAATTCAAGCAGACCCAGGATCGAATTGTTCTATGGAGCTTCATGAGAAGAGATATGTGAAAAGCACTGTTAAGCCATGCCAATTATAATTCAACAATGCAACAAAACCATTTAACAAATTAAATATCACACGCCAAAGTCGTTTCAAGTTTTTGGTAAAAGTTGTCTTCGAATGACCTACTAGAATATTATAAATACTCACTTTGTAAGATCATTTGGCATTCGGAAAAATTCGAAAGTCTTAGACTGTCAATCAATTTAAAGTATCATTCACCATAGGGAGTGTAAAATATTCAATGTAGGTTGGTGACGATGCTCACTCCTAGCTTGAAGCAGCGCCAATGACCAATTCTTTAATGAATTCCAATGCACTAGACCAACGTTGGTTCAACCTACTTGTTTTTTCACGCAAGAAATTCCAAGGATGGACTTTCTAGACAAACTGCTGAAATTGAAAAGCTTGACATGGAGATACGACAAGGTGAACAAAGACTTCAGGAACTCTTTATGGAAAGGGCTCACTTGAAAGAAATAAGCACCACGTTGCAGGGTAAAGTCAAGAACATGGAAGATAAGATCAAGAGGGACTTTCTTGATCCGAAACCTATTGGTTTGAAGAAAGAAAATGCATGTGTTGGCACACTTGGAAAAGAAGACGACCACACTAAGAGAATTGGTGCACTTCGTTTGGAAGGAGTCAATATATGTCGTATTGGAGCAATTAGACAGAATTCGAAAAAGAAAGAGCTTGAACCAATTCAAGCAAGCCCAGGATCAAATTGTTATATATGGAGCTTCATGAGAAGAGATATGTGAAAAGCACTGCTAAGCCAAGGGCTAGTTCGAAAAACATATTGGAAGAGGAAATGTTGAAGAATATTGCGAAAGTAAGGCACAAGACAAGGAGGAATGATGATGAAAGTTCCTTGGACTTGAGATTCATGTCTACAACCGTACATGGGAAAAAGTTCTCTGCTTTGATAGACATGGGGCTACCCATAGCTTCCTAAGTCGAAAGGCAACTTCATCTCTTAGAAAGAGGAAGGCTAGCATCGAGAAAGAGTTGAGTGCTTTCAAGGCAGTCAACTCAAGGATAAAAGTAGCACGACTGGTGTCATGAAAAGCACACATGTGAGAGTAGGCTCATGGTTTGGAAAGATAGACTTAAGAGTCATTGACATGGATGATCATTCTATGATGGACCATACCAATGATGGACCGAGACATGAACTCTTAATTCTTGTGATCAATCTTAAACTATTTTATGAAAGATAGATAAACCATTTAAATATTTAGCTCAAACTCTTGTAGTACACACCATACCTCAAGTCTCTCTTGCTCTCCAATATTATTAGGTTTAGTTATTATAACACAAAAATCATTCTACATTGTCAATAATTTTTTGCGCTTACACTGAAATCAATGAACACTATTAATCCAGTGACTTTACAAGTAATGTACCATCATACATGCAATTATATCAAATCAGAAATCAACATATACTACATAATGAAATCAATGCGGATTGTTTTGTTACAAGTAACATTTCAATTTACCACGTGCAAATGTAGGTTCACATTCTATCATTCATGTAGTTTTAAAAACTTCAGATACCATTAGAATTATAATTTGAAACTATCCAACTAAAACATTTAACAATAAATATCACATGCCATGCCAATTATAATTCAACTATCAAAAAAAAATATTTAACATTAAATATCAAATGTCAAATGTAATTCAATGACAACATTACTTCACATTCACATGCCAAAAGTACTAAAACCATCCAAAGAAAACTGAAATCAATGAACAAGTTATTAATCCAATGACTTTACAAGTAATGTACCATCATATGTATGTAATTATATCAAATCAGAAATCAACATATATAATGTAATGAAATCCAATGACTTTACAAGTAATGTACCATCATATGTATGCAATTATATCAAATCAGAAATCAACATATATAATGTAATGAAATCAATGGGGATTTTCTTGTTACAAGTAACATTTCAATTTACCACATGTGCAAATGTAGGTTCACATTCCATCATTCATGTAGTTTTAAAAACTTCAAATGCCATGCCAATTATAATTCAACTATCTAACAAAAACATTTCCAACAAAAATATTTAACATTAAATATCAAATGTCAAAAGTAATTCAATGACAACATTACTTCACATTCACATGCCAAAAGTACTAAAACCATCCAAAGAAAACTGAAATCAATGAACAAGTTATTAATCCAATGACTTTACAAGTAATGTACCATCATATGTATGCAATTATATCTAATCAGAAATCAACATATATAATGTAATGAAATCCAATGACTTTACAAGTAATGTACCATCATATGTATGCAATTATATCAAATCAGAAATCAACATATATAATGTAATGAAATCAATGGGGATTGTCTTGTTACAAACTTTAACATTTCAATTTACCACATGTGCAAATGTAGGTTCACATTCCATCATTCATGTAGTTTTAAAAACTTCAAATGCCATGCCAATTATAATTCAGCTATCTAACAAAAACATTTAACATTAAATATCACATGCCATGCCAATTATAATTCAACTATCTAACAAAAACATTTAAAACATAAAATATCACATGCCATGCCAATTATAATTCAACTATCCAACAAAAACATTTAACATATATATGTCCAAAAATATGTCCAAAAAACATATTGTAATAAAATATGTCCAAAAATTGTAAATCTCACTCAAGTATCAAACTGTATCAAGTTTAACAAATTTTAAAACCATCTAAATTTTGAAATAAAATCAAATCTACTGTATGTCTTGTCCGTCAAATAGAAGATCTAGCCTCTGGGTCCCGATTGGCTCGCTACCTTGTAAAGGGAAAACCTACATACACAATGTACATGTACTTGAACATTAAAATTTGAAGTTTTAAAAATTAACGAGAATATATATATATATCTAGAACTTCATGTAAAAAACAAAATATAACAAAAAAATCGCGCAATACCTCGTAAGGTTGCCTCTCCATTTGATGAAGAGTATCTGCCATAGAAACATCTGTAGTGGTAACCTGTACAATATACATGTACAGTTAAATATAAATTTATATATATATATATATATACATAAATAATTTATATAAATTAAAACTTTCAAATGAAAATGCACGTGTGTACATATATATAAACTTATTTGAACAATAATATTAAAAAAAAGAACTAAAGACAACTTCTTCAAATGCTGTGGATGTCCCTATCTCCGTCGCTAAAGTCCTCGGATTAAAAAATCTTCTATACAAACCTAAATTCAAAAAATTTTAAATAACTCAAAATATAGATCTCTCTCTATATATCTCAATTTTTTATGGAACTTTTTGAGGTAACATAAATTTTGAACTTGTGAAAAATTGTCCATACTTGTGCATCTCCCAATGAAGTAGAAGGTATATCTCCTAAAGAAGAAGAAGGTACTTGCATCCCAAAAACATCAGATGGAATCGGTACCTGTTAAAACATTTTATCGAATTATATATATACATACATGTACATGTGTGGCAACAATTATTTATTTTAGAGTCACTTAAAAAACACTAACATACATGTGCCAACATATCATGATGGTCAGACCCAGCTGCATCGTTTAAGCCAGAGGTCCCGAACGTAATATTAACATTTTCATCACGCATCATGCATGAGAACTGCAAATGGTGTTTTAACATATAATCATACATTTTTGTTAGATTAATGTACACATACAAATAAATGTATACATGTGTACATACACATGTATTTATTACAAATTGTACACATGTATATGTAAATATAATATCAAATCCTAAGGTCACTAACACATACCGTTCCGGTGCCCTCTTCCTCACGAAAAATTAGGTCTTGCAGACCATTGCGACAATTTATTGCGTATGTTCAGAGATCTTCAACATTCATGTTGTAAATCTCCTCATCTGTATGATAAACAAAATTGGCACGTGCATATTGACGTGCTCTTTGTCGATTTAAGCCAAGATCGACTCCACTCAATCCGCTATGAACATTTTCAATCATAACATCTCTTGCTTCACGACTTATTTGAGAAGTCGCATCCCTCTCTGATCGCAAGGTTTCGACTCGAGACGGTCGACTCACCAATGGCGGCTCAGGGCGAGGCAACTCCACATCTCGCTTTGCGCCCTTACGTTGACATAATCAACCTCTCCCCGGGCCAAAAAATTTTGAAGGAAGATCATTGTAGTCGGGTTTCATACCCTTAAAAAATTCTGCATAAAACATTTGTGCAAAATAAAGAGGAACCTCATCGTTCCATGGAAGCCTTCCAAAAGCCGCAAGATGTCGACTATACAAATATTTTGCTATGTCTGGGTGCTTGAAATATTGCACCTTCAACATCTTTCTTTTTGGCCCTTCCTTAAAATTAAACATTGACTTAGCGTCTTGTTTTGAAACTTGTTTTTTTATGTCCTGCCATTTATCGGGACCTATCACTGCTTCTCTTCTCTGTCTCATCACTTCTACAAACGAATAAGTGGTTGGCCCCAAATCTTTGTACACTTTTACCATTTCACTCAATGAATGTGCAACTATCTGTAGGCTTTGTCTACTCTCAGCAGGTATAGTCAAATCCTGGAGATCTGTCTGCAATTTTGCATAAAGGCTTTCACACCTTTGTAAGGTGAATTCCGCCATGTTCCTTTCCCATGGTATATCAGTAATCTCAGCCGGATAAGTTGTGCTAGGTTGACAGCCTTCTTCTTCAATGTAGCGCGCTGCCCTGCGTCTTTTTTGACCACTGGCTCGAACATTTTGAGCCTCTGCATCACTATATATATAATTTCATATATTAGAAAAAACATGTGTAAAAAAAGTTGCAAAAATTTAATGAAAAAATATTGAAATTGATGGCAACCTTGATGTTGTTGGTTAACATCATCTCCAACATGACCCTGCTGAGAACCAGCCCCAGAATGATGCCGCTGAGAACCAGACCCACAGCGACCCTGCTGAGAACCAGCCCCAGAATGATGCCACTGAGAACCAGACCCACAGCGACCCTGCTGAGAACCAGCAGCCATTGATTGCTGGCCTTCGGGGGAATAAATATCACCCCCTTTCGGCACCATGTTACCTCGACCGGTTGAACCTTGGCCACACTCCATTGATGGAGTAGAAAGCCTTCTCCTCTTGCCTCCTAAAAATTAAAATATGAAACTTTTTAACAACTAATTTCACTCACAAAGTTAGTAAAAAAATCAATTCCATATGTACACACATGTATGTAGATTTAAGATTATATTTAAATACCCTGAACATCCTCCGATCCCTGAGACTCCATATGGGATTCGGTTGATCTTCGTCTTTCATCCTCCATGATGTATATCTATTGGTAAACATTCACAAAATAGATTTCAAAAAATCAATACCTCAGAGTAAAATCCAATTTGGGGATGTTAAATCCAATATGTTCTATATTTCTTACATTTCGGCCCTCCTATTTTTCTTTCCAACCAAGGTTTATAAAATAACATGAGAAGCAACATGAGACTTAGAACAATCATTTTCATTATCTATATGGAAGGCAAGAATGATTATATCCCCTTGAGCTTAAGGGTATGTAGTTTGTCAATTTTTATCATATATTTTTTGGTAAGTGTAAATGTTTTTTTTTATCTATAGTACACGTCATGAGTTCCCCACTTTTACCTTATGTAAAGCATGATTCTAGGATTACTACATACCCCCACTTTTACCTTATAATCATTGGTGCCTAATGTGGGGTGGACAATTTAAATCAAGTTCGTATGAAAGTACAATTTAGCTCATTTTAGTCAAGGTTAGTTAGAAGAATTAGCTATTGGTTTCCCTCCTTCCCTCCCTTCTAAAATAATTATGTTTTGCGGGTCAAAAAGCCAAAATATGGAGACAATTATCACCAAATCCAACGTACGATTATGCATGATGGAGACTATCTAGCGCTTTCCCTTGTTAGAGAAAGTACATGAGCTCTATTATTTGAGCTAAGAGTCAATTGTTTGAAGAGGCATGTTTTGTCAACTTGTTTGGTTGATGGTTTTGTACACCAATATGTAAGAGTACATGGACATATTCACATGATGTGAATTTTTTTTTCTTTGAAGGACAAAATGATGTGTTTTCAGTTTGATGGTTTTGTTTGTGACAAGATGTCACAAGATTTTGGTGTAAGTGCTGGTGCTACTATTGAGGCATGATGTATGGTGACCAACACATCTTGAAATCGTCAGAGATTGAGACAATGTTGTGTATAATGTTTGTGTTTCACATAAATAGACAGGAGGTCGTTGGTTCTTAAACCCTTATTACGTGATGAGGTGGCAACATCACATGATGGAGTGGGGAGAAATGGGGGTGCTTAAGGGGTATGAAGGATACTCTTCAACTCATGAAGCATCGGGCATGAATTGGTGGGATGACCTAATGTGTCTCAAAGGGCACACGGGGGACTAACCTTGTGTATTTTTGGTTTAAGGTTCTTTCTAAAATAAAAATTATAAATAACTATGGAAACTTGCATTAACAAATTATCCTACAAAAATTATTGTAGAAAATTTTCAAAATTGAAATGCAACCTTAAATTCCTTGCATTCTTTCATCAACTTTGTTAATAATTGAATAGTCTACTAGTTGACTATATTACCAACTACAATGAATATTGTCTTTTCCTAATGTTCATTGTGAAAATGGATCCTCACATTAATGTGATAGGATCTTTTTCATCTCTCAAGTTACTAGGTCAAAGCATCCTAATGGGTAAATTAATTGTGAGATAAATTACAAGCATTAAATGTCAATCCAGGTTCTTATACTTCTGAAGTACACTTGCACAATATATGCTAAAGCCAAAATATGGAGACAATTATCACCAAATCCAGCGTACGATTATGCATGATGGAGAATATCTAGCGCTTTCCCTTGTTAAATATATTAACAAGGGAAAGCGCTAGAGATTCTCCATCATGCATAATCGTACGTTGATGCTTATAGAGTGAAAAAACTGAAAGAATCAACTTGTAGGGTCATTTTAATGGGGGGTGGAAAATTCAGGTCTTTGCAAATTCAAAGTATGGTGCATGTTGCATGAAGCAAGATGTTGAAAGTAGAGTTATGTTAGACACACATAAATGCAACAAATATGGAAATTAGTACATGAGCTCTATTATTTCCTTTAATATGTGATCCATGCCTTTCTCTAATTCATATTTTTATCTCTTCTATTAATTATGTTATTCTTTCTATGTATTGTTCTAGTACAAGGGGGTGAAATAATTTCGTATCATTTTCTAAGTGGTGAGATCGTTTGAATCTCCAATAGTTGTGTTGGTGTGGTGGGAACCATGCTAGGAGTTGGGCATTCCATTGATATGGTCAAGGTACTTAGTGTATGAGGAGCATCCAAAATTAGGCGGATTGGGATCTTGATGAGGGGGATATGTCACTTGATGCATGCAGTGATGATGGTATTTGATGAGTAAAGGACACATATAGATGAGATGAGTGTCTTTAACACAGAGCAATCAAGGGCATGCCATATACTAATTAGCCAAGTTCGTGACATAATAAATGGTGGAAGAGGAATCATCAACATATGAGGTTGGTGCAAGTGGTGGTGCTACTATTGAGGCATGATGTATGGTGACCAACACATCTTGATATCGTCGGAGATTGAGACAATGTCAAGTGTATAATGTTTGTGTTTCACATAAGTAAATAAGAGACAGTGAGTTGTTTCCAGCCATGACAGGAGTAGCATATCTATTTATGATGGAGTGTAAAGAAGGAGAAATGGGGGTGCTTAAGGGGTATGAAGGATACCCTTCAACTCATGAAGCATGGGGCATGAATTGGTGGGATGACCTAATGTGTCTCAAAGGGCACACGCGGGACTAACCTTGGGTATTTTTGGTTGAAGGCTCTTTCTATTAAAATAAAAATTATAAATAACTATGGAAACTTGCATTAACAAATTATCCTACAATAATTATTGTAGAAAATTTTCAAAATTTAAATGCAACCTTAAATTCCTTGCATTCTTTCATCAACTTTGTTAATAATTGAATAGTCTACTAGTTGACTATATTACCAACTGCAATGAATATTGTCTTTTCCTAATGTTCATTGTGAAAATGCATCCTCATGTTAATGTGATAGGATCTTTTTCATCTCTCAAGTTACTAGGTCAAAGCATCCTAATCGGTAAATAAATTGTGAGATAAATTACTTGCATTAAATGTCAATCCAGGTTCTTATACTTCTGAAGTACACTTGCACAATATATGCTAAAGCCAAAATATGGAGACAATTATCACCAAATCCAACGTACGATTATGCATGACGGAGAATATCTAGCGCTTTCCCTTGTTAAATATATTAACAAGGGAAAGCGCAAGAGATTCTCCATCATGCATAATCGTACGTTTATGATTATAGAGTGAAAAAACTAAAAGAATCAACTTGTAGGGTCATTTAAATGGGGGGTGGAGAATTCCTGGGTCTTTGAAAATTCAAAGTATGGTGCATGTTGCATGAAGCAAGATGTTGAAAGTAGAGTTATGTTAGACACATAAATGCAACAAATATGGAAATTTGTACATGAGCTCTATTATTTCCTTTAATATGTGATCCATGCCTTTCTCTAATTCATATTTTTATCTCTTCTATTAATTATGTTATTCTTTCTATGTATTGTTCTAGTACAAGGGGGTGAAATAATTTCGTATCATTTTCTAAGTGGTGAGGTCGTTTGAATCTCCAATAGTTGTGTTGGTGTGGTGGGAACGATGCTAGGAGTTGGGCATTCCATTGATATGGTCAAGGTACTTAGTGTATGAGGAGCATCCAAAATTAGGCGGATTGGGATCTTGATGAGGGGGATATGTCACTTGATGCATGCGGTGATGATGGTATTTGATGAGTACAGGACACATATAGATAAGATGAGTGTCTTTAACATAGAGCACTCAAGGGCATGCCAAATACTAATTAACCGAGTTAGTGACATAATAAATGGTGGAAGAGGAATCATCAACATATGAGGTTGGTGTAAGTGGTGGTGCTACTATTGAGGCATGATGTATGGTGACCAACACATCCTGATATCGTCGGAGATTGAGACAATGTCAAGTGTATAATGTTTGTGTTTCACATAAATAGACAAGAGGTCGTTGGTTCTTAAACCCTTATTCCGTGATGAGGTGGCAACATCACATGATGGAGTGGGGAGAAATGGGGGTGCTTAAGGGGTATGAAGGATACCCTTCAACTCATGAAGCATGGGGCATGAATTGGTGGGATGACCTAATGTGTCTCAAAGGGCACACGCGGGACTAACCTTGGGTATTTTTGGTTGAAAGATCTTTCTATTAAAATAAAAATTATAAATAACTATGGAAACTTGCATTAACAAATTATCCTACAAAAATTATTGTAGAAAATTTTCAAAATTGAAATACAACCTTAAAATTCCTTGCATTCTTTCATCAACTTTTGTTAATAATTGAATAGTCTACAGTTGACTATATTACCAAAAGCTATGATTGAATATTGTCTTTTCTAATATTCCATTGTGAAATGGATCCTCACATTAATGTGATAGGATCTTTTCATCTCTCAAGTTACTAGGTCAAAGCATCCTAATGGGTAAATTAATTGTGAGATAAATGCAAACATTAAATGTCAATCCCGAGGTTCTTACATCTAGTACACTTGCACAATATGCTAAAGCCAAAATATGGAGACAATTATCACCAAATCCAACGTACGATTATGCATGACGAAGAATATCTAGCGCTTTCCCTTGTTAAATATATTAACAAGAAAATAGGGTATCATGTATGTCATACGTTGATGCTTATAGAGTGAAAAAACTAAAAGAATCAACTTGTAGGGTCATTTAAATGGGGGGTGGAGAATTCCTGGGTCTTTGCAAATTCAAAGTATGGTGCATATTGCATGAAGCAAGATGTTGAAAGTAGAGTTATGTTAGACACACATAAATGCAACAAATATGGAAATTTGTACATGAGCTCTATTATTTCCTTTAATATGTGATCCATGCCTTCTCTAATTCACATATTTTTATCTCTTCTATTAATTATGTTATTCTTTCTATGTATTGTTAGTACAAGGGGGTGAAATAATTTCTTATCATTTTCTAAGTGGTGAGGTCGTTTGAATCTCCAATAGTTGTGTTGGTGTGGTGGGAACCATGCTAGGAGTTGGGCATTCCATTGATATGTAAAATATCAATGGAATGCCCCCACAAATGAGTGAGCAAGAAATTGTGAACCTAAAAGAGCAGTGAAAAATTAGTAGAACTTTTGCTCAACATAGATCAAGATATTGAGAATGAAATATTAGTTCACGCATTGCTAGGTGTATCGATAAGTCAAACCCCTGATATCATAAGATATATTAAGAATCAAAAAGTCATAGCGCTTGTTGGTTTTGGTAGTATCCATAGGTTCAACGATCAAAGATTATGAAAGTATTTGAGTCATTTTGTGTGCCCAATGGAAAATTTTGAAGTATCAGTCGCTAACAAAAGAAGTATTTATTGTGGAGGACAACACTATAAAAATAAAACTTAGTATAGGAGAGTTAGATACTATAACTTATCAAGCCCCATGTATGCCATTCCTTTGGGAAAAGTAGATGTGGTTCTAGGGATTAAATGACTATGAACTTTCCGTATAGTTATACAAACTATAATGAATTATTTATGAGATTCAAATTATATGCTAGTGATTATGAACTCAATGGGCTAAGTTCTCCACTTTCTCAAATGATCAGCTCACACAGAAGGGAAAATTTCCTAGAAAAGAGTTGTCGTGGAGTCATTGCTAAAATTTAATTGATGGAAGTGAAGTAGAAATATAATATTCCATTAGAAATAAAATGATCTACCTCTGGCTAGAGATCATGAACATCAAATTGAGCTCATACATAGAAGTACAACTCGTTATAGAAGATCTTATAGAATAATAAACATCTGATCTGAAAATTTTAATTTGGTTCTGTGATTTCACTGACTATTTTAGGGGTTTACAAATCCCAAGTCCCCAAGATTGGAAAACATTGGACATGGCCCCAGATAGTGAATTAAATCAATGTGCTACATCGGTTTCCCCTTTTCTGAAATTTGGAAGTTCTGTTTTTAAACCTGTAACAATTTCCCTATTTGGGGAGGCACAACCCACATGGGGGGGTTGCTGCCATTGTTGTTTACTGTTTACTGTACTAGACAATATATGATTATGAAAACACTGATTAATTTTACACCATATTTGGATCTTTATATCCATAGTTGAGGTCGGAAAAACATGTGCTCATTAATCTTCTTAGCAGTTGAATCTGCAACTTTCAAATTTTAGGACAGAACCTTTGTTTTGATAAGGAAAAGCAGTTCCTTGTTCTGGGTTTGGATAGAATAGAAACAAATTCTAATTTGCAATTTTCACTACTCGACATATTAGCTGATAAATTTAAAATGCATGCTAACTAGTCAAATCTTATTTCTCACAAAATGACAAAAGTAGACCTGGATAAAATCAACTCAATCAACTTCTTAATCATTAGACTCATGGCCCCTTCTGTTTTGCGAGAGTAACACTATGTGAATAAGTGCAAATATGACTTGGAATGTGATCTTGATTGTGACAATACATCAAGATTTCCACCTATGCTATATGATTTGATAAGCTATTTAATAATTTGGAAGAATGTTCTACAAATTGATAAAATACAGGAAAATACAAGAATTTATTAAATCAAACATTGTAAAATACAGGAAAATTAATACAAAGACATGCTTAAGTTCTATTTTCTTGCATTTTATTGAATGAAACTATTGAATGATAAGCTTTTATAGAATCTATTCCAATCAAACTAAGTGCGACTGGTACATTGGATAAAAGATACGAAAGCAAGCAAGACAAATAGGGAGAGGAGCTAAGCTTAGATCTATCGTTGCATTATGACTGGGTTTAGATAAGCTTCCTTATGCAGGTTGAAAAATTACTTTGAAATTATATTTTCATGACAGTTTGAAATTAAAAATGTTGTTTGAAGACTTACCACTCAAAATGTATTGGCGCGTTGAACCTCGACCGGATGCCCAGCAATCGCCCGGAAATCGCCCAGCGCAGCAGAATCTTGACCTGCAAACAGACGCGCGAAAAAACCTCGCCCAGTGAAAAAACCTCGACCTGCAAACAGACGTGCGAACCTCGCCCAGCGCGCGGAAAACAAACAGACGCGCGAAAAAGATCAAAACAGTAAACTGACAACCTTCGCGGGCGATTTATTTATAAAAACGGAGTTCGGCCGAACTTTCAACTGAGTTCGGTCGAACTACCATTGCCGGTTTTCCAAACCTCCGGCAAAAATTCTGTTTACTGGGCCGTCACAGTGCCGTCAATATAAACGGATTCAAAAGTTCGGCCGAACGTACTAAAATAGTTCGGCCGAACGTACTAAAATAGTTCGGCCGAACTATTATAAATTTCGGCCGAACTTTATAAAAGGTTCGGCCGAACTATTGCCGAAAAAAATTTTTTGCCCCCGATTCTCACAAAAGTGTAACCCAGCTTCACGTTTCCGCCCTAGTCTCAAAATCTTTTATCTTTATATCAAATCTTTTTAAATGAACATAGTCCCAAAATTAAATATCAAAATCAATTTTGAACAAATATAGTCCCAAGATATTTAAATCTCAAAATCCTTTAAGTGAATATAGTCTCGAAATTGAATATCAAAATTGAATATTTTGAACCAATATAATCGCAAGATTAATATCAAAATCAACTTTGAACATCTATGTAGATCTCTTTTTTTGGTGGAAAGGAAACCATAAAAACTTAAATGCCCTGAAGTGATATAAAGTTGCATAAAATAATAATAATAATAAATATATTACAAATTTTAAAAATATTAATAACAAAAAAAATAATAAATATATTAAAAAATTTTAAAATGTTACTAACAAAATATATTTCAATGTCAAAAAAATTAAGCAAAACACTTCAATTAAACTTCAATAAAATTTCAAAATGTTGAGATTTCTTTTAATTAAATTTGGAGAAAATCTGATGAATGTGACAACAATAGGATTTGTTGCTAAATTGACTCCATCTAATTCTGATGTGGAGTTATTGTTGTGAGTGAATTTATGATTCAGTTTCTACTCCCACCTATAAAATGTAAGCCCGTAAAGGCAAATGAGCATCAAAAATGTGAGATGAGTGGAAGAGATATGCAGATGAAAAACTCTGTTGTTGTAATTCTCCTTTTTGCTTAATGAGATTGTCGATGCCTCTATTTGGTAGAAGTAGCCCAGATTGGTTGGGTGAACCACGTTAAATCTCGGTTGCTTCATATTTGTTTACGCTGTGTGTAATTATTTAAGTTTCCACTGTGATTTTTTTGCTTCAACAATTGGTATCGGAGCTGGTGCTTGAGCTGATCCATTACACATTAATTACACAGTCGATTAGCAATCCGTCAGAAATAGAAATATTGTTATACGTTTGCAGTGTTGAACAATTAGCAGTTAGACTATTTTATTTTTTCAAAGCCAATTGCAGAAGCCGTTGTCTATGCAAGAGCCGTTGTCTAACCTGCATGTGAGCTATTAAACTCTGCCGCCCGTGTGAGACCGGCTGTGGTTTTGCTGAACGGAGCCGGTTGTGAGCTGCGTGGACCGTGGAAGAGCCGTGCGCTGCAGATCTACATTAGCTGGTATATGCATTGAACGCTGGTTGGTTGAAGGGTGAGGGCTTGTTGAAATTTAAAATTGATTTATGAAATGGTTGAACGGTGATGTTATATGCCATTTTATAAAATCGATTTGAAGTTTTAAGGGCGGAAACGTGAAGCTGGGTTACACTTTTGTGAGAATCGGGGGCAAAAAAAAAATTTCGGCAATAGTTCGGCCGAACATTTTATAAAGTTCGGCCGAACTTTATAATAGTTCGGCCGAACTATTTTAGTACGTTCGGCCGAACTTTTGAGTCCGTTAATATTGACGGCACTGTGACGGCCCAGTAAACAGAATTTTTGCCGGAGGTTTGGAAAACCGGCAATGGTAGTTCGGCCGAACTCATTTTAAAGTTCGGCCGAACTATGAGTTCCGCCGAACTTGTAAGTTCGGCCGAACTACGTTTTTATAAATAAATCGCCCGCGAAGGTTGTCAGTTTACTGTTTTCATTGTTTCCGCGCGTCTTTTTGTTTTCTGTCGATTTCCGCTGGGCGATTTCCGCGCGATTGGTGGTCGAGGTTCAACGCGATTCATTGTTTCCGCGCGATTCATTGCTGGTCGAGGTTAAGATCTGCCAGGTACGTTGAGCTTTATCATCTGCCGGGTACGTTGAGCTTTATCTGTAAACTGGTTATATGAAACCTATGTAAACAAGCGTGTAAAATAGTAACATATGAACATTTTCCAGCAGTGTGTTATGACTGTTTTTTTTTTTGTGTAAAATAGTAATCTGTATAAACTTGAGTATATGTTGTGCTACAGATTATTATTTGTAATGTCTGTAGAAAATCTCAGAAACATGACTGTTTATGTATTATTGATCTCTGAAAAACACTGTCAAAGGGACCATTTCTTTCCATCGATTCACCTCTGTCCAGATCCGATTTCCGCAAATTCAAACAAAGGTCAAACGCACGCTGCATCTGTCAACTTCTTCACGCTGCCCTAGCTTCTTCATCTAAATCTTTCCTGCGTCCTCTCTTCTGCCCGCCATCCATATCAACCTACTCCTGCACACAAACAACAAACAAAAAAGGTTGAACGCAGAGCTGGATCTCCAAACCCGCCTTCCCGTCCAAGCTCCTTGCCGTATGCACCATTTCCTCCTGCCCGAGCTGCCGTCCAGACCCACGTCCAAGTGGACCTGCGTAAACTCAAAACGAGAAAGTCAGAAACACAAAAAAATTGCGTTAGATTTTTTGTTGACAAAACACAATATCAAAAGTCTAATACCCGTCAGTGAAAATATGCTCCCAAACGTGACTGTAACACAATATTAACCAAATCCAAACTTTAAACTACTCGGACAATACACACACAAACATCAAACAAATCAATAACACCTTCAGTTACTTTAGTCTCAACAATGTACAAATCTCAGTCCCAGTCATTAAACAGATCCTGTCCAATCTCAGTCCCAATCATCATACAGATCCTGTCCAGCATAAGGAACAACTGCAACGTGGTAATTCACCTCCTTTGTCGCTTTTTCTCGGGCTGCTAATCAAGATAATACACAATGTTAATAAATATCTAGAAAGTCAGAAACACAAAAAAATTGCGTTAGATTTTTTCACGCCGACATTTTTTCAATTTCTGATCGATTTCATTTTTAATTCATTGTGTTAACGTAGGGTTAGGATTCGATTTTCTTTTTATAGCGTAAGTTTTCTTTGTTATGTTTTAAGTTCGACTTTTATTTAATTGTAGATTGTAATTTCGATTTTTAATTTAAGCTGTAGAGTAAGGCACGTAGTTTAGTTTTTATTTTTATTTTTTAGATGTTCTTACTGTTTAGATTTCAAAATAATTTATTTTTTGTTTCAAACTTAGTTTTAGATTTGATTAACTTTTAGATTTTAGATTCCGTGCATGTAGTTGAAATCGTACTTGTTATACTAGTATTCCAGTATGATCATTCATTAGTATAAACACAGATAAATCACTATGATTACACTATCATTATTCATAACAATACTATGATTACAGTCTTAATAAAAGCATGAGTACTGGTTTATATCAACTTACTTGGAACATGAGTGGTCATAACACCATTGGTTCGTAGTAGAACTCTTAGACCTGTGTGTAATGATAAAGCTTCATGATATTACTTTCATAGCACATTTTCATCAAAAATTTTCTCAAAAGCATGTACGTAGATCCTAGATCCTACTCCTGAACATGTATTTCAATCATAAGCAAGCATTAAAGCATTAGCAATACCCAAAACAAGTCAGTAGAACAATCCTCAAAAGATTAATTTTCATCCACTAAAGAGCAACCCTCTTACCTACCACGTAGTTTATATTTTGTTAAATTAAATATCAAATGTTGTTATTATAGAAGATATGAACATTGTCAATTTCATAGTAGGATTTTAAGTAAATGATTAGTTTGTTGGAAAGTAATAGATTTTTGTTTGGTTTAGATAGGAATTATAAAAACCATATTATAGGTTCAATTAATTAACTTTTTCTAAATTGTATGAACCATTGTAGTGTTTGTAGAAGTTAAATTTAACTTATCATTGTTGTGTATTTGAAAAAATAATTGGATCATAAAAAGTTCAATGATTTATTCTCTATCATGTTTTCAATTGATTTGACCCTAGTCAATATGGTATTATTCTTTATCACAAAACTAGAAACTCCACTAATGAGGAACTCTATTACTTTATTCCTTTTTGCGTTTCTTTTCTCTTAGTATTAGCCTTAAACGTTGATTTTTGTTAGTTAGATATGATATGATTTTTTTTTTTTTTTTTTACTTTAAGAATCTAAACTTTGGAATTTCTCCAGCACTTCATATAGTTTATCTCATTTCTAGGGCCTTCTAAATACTTATTTTGAATGAAGAAGCATGCGAAATGCCTTTCTTTTTAGGGCTTTTTAAATACTTATTTTGAATGAAGAAGCATGTTAAATGCCTTTCTTTCTTCAAAAGCATGTGCATGAACACGTTTTCTTAATGTAAAGTGTGTATACATTATGTCTACATTTCCATTTTTGATTGAGAGTTAATTGCTTAGCATATATTATGCAAGTGTACTTCAGAAGTATAAGAACCTGGATTGACATTTAATGCAAGTAATTTATCTCACAATTTATTTACCGATTAGGATGCTTTGACCTAGTAACTTGAGAGATGAAAAAGATCCTATCACATTAACATGAGGATCCATTTTCACAATGAACATTAGGAAAATACAATATTCATTGCAGTTGGTAATA
This sequence comes from Pinus albicaulis, assembly GCA_034641835.2. Taxonomy (NCBI): domain Eukaryota; kingdom Viridiplantae; phylum Streptophyta; class Pinopsida; order Pinales; family Pinaceae; genus Pinus; species Pinus albicaulis. Next base: position 877,674,833 of record CM076569.1, on the reverse strand, counting down.
TAGTCAACTAGTAGACTATTCAATTATTAACAAAGCATGAAAAAATGTGCAGGGAATTTAAGGTTGCATTTCTCAATTTTGAAAATTTTCACAATAATTTTTGTAGGATAATTTGTTAATGCAAGTTTCCATATTTATTTATAATTTTTATTTTAATAGAAAGAGCCTTCAACCAAAAATACCCAAGGTTAGTCCCGCGTGTGCCCTTTGAGACACATTAGGTCATCCCACCAATTCATGCCCCATGCTTCATGAGTTGAAGGGTATCCCTCATACCCCTTAAGCACCCCCATTTCTCCCCACTCCATCATGTGATGTTGCCACCTCATCACGTAATAAGGGTTTAAGAACCAACGACCTCTTGTATATTTATGTGAAACACAAACATTATACACAACATTGTCTTAATCTCTGATGATATCAAGATGTGTTGGTCACCATACATCATGCCTCAATAGTAGCACCACCACTTACACCAACCTCATATGTTGATGATTCCTCTTCCACCATTTATTATGTCACGAACTCAGCTAATTAGTATATGGCATGCCCTTGAGTGCTCTGTGTTAAAGACACTCATCTCATCTATATGTGTCCTTTACTCATCAAATACCATCATCACTGCATGCATCAAGTGACATATCCCCCTCATCAAGATCCCAATCCGCCTAATTTTGGATTCTCCTCATACACTAAGTACCTTGACCATATCAATGGAATGCCCAACTCCTAGCATGGTTCCCAGCACACCAACACAACTATTGGAGATTCAAACGACCTCACCACTTAGAAAATGATACGAAATTATTTCACCCCCTTGTACTAGAACAATACATAGAAAGAATAACATAATTAATAGAAGAGATAAAAATATGAATTAGAGAAAGGCATGGATCACATATTAAAGGAAATAATAGAGCTCATGTAAAAATTTCCATATTTGTTGCATTTATGTGTCTAACATAACTCTACTTTCAACATCTTGCTTCATGCAACATGCACCATACTTTGAATTTGCAAAGACCCAGGAATTCTCCACCCCCCATTTAAATGACCCTACAAGTTGATTCTTTTAGATTTTTCACTCTATAATCATAAACGTACGATTATGCATGATGGAGAATCTCTAGCGCTTTCCCTTGTTAATATATTTAACAAGGGAAAGCGCTAGATATTCTCCGTCATGCATAATCGTACGTTGGATTTGGTGATAATTGTCTCCATATTTTGGCTTTAGCATATATTGTGCAAGTGTACTTCAGAAGTATAAGAACCTAGATTGACATTTAATGCTTGTAATTTATCTCACAATTAATTTACCCATTAGGATGCTTTGACCTAGTAACTTGAGAGATGAAAAAGATCCTATCACATTAATGTGAGGATCCATTTTCACAATGAACATTAGGAAAAGACAATATTCATTGCAATTGGTAATATAGTCAACTAGTAGACTATTCAATTATTAACAAAGTTGATGAAAGAATGCAAGGAATTTAAGGTTGCATTTCAATTTTGAAAATTTTCTACAATAATTTTTGTAGGATAATTTGTTAATGCAAGTTTTCATAGTTATTTATAATTTTTATTTTAGAAAGAACCTTCAACCAAAAATACCCAAGGTTAGTCCCCCGTGTGCCCTTTGAGACACATTAGGTCATCCCACCAATTAATGCCCCATGCTTCATGAGTTGAAGAGTATCCTTCATACCCCTTAAGCACCCCCATTTCTCCCCACTCCATCATGTGATGTTGCCACCTCATCACTTAATAAGGGTTTAAGAACCAACGACCTCTTGTCTATTTATGTGAAACACAAACATTATACACAACATTGTCTCAATCTCCGACGATATCAAGATGTGTTGGTCACCATACATCATGCCTCAATAGTAGCACCACCACTTACACCAAAATATTGTGACATCTTGTCACAAACAAAACCATCAAACTGAAAACACATCATTTTCTCCTTCAAAGAAAAAAAAATTCACATCATGTGAATATGTCCATGTACTCTTACATATTGGTGTACAAAACCATCAACCAAACAAGTTGACAAAACATGCCTCTTCAAACAACTGACTCTTAGCTCAAATACTAGAGCTCATGTACTTTCTCTAACAAGGGAAAGCGCTAGATAGTCTCCATCATGCATAATCGTACGTTGGATTTGGTGATAATTGTCTCCATATTTTGGCTTTTTGACCCGCAAAACATAATTATTTTAGAAGGGAGGGAAGTAGGGATGATCACATTGACTTGCTTGATGACTTGTCTATGAAGATTAACTAGTACCTCAAGAATTATTTTTTTGCGTAGGGAAAGAGACACATTCCCATGTCTAGTTCTTTGATATTGTTAATGCCTCTAGTGTTTACTTCTACAATTTCTATAGGCAGAGTCTGTAAAGGGCCAGGTATCCTCTGGATCTCATCTTTTATGAAAGGTGACATATCTAGTAAATGCCCCTGCAGTCAATCTCTGGAATGGATCTAAATAGAAGTTCTTCATTTTTTAATATTCGTAAAACACAACAACTTTAAGGTAAACTATGTACATGTTCCATTCATTATGAACAAAAACCTCACAAGACTCCTTGGCTTTGGAGCATTTTCCATGTTTTCCATAACCAAGACCCAAATAATTAGGCCCTTCTTGAAGAACATTTTGGCTCAACTATGCCTTGTACATGCTTGCCTTTAAAACCCTTTACTTTCATAGCACATTTTCATCAAAAAATTGGACCTTGTTCCTCTAATGTCTCTAATGTCTCTCAAAAGCACGTACACATTCATTTTCAGAGGAAATTGAAGGTAGAAACCAATAGCTAATTCTTCTAACTAACCTTGACTAAAATGAGCTAAATTGTACTTTGATACAAACTTGATTTAAATTGTCCACCCCACATTAGGCACCAATGATTATAACCTTTAATGGGTTAGCACTAGTTTGTAATCATCATCTCAAAATGGCCTAGTAGATGAAAAATTATCATGTTTGTAATCATCGTTTCACACCATCTACATATGACCCTTCTACACATTATATGATTGAATTTATGGTAGGTCATCCCTTCTATCTAGACCACGATTTATTGTGACATTAGGTGAATAAAGGAAATTTGATAAGGAAATGATCAGTATAAGTTTGTCCTCCTCCACGCACTCCATATCTAATGATTGCCTATTTTTGACTTCCAACATTTTATTTTGGAAATTCATTTTGGTAGTTAATTCTACTATTTAGTCACAACACACTTGGAAGTCAAAGAAATTGTTATATACACTACTAAACTCAATTAACATGGTTTGTTATTGGACTTTACAATAACAAACAACTTAGAGTTCATTAATGTAGTAGTGTATAATATGATAATTATATGTATAGTGGTGTGGCTATCGATAAAATTAGTTGCTAATGAATTTCGAGAATAGAAAGTTGGAAGTGGAAAATTGAGAAATCACTAGCTATGGGGCGGATGGAGGAGGACAAGCTAGAAACTATCTTCTGCTTATAAATTGTATTTTATTCACCTGTTGTCACAATCATTCATGGGATAGGTATAGAGGATGACATTTCAAAAATTCATGCATATAATATGTAGAAGTGGTCATGTATGAGATGGTGTGAAGTGATGATGATGGACATGGTAAATTTTCATGTGCCAAGTCATTTTTAGATGATGATGACAAACCAATATTAGCCATTTTAAGGTTATAATCATTAACAAGAAATATGGGTAAGGAAATTCAAAGTGCCAAATTCTAAGGAAAAAGCCATATTTGCTTCTCAAAAACTTTATTTGATATACTCTTAAAAAACCAAGTACAAATTTTAGTAATCCTAGAATCATGCTTTACATAAGGTAAAAGTGGGGAACTCATGACGTGTACTATAGATAATAAAAAACATTTACACTTACCAAAAAATATATGATAAAAATTGACAAACTACATACCCTTAAGCTCAAGGGGATATAATCATTCTTGCCTTCCATATAGATAATGAAAATGATTGTTCTAAGTCTCATGTTGCTTCTCATGTTATTTTATAAACCTTGGTTGGAAAGAAAAATAGGAGGGTTGAAATGTAAGAAATATAGAACATATTGGATTTAACATCCCCAAATTGGATTTTACTCTGAGGTATTGATTTTTTGAAATCTATTTTGTGAATGTCGACCAATAGATATATATCATGGAGGATGAAAGACGAAGATCAACCGAATCCCATATGGAGTCTCGGGGATCGGAGGATGTTCACGGTATTTAAATATAATCTTAACTCTACATACATGTGTGTACATATGGAATTGATTTTTTTACTAACTTTGTGAGTGAAATTAGTTGTTAACAAGTTTCATATTTTAATTTTTAGGAGGCAAGAGGAGAAGGCTTTCTACTCCATCAATGGAGCGTGGCCAAGGTTCAACCGGTTGAGGTCGCATGGTGCCGGAAGGGGGTGATATTTATTCCCCCGAAGGCCAGAAATCAACGGCTGCTGGTTCTCAGCAGGGTCGCTGTGGGTCTGGTTCTCAGCAGCATCATTCTGGGGTTGGTTCTCAGCAGGGTCATGTTGGAGATGATGCTAACCAACAACATCAAGGTTGCCATCAATTTCAATATTTTTTCATTAAATTTTTACAACTTTTTTTACACATGTTTTTTCTAATATATGAAATTATATATATATTGATGCAGAGGCTCAAAATGTTCGAGCCAGTGGTCAAAAAAGACGCAGGGCAGCGCGCTACATTGAAGAAGAAGGCTTTCAACCTAGCACAACTTATCCGGCTGAGATTACTGATATACCATGGGAAAGGAACATGGAGGAATGCACCTTACAAAGGTGTCAAAGCCTTTATGCAAAATTGCAGACAGATCTCCAGGATTTGACTCTACCTGCTGAGAGTAGACAAAGCCTACAGATGGTTACACATTCATTGAGTGAAATGGTAAAAGTGTACAAAGATTTGGGGCCAACCACTGATTCGTTTGTAGAAGTGATGAGACAGAGAAGAGAAGCAGTGATAGGTCCCGATAAATGGCAGGACATAAAAAAACAAGTTTCAAGACAAGAGGCTAAGTCAATGTTTAATTTTAAGGAAGGGCCAAAAAGAAAGATGTTGAAGGTGCAGTATTTCAAGCACCCAGACATAGCAAAATATTTGTATAGTCGACATCTTGCGGCCTTTGGAAGGCTTCCATGGAACGATGAGGTTCCTTATTTTGCACAACTTTTATGCGTAATTTTTAAGGGCATGAAACCCGATTTCACAATGATCTTCCTCTTCGCATTTTTTGCCATTTGGCCCAGGGAGAGGTCTATTATATCAACGTAAGGGCGCTAAGCGAGATGTGGAGTTGCCTTGCCCTGAGCTTCCATTTGTGAGTCGACCGTTTCGAGTCGAAACTCTGTGATCAGAGATGGATGTGACTTCTCAAATAAGTCGAGAAGCAAGAGATGTTATGATTAAATGTCTATAGCGGAGATTGAGTGAGCGCATCTGGTTAAATCGACAAAACATACGTGAATATGCACGTGCCAATTTTGTTTATCATGATGATGAGGAGATTTACAACATGAATGTTGTGACTTAACATACGTTACATTAAATTACGTGTTATGGTCTCAAAAGACCTAATTTTTCATGAGGAAGAGGGCACCGGAACGGTATGTGTTAGTGACCTTAGGGTTTGAAATTATATTTACATATACATGTACAATTTGTAATAAATACATGTGTATGTACACATGTATGTACATTTATTTGTATGTGTACATTAATCTAACAAAAATGTATGATTATATGTTAAAACACCATTTGCAGTTCTCAGGCATGATGCGTGATGAAAATGTTAATATTACGTTCGGGACCTCTGGCTCAAACGATGCAGATGGGTCTGTCCATCATGATATGTTGGCACATGTATGTTAGTGTTTTTAAGTGACTCTAAAATAAATAATTGTTGCCACACATGTACATGTATGTATATATATAATTCGATAAAATGTTTTAACAGGTACCGATTCCGTCTGATGTTTTTGGGATCCCGGTACCTTCTTCTTCTTTAGGAGATATACCTTCTACTTTATTGGGAGATGACCAAGTATGGACAATTTTTCACAAGTTCAAAATTTATGTTACCTCAAAAAGTTCCATAAAAAATTGAGATATAGAGAGAGAGATCTATATTTTGAGTTATTTAAAATTTTTTGAATTTAGGTTTGTATAGAAGATTTTTTTAATCCGAGGACTTTAGCGACGGAGATAGGGACATACACAGCATTTGAAGAAGTTGTCTTTAGTTCTTTTTTTTAATATTATTGTTCAAATAAGTTTATATATATGTACACACGTGCATTTTCATTTGAAAGTTTTTAATTTATATAAATTATTTATGTATATATATATATAAATTTATATTTAACTGTACATGTATATTGTACAGGTTACCACTAGAGATGTTTCTATGGCAGATACTCTTCATCAAATGGAGAGGCAACCTTACGAGGTATTGCGTGATTTTTTTGTTATATTTTGTTTTTTACATGAAGTTCTAGATATATATATTCTCGTTAATTTTTAAAACTTCAAATTTTAATGTTCAAGTACATGTACATTGTGTATGTAGGTTTTCCCTTTACAAGATAGCTAGCCAAACCGGGACCCAGAGGCTAGATCTTCCATTTGACGGACAAGACATACAGTAGATTTGATTTTATTTCAAAATTTAGATGGTTTTAAAATTTGTTAAACTTGATACAGTTTGATACTTGAGTGAGATTTACAATTTCTGGACATATTTTATTACAATATGTTTTTTGGACATATTTTTGGACATATATGTTAAATGTTTTTGTTGGATAGTTGAATTATAATTGGCATGGCATGTGATATTTAATGTTAAATGTTTTTGTTAGATAGTTGAATTATTATTGGCATGGCATGTGATATTTAATGTTAAATGTTTTTGTTAGATAGTTGAATTATAATTGGCATGGCATTTGAAGTTTTTAAAACTACATGAATGATGGAATGTGAACCTACATTTGCACATGTGGTAAATTGAAATGTTACTTGTAACAAGACAATCCCCATTGATTTCATTACATTATATGTTGATTTCTGATTTGATATAATTGCATACATATGATGGTACATTACTTGTAAAGTCATTGGATTAATAACTTGTTCATTGATTTCAATTTTCTTTGGATGGTTTTAGTACTTTTGGCATGTGAATGTGAAGTAATGTTGTCATTGAATTACATTTGACATTTGATATTTAATGAACTAAATATTTTTGTTGGATAGTTGAATTATAATTGGCATGGCATGTGATATTTATTGTTAAATGTTTTAGTTGGATAGTTGAATTATAATTCTAATGGTATCTGAAGTTTTTAAAACTACATGAATGATAGAATGTGAACCTACATTTGCACGTGGTAAATTGAAATGTTACTTGTAACAAAACAATCCGCATTGATATCATTATGTAGTATATGTTGATTTCTGATTTGATATAATTGCATGTATGATGGTACATTACTTGTAAATTCATTGGATTAATAGTGTTCATTGATTTCAGTGTAAGCGCAAAAAATTATTGACAATGTAGAATTATTTTTGTGTTATAATAATTAAACCTAATAATATTGGAGAGCAAGAGAGACTTGAGGTATGGTGTTTACTACAAGAGTTTGAGCTAAATATTTAAATGGTTTATCTATCTTTCATAAAATAGTTTAAGATTGATCACAAGAATTAAGAGAATGTCTTGGTCCATCATTGGTATGGTCCACCATAGAATGATCATCCATGTATGTTGATTTCTGATCTGATATAATTGCATACATATGATGGTACATTACTTGTAAAGTCATCGATTAGTCACTTGTTCATTGATTTCAGCTTTTAAATGATGGTTTGTACTATATGTGAATGCGGTTGACGTTGTCATTGAATTTACATTTGACATTTGATATTTAATGTTAAATATTTTTGTTTGATAGTTGAATTATAATTGGCATGGCATGTGATATTTATTGTTAAATGTTTTAGTTGGATAGTTGAATTATAATTCTAATGGTATCTGAAGTTTTTAAAACTACATGAATGATAGAATGTGAACATACATTTGCACGTGGTAAATTGAAATGTTACTTGTAACAAAACAATCCGCATTGATTTCATTATGTAGTATATGTTGATTTCTGATTTGATATAATTGTATGTATGATGGTACATTACTTGTAAAGTCATTGGATTAATAGTGTTCATTGATTTCAGTGTAAGCGCAAAAAATTATTGACAATGTAGAATGATTTTTGTGTTATAATAACTAAACCTAATAATATTGGAGAGCAAGAGAGACTTGAGGTATGGTGTTTACTACAAGAGTTTGAGCTAAATTTTTAAATGGTTTATCTATCTTTCATAAAATAGTTTAAGATTGATCACAAGAATTAAGAGTTCATGTCTCGGTCCATCATTGGTATGGTCCATCATAGAATGATCATCCATGTCAATGACTCTTAAGTCTATCTTTCCAAACCATGACCCTACTCTCACATGTGTGCTTTTCATGACACCCGTCGTGCTACTTTTATCCTTGAGTTGACTGCCTTGAAAGCACTCAACTCTTTCTCGATGCTAGCCTTCCTCTTTCTAAGAGATGAAGCTGCCTTTCGACTTGGGAAGCTATGGGTAGCCCCGTGTCTATCAAAGCAGAGAACTTTTTCCCATGTACGGTTGTAGACATGAATCTCAAGTCCAAGGAACTTTCATCATCATTCCTCCTTATCTTGTGCCTTACTTTCGCAATCTTCTTCAACATTTCCTCTTCCAATATGTTTTTCGAACTAGCCCTTGGCTTAACAGTGCTTTTCACATATCTCTTCTCATGAAGCTCCATATAACAATTTGATCCTGGGCTTGCTTGAATTGGTTCAAGCTCTTTCCTTTTCGAATTCTGTCTAATCGCTCCAATACGACATATATTGACTCCTTCCAAACGAAGTGCACCAATCCTCTTAGTGTGGTTGTCTTAGTGTGGCGTGTGATATTTAATTTGTTAAATGTTTTTGTTGGATTGTTGAATTATAATTGGCATGGCATGTGAAGTTTTTAAAACTCCAGTTTTGGATGGTTTCAATCTACATTTTGCATGTGATATTTAATGAACCTTAAATGTTAAATGTTTTAATGATGCACAATATATAATCGAAAGGGTTTTAAGACTTAAAGTTTTGGATGGTTTCAATTTACAACTTAAAGTTTTGGATGGTTTCAACCTACATTTGCACATATGGTAAATTGAAATTATGTTACTTGCAACAAGACAATCCCCATTGATTTCATTGCATATGTTGATTTCTAATTTGATATAATTGCATGTATGATGGTACATTACTTGTAAAGACATTGGATTAATAATGTTCATTGATTTTACTTTAAGCGCAAAAAATTATTGATAATGTCTAGAACGATTTTTGTGTTATAATAATTAAACCTAATAATATTGGAGAGCAAGAGAGATGAGGTATGGTGTTTACTACAAGAGTTCTAGCGGGGCATTCAGTGACAACTTTTACTAGAAACTTGAAACAAAGAGAATCTATCTTTGGCTAGGACATCATGTAAGATGCTCGACATAAACAGTAAAATTGTACTTAAGAGCCGAGATTCGGGCAAGTGGGGACAACCACTTGTTATCTCGTCCCTTGGAGGCTAGGCCATATGGGGACCGAATCTGACTTTACAAAATAACGTGAAATAGTTTGTACCATATGGTCGGAGAACATATACAAAAACAATTAATATACAAGAACAATTAATTTCATTCTAGAATATATATATCCAATACATATTTAACATTTTTAATCAATGCACATGTATAGAAAAACTATTTTCAGTGGAAACTAGAGCACGTGCTTGTACCCAAACTATTTGTAACATTTGCAAACCACAAATAACATAAGCAGTTCAATTTTTAGTTGAGTACTGAAAGGTTTAAAAGATAATAAATTGTTGTCCTGACACTTCACACAAAAAAATTCTAATGGAATTCCATCCTCAATAATCCGTTCATGATCGGATTTTGACATTTTCCATTTCTTAATTTTTGATTTTTTCTTTGATTGAACTTCTATCAACTTTATGCATGCTGCACACACCAAGTGACTATATTGACAACTTATGGAATCAGGTTCATAGTCTTCGAAGTAAACAAAGTCTCCACTTTGACGAGTTTGTTTGAAAAAATAACCTTTCAGTATAATAGACCCTTTGTCATACTGAAATCCGTGATCATTATAGTCTTGTAATAATTTCATTTTTTGTTCAGTGCAACGCATCAAATAATACGTCACATTTTCATCGTTGTCAATAGGTGCAATTACAGCAAAAACATCTCCTGCACAATAAAATAAATTTAACATTTAATTATGCATATTTAAATTTAAATTTGTAAATCTTTAAATCATTAAAAAATAATTCAATTGTTACCTTCTCTAACAAGATCAGAAACTCGATCACCATCGGAGGATATTGTAGTTTCCTCTGATTCCATTTCTTCAATCATTGCAACAGACATTTTTCCCTTTGTATTTAGCTCTGTATGTTTCCAATCGTTCACATACATTTTGTTTTCACAGATGTCATTGGATTTTGTGTTGTCTATGCAAACATCACAAAAACAAGAATATTTTTCTTTATCCAATGCAAACACATTTGTGGACAATTTTGTTTGAATTGAATGCAATTTTCGAGTCCCTTTTATTGTTCCAACTTCATTTCCAATTGATCTATTTACGTCTCCGATTCCAATATGCCAGAAAAACCTTTATATGGAAAATTGGAAAAAGAATTTGTAAATATGATATCAAAATACAATTAAAAATAATCATTGCATGATAAATGTACAATGTTTAAAATTAGATTACCAATATAAATTAAATTGAATGTACCTTTGCACTTCTCGTGATGGGTTAATCTCATGGCTTAGAGCATTTTTTCACCATTGAACAACTTCTTCAGCGTTTGCAAGTCGGCGTGCAAAGTGGTTCATTTGATATCTTCGAAGTACTCGTTTTACGCATGCTCCTGCACCGTCATGTTCTCCTTTTCCATGGCCGGTCTCAAAAAAATTCCAACAATGTTTAATAGAGGTTTTCTTATGAAGACAACACAACCAAAAAAATGATCGTGCAAATTTGAATTGACCTGCGCATCCGTCTGACCATATCCAATTTTCATTGAATGTTATTCCACGATTTTTCAATGAATCATAAATTTTTCCAAAACAATGTTGTACAAAACATGTATCATGCGTACGATCGTCACTGATATAAAAATGATATTCTTTAATGATATGTCGATTTTCACTCGTGCTTTCTATATGATCGACATTTTGTTCAGCATGTCTATATAGAATATGAACGAGCATGGAGACTTGGTCAGAGTGATAGTATTCACTTTGAATTTCTTTTTGTGGAGCAAATGTGTAGTTTTCTGCAAAATCAATCACTGACAAAATGGTTCCTGGTGGAAAAACTTCACGAGATTTTTTGAATTGCAAGTCTTGCCATCGAGCTCTATGGGAATGTATGGTGTATTTGTAAATTTCTGCTTCAAACTTTCTCAAAAAGTCTATTAGAAAAATTTCGTCTTCTCGTAATTCGATTCTTTTAACACTATCTGCATCTTGAATCGATGTACTGGTATATTCATATCTCTTCCATTTCACTTTCATGTTGGACAATGATTGATCATTTATATCAATACGATATTTGTTTTGAAATTTAGTCAAATTTCCACAATCATCGCATTTTTTACCACCAACACATTTCTTTTTGTAAAATAGTTCATCGCTTTCTCTTTCACATAGAATTTGAGATATGAATTCACGGATAGTGGAAGGAGGAGGTGAATCATTCCATAATGTTCTACTGAAATCAAGGAATGTGTCATAATATAACTCAAATTCCACATGATAACGGCAACAACAAGTGTCGCGTACGGTGATAGGTTTTACATACCATGGTTTTTGTTGAACAAAAGCACTGAGTGAAACTTGAATTTGATGATTCTCTTCTTTGAACTTGTTGAATAACTCTATTTGAGTGGTTTCCAAGAGATGTTTTTCATGTTCTTCGTATTGATTTCGCGCTATTCTTCTTCGCATCACATGTCTTGCAAAAAAAAAAAAAAAATCGATTATATTGAAAATGGTGGCATATTTTTTTATAAAATTGATTTATATTCGATTTTGTATATCGATCTGAAGTTTTTTTTTTTTTTAAATCGATTATAGTGAAGTTCATTATATATCGATTTATTGATTGTAATATTGATTTAAATGGGTTTTGTAAGGATTGTAATATCGATATTATATATCAAGTTATTGTAATATGCCAGTATATTGAGCCAAAGGCATTTTTTATGAAGGGAATTTTTTTTTTTAAACTTCAAGGGTATTTTTTAAAAAACTTCAAGATTTGCGATTAGAGATTTTTTGACACAAGCTACTCAAAATGTCAAAAACACGAAGTGCTCGATTTGAGATCGAGAAGTTCAATGGGAAAAACAACTTCGAGCTCTGGAAAGTGAAGATACACGATCTACTCGTACAACAAGGTGTGGCGAAGGCGTTTTTGGGCAAAGCCAAACAACGTTACACCATGACAGATAACGAATGGAGTGACGTTGACGAAAGAGCACTGAGTGGCATTCGATTGTGTTTGGCGGATGATGTTTTGTTTAACATCGTGTCAGAGAAAACTGATGTTGGTTTGTGGACAAAGCTTGAAAAGTTGTACATGACAAAATCCTTAACCAATAGGATTCTTCTGAAGCGACAGTTGTACATCTTGTGCATGAAAGAAGGTACATCAATTACTGATCATTTGAATACCTTTAATACTCTCCTGGTGCAGTTAGAAAGTATAGAAGTAAAATTTGAATCAGAAGATAAAGTTGTAACTTTATTATGCTCGTTGCCCGAGTCATGGGATCATTTTGTTACTTTTATAAGTCGTAGTTCATCAGAAACCCTTGAGTTTGATGATGTTGTTGGAGCTTTGCTGTCTGAAGAAACTAGAAAGAGGTCAAATTCAGAAACCTCTACATCAAAAGCAATGATAGTCAGAGGTCGTTCTAAAGAAAGACGCTTCAGTAAGCAAAAACAATTCGCGGTCAAAATCGAAAGAGAATAAGAGTAAGGTAAAGTGTTGGTTTTGTGGCAAATCAGGACATTTGAAGGACTGTTGGAAGAGACAGCAAACATCCAAAGGAGACTCTTCGACAGAGAAGAAAAAAGCAAACACGACAGATACAGGTTCGGCATCTGTTTCAGGTATGAATGATGAAGTGTTATCAATTGGTTTGTCTAATCATGATCAACATTGGTTGTTAGATTCTGGTGCGTCAAATCACATGTGCATTCATAGAGAGTGGTTTAAATCTTATAAATCAATCAATGATGGAGTAGTTTACATGGGAAATGATGTCTCATGTAATATTGTGGGAATTGGAAACATCCAGATTAAAATGTTTGATGGGACAAATAAAATATTAACTGATGTAAGACACGTGTCTGAACTCAGAAAAAACCTTATTTCACTAGGAGTACTAGACACAAATGGATATAAAACATTTATTCAAGGTGGAGTAATGAAAGTTTATAAAGAAATTTTACTAATAATGAAAGCAAAGAAGGTTGGAAATCTTTTTCAGTTAGAAGGAAGAACAGAGTCAGATCATGCTTCTACAATATCTGAAAACGACAATAATTCTATTCGTCTATGGCATCAACGATTGGACCATATGAGCGAAAAAGAATTAAAATTTTTATCTGATCGTAAGTTACTTCCCAATTTAAAATCTTCTAAGTTAGATTTCTGCAAACATTGTCTATATGGAAAACAAAGCAAGCAGAAGTTTAAAACTGGAAAACATACTAGTAAGGGAATCATTGATTATATCCATTCTGATGTTTGGGGTCCATCTCCTACAACCTCATATGGAGGATTGTCATATTTTGTTTCTTTTATTGATGATTTCTCTAAAAAAGTGTGGGTCTATATGTTAAAGAAAAAGTCTAATATATTCACAATTTTCAAACAATTTAGAGCATTAGTTGAAAACATCACTAGAAGAACCATTAAATGTTTAAGAACTGACAATGGTGGTGAATTTATTTCAAAGGAATTTGATAATTATTGCAAGAATGCTGGGATCGAAAGACACAAAACCACTGTATATACTCCTCAGCAAAATGGAGTTGTTGAACGCATGAACATGACTATTTTAGAAAGAGCAAGAAGTATGCTTAGTAACGCCAATTTGCAGAAAGAATTGTGGACAAAAGCGGTTTCTACAGCTTGTTACTTGATAAATCGATCACCATCAACTGCAATAGAATGCAAAATTCCTCAAGATGTATGGAAAGGTCATCCATGTGATTATTCTAAACTGAATTTTTTTTGTTGTGATGCATATGCTCTAATTCCGAAACATTAGCGTTCTAAATTAGATCCTAAATCAAAAAGATATATCTTTGTTGGATATGGTGATGGGACTAAGGGATACAGGTTGTGGGATCCTACTACTCACAAAATCATCATTAACAGAGATGTTAAATTTAATGAATCTTCACTTGAAAATCCAGATGTAGATGATAAATTGAAACAGGGTAATGTACCTAAGTTTCAACATATTCAGTTTGAAACCAGTTCAAATACTGATGATAGTTCAGATCATGAACAAGTTTCAGATGCAGATCATGAAAAAGTTCCTACAGATAATAATCAACAAATTTTGGAAGTACCAGAAACATTTTTAAAGAGGTCCACGAGAATCACACGTCCTCCTAAAAGGTATGATGATCATGTTACTTCAGTTGCTTTAACTGCTAATGATGATAACCTTTGTGCTATCAGGAAGCTATAGAAGGTTCTAACAGTGATGAATGGAAAGAGGCTATGAAAGATGAGATGAAAGCATTAGACAACAATGCCACATGGGATCTGATAGAACTTCCTAAAGACAGAAAAACTGTGGGATGTAAATGGGTTTACAAATTGAAGAAGGGTGTTGATGTGTAATATTCTTTACCGAATATTTATTAAATCCACTGTAAATTCAGAATGCAGAAATAAACAAGAACCCTTCAATGAGAATCAACTCAGAATTTTATTAAGTTTTGACCATATCGCTTCATAAGCAATGCCATGTGAGAATTCCATAACAATAATTTTCAACGTCCCCTTTGAGAAACAAATCATTGATATTAACCAATGTGTTAGATATAAATCTTCCGGATAATCACATGAGAGTTTTAGGAACGACGCGTTTCGAACTACCAACTGTAGTTCATCATCAGGATAAATTGGGTTTGTCAGATCAGCCAATCTTCATTATCCTGATGATGAACTACAGTTGGTAGTTCGAAACGCGTCGTTCCTAAAACTCTCATGTGATTATCCGGAAGATTTATATCTAATATGTTATGGATCACAGAAGCTTGCACTCTCAAAAATTAATGATGATAAAGAAGACAAGTATAAAGCGAGGCTGATCGCGAAAAGTTTTTCTCAGAAAGCAAGCATTGACTTTCATGAGATATTTTCACTAGTTGTAAAAATTGTTTCAATTCAGATTGTATTAACATTAATTACTTTACTTGATTTAGAATTACAGCAACTAGATGTTAAATCTACATTTTTACATGGAGATTTAGATAAAGAGATTTACATGGAACAACCTGAAGGGTTTGTTCAAAATCACAACAAAAAATTTGTCTACAGGCTCAAGAAATCATTGTATGGTATGAAGCAGTCGCCTCGACAATTATACAAGAAATTTGATTCTTTCATGATGAATCATCATTGTATGGTATGAAGCAGTCGCCTCGACAATGATACAAGAAATTTGATTCTTTCATGATGAATCAAAATTGTATGAAAAGTGAATATGATCATTGTGTTTACTATAAAATATTGAATAATGACATGTTCATTATCTTAGTGTCATATGTTGACGATATGCTTTTAACAAGCAAAAGCGTAAGTGAGATCAACAAGTTAAAGGCTCAGATGGCTAAGACGTTTGATATGAAAGATCTAGGAACAACAAGACAAATTTTGGACATGGAGATTTTCAAATACAAGAGCTATGGTAAGCTATGACTACCACAAAAAATTATATTGAGAAAATACTCTTGAAGTTTTGTATAAACAATGTAAAGCCTATTTCAATCCCTTTAGCTTCCCATTTTAAGCTTTCTTCAAGTTTGTCCTAACACAAATGAAGAAAATGAATATATGTCTTGAATTCCATATGCCAATGTAGTAGGTTGTTTAATGTATGCGATGGTTTGTACACGACCAGATATTTCACATGCAGTTGGGGTTGTCAGCAGGGATATGAAAAATCGAGGAAAAGAGCACTGATCAACACTAAAATGAGTGCTTTGATATCTGAAAGGCACAAGTGATTATTGTATCACTTATAGCAGAAGTAGTGAATTTGTTTGCAATTATGTTGATTCCAATTTTGCACATGATTTGGATAAGAGAAAGTCAACTTCAGAATATGTCTTTACTCTTGCAAATGGAGCTATTAGCTAGATGTCAAAGCTACAAAACATTGTTGCCAATTTTGCACATGATTTGGATAAGAGAAAGTCAACTTCAGAATATGTCTTTACTCTTGCAAATGGAGCTATTAGCTAGATGTCAAAGCTACAAAACATTGTTGCTACAAAACTACAAAAGGAGAATACATCTCTGCTTCACATGCTTGCAAAAAACAAATTTGGTTGAAAAGTTTGTTAGATGAGTTTGATAGGTTGTAGGACAACATCAAGTTATTTTGTGATAGTCAAATTGGCTAAAAATCCAACCTATCATAGTAAATCAAAGCATATACTTATAAAATACTATTTTGTAAAATAGATTATCACAAGTCTCTCTCGAAAAAGCGCATACAAAAGAAAATTGTGCAAATGAAAATAATAATGATAAAAAATGAAAATAATAATGAAACAAGATATCAGGCTAATTGTTGTTAAAGTGGAAATTGTTGAGATTTCTTTTAATTAAATTTGGAGAAAAACTCATGAATGTGACAACAATAAGATTTGTTGCTAAATTGACTCTATCTAATTCTGATATGAAGTTATTGCAACCTATTTTGTTGTGAGTGAATTTACGATTCAATTTCTACTCCCACCTATAAAATGTACGCTCGTAAAGGCAAATGAGCATAAAGAATGTGAAGTGAGTAAAAAATATGTGCAAATGAAAAACTCTTGCTATTGTAATTCTCTTTTTTGTTGAATGAAATTGTCGATGCCTCTATTTGGTGGACGTAGCCTGGATTGATTGAATGTAATTCTCTTTTTTGTTGAATGAAATTGTCGATGCCTCTATTTGGTGGACGTAATCTGGATTGATTGAATGAGATTGTCGATGCCATTGAATGAGATTGTCGATGCCTCTATTTGGTAGACGTAGCCCAAATTGATTGAATGAGATTGTCGATGCCATTGATTGAATGAGATTGAACATAACCCAAATTGTTGATTAGATGAACTCCGTTAAATCTTTATTGTTTGTGATTTTTTTTGCTCCAACACAAAAAGATTTTGTCAATTTCATAATATGTAACATAATTACATCATTATATATGACATCGATTTCATCATAAATAACATAATTACATCATTATATTTGGTATCTAAAATAATTGTGCAAAACACTCAAATAGTTAATAATTCTTTTTTAACCTAAATTATATATTATATATTAAAAAAATAATAGTTAATTTTTTTTTTTAATGAAATAAAAACATCTCTATTGGCAACGAGTCTCAAAATTCTCTATCCACTTTCTTCCCCTTGTCTTCTTGGACCAGAGAAGAATGGAATTGTACATTAGGAAGCTCGCAAGGACTTGTATTGCTCACCCCGCCCACGCCAGCCCAAAACAAACACCATCCAGCCAATTACATCTTAAAAATAGAAGAATAATAAATTAAATAAAACACTTGGAGAATATAAATAATAGCATTGCAAATACTTCCCATTAATTAGATTAAACCAAAATTAACATAACATTACTTGCATCTTTTGAAATATAATAAGAAAGACAAATAGAAAAAGTCATCTTTAAATAAAGAAAAAATGTCTTCTATTTCCTATTGAAAAGAACACGAGAGATATTGTAAAATTGTAAAATAAATGTTTATTTATCTGTAATTTTATATTAATAAAATTAAAAATGATATAAAAATAAAAATCTAATAATGAAATTTTATTGGATCACCACCAGCGGAAGATTTCCTTTTTGGTGCGGAAGCCTTGACGCAAATTGAACCGTTGACACGACGGACGAACCACTAAACCCACTCAGCTAAGTATCACATCCTGGTAATAATTAATTACTGCTACATCGTTATTAATTGGTAATTTTTGATATTTAAATTTTCAAGGTAATAATTAGTTACTGCTACATCGTTATCAATTGGTAATTTTTGATATTTAAATTTTCATATGATGAATTGAAGATTTTTGTTTGATGCTGGGTTGAATTTGAAGATGGAAATTTCATGTAAAAAAGTTTGCCCATGTTAAAAAAACTATCTTGGCACTTACAGCATAAGCCTGATGGGCTGATTTACTCCATCGATTTAGAGAATAACAAAATTTATTTATTGAAATGGATATTTAAACACTCCATACAGCTACATACACGCTACATACAGCTACATAAACACGCTAACACAGTAAACCTCTGTCTGTTAACCTCTACCTGTCAACCCCTACTACAACTCATGTATTCTGCATGTTGCATGTAAACCTCTACCGGTTAACCCCTCCCACTAAAACTCAGAACTAAAAATCAAAGAAAAGCTTACAAAAGTTAACCCTCCCACTAAAACTGCATTTCCAGAAATCTCTCACAAAATTCGATTTCTTCTGGAGTCAGAGACTTAGTCTACCTCCTCCATCTTGCTCTCCTCCTGGATGGAGGCATCATCTTCCAGAGGTGGCATGTCTGCATCCACCTCAGCGGTGACATCGTCCTCGATGCTTAGCCCAAGCTTGAGCATCCTGTGAATTCTGGCAGCGAATGTGTTTGGCTCCTCCAGGCTGAATCCTGAGGTGAGCAGCGCGGTCTCATACAAGAGCATCACCAGATCCTTCACCGATTTGTCATGCTTGTCCACCTCGGCTCTCTTCCTCAGCTCCTCCATGATGGCGTTCTCAGGGTTGATTTCCATTGTTTTCTTGCTGGACATGTAGGACGACATGGAGCTGTCACGGAGGGCTTGAGCCTTCATTATTCTCTCCATGTTCGCCGTCCATCCATACTCACCAGTCACCAGACAGCATGGAGAGTCGACAATGCGATCCGAAACCACGACCTTCTCCACCTTGTCACCCAAAATGTCCTTGATCACTTTGCAGAGGGTCTCAAACGCGGCTTTCTTCTCTTCCTTCTTCTTCTTTTCATCCTCTGTCTCCTCAAGCTTCAGCCCTTCTTTCGTTGCAGAAACCAGCTTCTTCCCGTCGTACTCTTTGAGCTGCCCTATGGCGTATTCATCGATGGCATCCACCATGAACAGAACTTCATACCCTTTCCGTTTCAGTCTCTCCAAGAACGGAGAGTTCTCCACGGCCTTCTTGCTCTCGCCCGTGATGTAATAGATATCTTTCTGCCCCTCTTTCATCCGGGTCACATAGTCCTTAAGGCTCGTCAGCTCGTCTCCGCTCTTTGTCGAGTGATATCTCAGCAAATCCGCGAGCTTGGCCCTGTTCTGGCTGTCCTCATGTATCCCCAATTTTAAGTTCTTGGAAAAGGCCTCATAGAACTTGGCATAGTCTTCTTTGTTCTCGGCAATCTCGTTAAACATTTCAATACACTTCTTCACCAAATTCTTCCTGATCACCTTCAGAATCTTGTTCTGCTGCAACATCTCCCTGGAGATGTTGAGAGGCAGATCATCAGAATCCACTACACCTTTCACAAAGCCCAGGTATTCAGGAATAAGTTCCTCACAGTTGTCCATTATGAAAACCCTTCTCACATACAGCTTAATGTTGTTGAGTTTCTTCCTGGTGTCAAACAGATCGAACGGAGCCCTCTTGGGAACAAACAAAATAGCCTTGAACTCCAATTGACCCTCCACAGAGAAATGCTTCACGGCCAAATGCTCCTCCCAATCATTGGTGAGACTCTTGTAGAAGGACGCATATTCTTCCTTACTAATCTCCTCTGGCTTCCTCATCCAAATGGGCTTCTGCTTGTTCACCAGAGACCATTCATGCGACACTTCCTTCACCTTCTTTTTCTTCTTCCCTTTCTCCTTCTCCTTCTCCTCCTCCTCCACCTCCTCAATATCCCCTTCATCTTCCTTCTTCTTCTCCTCTGCCTCTTCTTCTTCGTCGTCGCTGACCTCCTTCTCGGTGGTCTTCTCAGTCCACAAATAAATGGGGTAGCTGATAAACTCGGAATGCTTCTTGATCAGATCCTTCAGCCGCCTCTCCTCTAAGTATTCCAACTGCCACACCACATTAAAAAAGAGTTAACTCTGTAAATGTCATGCCCTTAAATCTCGTAAAGCCCCACACTACCGTTGAGGAATCAAAGAGATGAATAAACAGAAGAGATCGTTTATATATACCTGATCTTCCTTGAGAAACAGTGTAATTTTAGTTCCTCTACCCAGGGGCTCACCGTTCACATCTCTTGTGACGGTAAACGACCCCCCAGCCTGAGATTCCCAAATGTATTGTTCATCATCATTGTGCTTGGTGGTAACAATTACTTTCTCTGCCACGAGGTAAGCTGAATAGAATCCAACACCGAACTGACCGATCATGCTTACATCCGCCCCGGCTTGCAAAGCCTCCATGAACTCTTTTGTCCCCGATCTCGCAATTGTTCCCAAATTGTTCACCAAATCTACGGATTCCATTGCATATCATAAGAATTTAAACAGAAAAACCGCTGTAATCTCATCTAAAGATTGATTATAATTCATTTATATCATGAGAATCGATGTAAAGATTGATCATATTTCATTTAAATCATGAGAATCGATGTCAAGATTGATTATATTTCATTTAAACCATGAGAATCGAATGACTGGAGAACTCACCGGCTTTGGTCATGCCTATACCACTGTCAATAATGTTGAGGCACTTGTTTGCCTTGTCGGGAACAATCCGAATGAAAAGCTCCGGCTGAGCATCCAATTTGCTCTTATCCGTTAGCCCTTCGAACCGAATCTTGTCCAGAGCCTACATCCGATTCAAATTCCATAAACATCAAACAGAACTTAAACATATATAACCTTATTTATTATCCCTATAGTAGGCCTGCCTAATTTTCCGACGAATATATGAGAAATAAAAAATTGATATATCTTTCCAACTTACATCAGATGAATTGCTGATGAGCTCTCTCAGGAAAATCTCCTTGTTACTGTAAAAAGTGTTGATGATGAGGCTAAGTAACTGATTAATCTCAGCCTGGAAAGCAAAAGTCTCCATGTCGCCGGTCTCCATGCTGACATCCGCCATTGATATTCCAATCAGCTAAACCAGAAAACCCAATAACCAACCGTAGCAATCCAAAACCCTCCAAACTCTGAAATCTTTGGATCAGATATCCAGAAACTTGACAGATATCAAAATCCTTAGAACACGCGCACAACTTTAACAGAGCGTATCAATGTGCACAGAAATGGCTTCTTTGCATCTTCCTGCGTGCAAGCGAGACCCTCAACAGCCAATTTAAATGATAGGGTTGCCGAAACTGGAAGAGAGAGGGGGTGTTTGGATGCCTCTAGAAGCGTTGGGATAATGTCGGGGTTTCTGGATAGTTCTTGACGAGCGTCTGGAGACGCTTTCGGTTGTTTCGCCGGTTCCAGAACGTTCGAAAAAATACAAAAGAAAAAAAACTCCAAATTTCCCACCGGGCAAATTAGGAGTCCATTCAAATACCATGCTTTAAAAAAAATAAAAAAAAACGAACGTGCTCGTCAATTAGTCTATCAATATATTGATCCTTCTCGTTTAGGTATATTTCAATTTTAAATTGCTCTCCTTTGTGTGACAATACCCAAATTTCAAAGGTTACAATTAGATTTACAACTATAACACCTAAATTAATCCTATCGTATGTTTTATTGAAATTTTGTATAGATTTGCTTTGAAGTATCCTCATCCCAAAACATAAGAGTATATTTTTTTAGATTTGGAGGGAAATTATTGTGGGGAGGTAGGATTTTTTATTTTTTATTTATTTATTTATTTATGTGATAATGTGTTTCTTACATTAATTTGTCATGATCTTAAAAATAAATTTGTAATGATCTTAAAAAAAAATTTATTATTATTATTAGTGGAAAGAGTATTATTAAAAATATGTGTAAATAAATAATTGATTTTCTTCTATTAAAAAGAAAATGGATCAAGGTTACTAAGGTTATTAGATATGGAAGAACATCATTATGGTTCGTAATTATTACATTCACGGATTTTTTTGGGCTAACAAAGCAACACAACTTGTTTTTCCAATTTTGATAGATTTCCTTAGCTTGCCTATACAATTTTGCCTAGCCCTGTATTAAATCACTACCTTTTGGCGAAGTTTAGTTTTGAAGAACCTAAAATATTTTTAAGACCACAATGTTTTTTCTATGTGTGAGTTAATCCCTCCTTAAACTTGAGGAATTCATATACATTTGGATTGGTAGTCAAGTGCATCAACAACTTTCTGCTATATAAATTTTTCCCCATACCTAATTCCATTGTCAAAGCTTGAATCATCACATTTGGGATTGTCCTGTTATGGCCGAAGCCAAATAACCTCACCCTCATAAGCCCCTGCCACTCCCAAAGTTCTATAAGCACCCAAGCAGTGAAGATATATGGACACAAGTTAGGTGTTAAGGGTGAAAGTGTTAATGAAACAAAGTCTTAAGCTACAAAATCCTTGATGCCTAAGCCTGTGACCTCCAAGGCCTCATGAAAAACCAACCTTAATAGTTCAGTAACTCCCAAGGCATGCAAGACCTCTTTTGGTTCCAAGCATGCAAGTGGTGGTAGATGGTGAGCTCGCACTCTACCACTTAAATTCTTAGGAAATTATATATATCTTAATAGATGACCTTTGTAAATAGTGAAAGCATGCCACCCTTAGTGATTTTCAGATTGACATTATGTCCTCTGGCTTTCCTTAGACATTCTTTGAGGCCTCAAGAACAATGAGGGGAAGATACATTATGTCATTTATTTTCAATGAAAGTGACCTCTTGGAATGTCTAAGACCTAAACAACCTTGACATAAAACAATTTTTTCACCAACTATTTACTTCTTCAAGCGAGACATATAGTCTTTGTTTACAACATGTCAAAATTGTGGGTTTTATGCTTCATACTACCTTGACAATCATTTGGCCCTAAGCTATATTTTTCTAATCGACTTATGTTAATGAAAAGGTAGGGGGAGCAATCCTTCACTCTCCATAGCTTACCAATGTTGTTCTTGAGTGGGGTACACACCCTTCCCAAAGATTTTAGTAGATTCTTCTTCACTTAGATGGTTAGCTTCTAGGATTAAATGATGTTTATGCATCCAATGATGTCAGTTGAACATGTGCCCTTTTGGCATTGGATTGTCACTTAACTCCTCGATGACCCAAGATTATCTATGGTGATTTTATTATGGCACAATGCTAAGAAGAAAAATATGGGGCATTTACTATACACCTTTTAATCGAAGAGAAAGAAACTTGGTGGTGTGACAACCCCACCCCAGGATCCCATGTGAAGGGCATCCTAAATGCATTGTAAATATTGTTAGACGAATTGAAAAAAAATGGGGACTGAGTGAGGGACACATATTCCAAAGCTGAGAAGGGATTCACTTGCTTGGGACATATTGCTTTCTAGTGCAAGGGGGAAACCTGAAAATGTAGGACAACCATTAAATATTGGCACGTGTCAGAATTGAAGAAAAGAGCTCTTTAAATTAAATGAGCAGAATAAAGAGGCATAACAAAGAGGCATGCAGGCCCATGCCACTTTGGAAGCAACCACAAGAAAGAAGGGACAAGGATTTATGGAAAAGGGTGATGCGCTACAGGTCAGGGAGGACGCAGTAGTAATGACAGTCGAGGAAGAAACCGAGAAAAGGCAGAACGAGAAAGAAAAGAAGGGGATAGTAACAGGAGATAACAATGAGAGAGACAGGAATACAGAGAGAAACATGAAGAGAATGAGAAACGGTGTGGATCATAGGAGAAGTTCAACATGAGCTCTCTGCAGGCAGTGCCAAAGAGAAGAGAAGAGAAGAGAAGGGGATTGGATCTTGATCCCTGGAGGCTATGGGTTGAGTTGCTAGACTCTAGAGCCCTGTAACAGCTTGGGGCCCCTAGAGGCTATGGGTTGAGATAGAATCCCTAGAGCCCTGTAACAACTTGGGTCCCTAGAGGCTATGGGTTGAGACAAAGGTCTCTAAAGCCCTGTAACAGCTTGGGTCCTTGGAGGCTATGATTTGGGATAGAATCTTTGGATCCCTATAATAACTTCGGCCCCATAGAGGTTGTTGGTTGAGATAGCAAACTCTAGAGCCCTATAACCTTGGTAGAGGTCATCCTGAAGCAGAAGTAGAGGAAGACCATAATTAATACTAATGGTTAATGCTTGAATGGCACAACAGACTTTGGACTCCCTGGAAGGGGGTGAATCCCTATGTGAGCACCTAGGGAAGAGGTTGGGCACCTCTGGACTCCCATTGTCGACCAAGCAAGAATCTGCGAGCTGGTGGGATTGAGGAGGAGGTCCTCTGGAGTCCTGGAATTCAACAACATATTGGCGTGTTAGCCCCTAAAGCGAGCATCCCCCCAGACTCTGGAATCTGTCTCAGGGGTGAAGATTGCAAGTAAGTGTGGTTGTAGCTGTCTACGGTTGGGTGGAGAGTCCTTGTCCCAGACTTAATTGCCCTGCCTATTCCAAGATAAGTAACTGTGCATTTATATTTAACATATGATGAATGATGCTATTGTGTTTATCAATAATATTTTGAATGTAGGGACTACATCATACTCATGAAGACTCACTTATGAATTATATTCCTTGTGTGTTGTGTGATGTATTAAATGGTTGTATGTGTGTGTGTGGAATATATGCACGAATGTGTGAAAAAGATGAAAAGCGAAAATATGTTAACAACTGCTAAATAGCAGGCACAAAATAGTTGTTACATAAAATCATATTAATCACATGATATTTAAGTTCAAGTCATAAAACAACATCGAGCCATGAAAGCTTGGGTTAATAGTTGGATTTGTGACCCTTTATTAATATAAGATTACAAAGAGAGAGAACATGATCAGATTTGGATCAAGGACCTAAGAGATAGCTCAAAATTCAAAGTGTTCAGAAGTGTGCCGAACCTGAGCGGCCGGATAGATCTCGTCTTCCTGGTTTCGATGCCGCAAACTGTTCGAAAAACCAACACCGTATGAGGAAGTTATCGCGATTTCAAAAGTCCAGTAAACTGCAATTTTTTACCTTTTACCAAGTTTGACTGGGCTTTGGAAATTCAAAAAAAAGAATATTCTAGGGAATATTCCTATAATATTCCTTCCAAACCAATCAAATCATGACACATGTCGTAGTTTTATTCATTAAGGTTGGATTTTGGCCAATCAGAGGCCGCCACATGGCCCAGGAACGGTGTAATAAATTTTTTGGGGAGCCGACCAGAGTCAACCCTGAGACCTCCGAGTGCGCATGCGTAAGTCTTTACCGTCTCTGTTACCATTATGTCTTAACCATATGGGTGGACCAGTTTTATTTATGGTTGGAAGATTTAATTTTTGGGGAAGTCAAGGGGCCAACCCCTCCCCATATAACCTTAGCCCAGGACCCAAGGGCTTAACACCGACGCAAACCATTTAAAAACTCGCTAGTAGTTGAACTCCACGCCTGTCACATGCATAGTTAATTCACCGGCAATGTCGGTTAACGTTGCTCTTAACTCCAGGTTCAAAGATTTATACCCACAGTTTAAGTGGAGAATCGCCAACTGTAAGCGATAACCGTGGAGGGGTTTGAAGCATGTGCCCAACCACCATACCCGTGACATTTAATATTAATGGTAAGTTGGCAGAAAATTTGGAGCGGCCTTAAATTTTGGGCGGTTATCACTATTTTATCTGTAGTTTAACTTGAGTTCCCCAAATTTAGAGGAGGATTTTTAGGGGTGACTGGACAAAAATTGAATAGGCTCTATCTTGAGCTAGATTCGATCAATTTTGGGATGTGAATAGTCAATTTAGACTATCTCAGACATTCCAGACTCATTGGTGAGGTTTGCAGAGCCATTAGAGGACTTATGAGTGATATTTAGCTACAGAGAAGCTCTAGGGGCCATTAGGGCCACCATGGGCCAGCAACAGTTTGAGGCCTAGCCATGGTAGCTAGAGGCCTTTCTCAACAATCCAATAGTCAATTTTGGATTTTTCAGAAATTCTGGAACTAATGGTGAGGTTTTCATAGCCAATAGAGGACTTCTGAATGCCAAGTTTCTTCAAATAAGTTCCAGGGGCCACCAGGGCCATCAGGTGCCAGCAGGAGAATGAGGCCTATCCAGAGCAGCCAGTATCCATTCTCAGAAAAAAAAAAAATAGTATATTTGGAATATTTTGAACTTTCTCAATCAAACGGAAGGATTTTCAAAAGCTTTCGAGGACTTTTAAAGGCCGATATGCTTCAGAGAATTTTTCAGGGAACCGAGAGCCAAGGGGTGCCACTAGGCGTTGGAGGCGTAACCGGAGTAGCCGGAGGCCAATTTATGCAAATGAATAGTCTATTCTTACTATTTCAGACATAATGAATCTAGTGAAGGGATTTTTAGAGTCATTTGGAGACTTATATAGCTCGAGAAGCTACAGGGAAGTTTCGGGCAGCCCAAGGCCAACAGTGGATGGAGGCCTAGATTAGGGAGCCAATGCTCATTTTGAGGAAATGATCAATCCATTTTGGAGGTATGATATGTTCTAGAGACATTAGGTGAGGTTTCAAGGGCATAAAACTTCTTCTAGTGAGTTTGTGCCAAAGAAGAAGCTCATGGAAGCTTAAGGACACCGACAGATGAGGTCAAGTCAAAGGAAGCCTAGTTCTTTCTTCAGAGTGATGACAAACATTCCAGGGTCATGATGATTCTATAAACCTGATGGTACAAAATGAATAACCATTGGAGTTGATTTATTAACTTCTAAAAGAAATTTCACATCATAATCCCAAAGAGCCAAGTCAATTGACAAAGGCTCAAGGAGACATAGCCCACGATATTCGGGTGAACTCCTTTATTAAATTGGTTGTTATGTGTTGATTTTTATTTACTGCATTATATGGTTTTTTATCATGCTAGATATCAGCCAAAACAAATCTCCTTAAGGCACTTAAACAGTTAAAAAACATAAACCTGTTTTCAAGTATAAAATTCTGCACAATTCATGTATAAGCACGATCATTTATTTGTTTAACTGAGTGGGAGGTGCTTGCACATAAGAATTTCAAGTTATCCACCCATTTTCATATTAAGTTTGGTATCATAGCACTTGGTTGCTTGATTGACAGAGATTAAGTTGCTTGCTTGAGAGAGGACTAGGTTGCTTGTTTGACTTGAAAGGTGTTTAAACAGTACAAAGAATTTTACTGTTTGCAAACTAACTATTGCTTACAAGTTTGAGTTTGCTAGAGGTGAAGGGAGAGCTACTGATAGCTAATAATAAGGAAGAAAGCTGAAGGCATTCTCCTTATCCAATGGACCTCAAGGAAACCCTTGAAGCACAGGAGGGTTTGTTTGCAAAAGTGGCTACTTGAAGAAGAGCTTGACTCTACAGCCATTTTGTTCAGAAGCTTTGTCAAATTGTTTTTAAAGCTTGTGAATGATTGATTGAAGTTATTTTGTTCATTTACATAAGATGAAAACTTCTTCAAGTGAGGTTTCAAAATCCTCCTCCTTCACAAGATTCTTTGATGAAAAGATGAAGAGAGACTTCTACATCCTGAAGGATATGGTGAAAATTCTGTATGACGATAGAAGAGAAAGCACTAGAATTCATGAGTAATTGGTTGCTATGGAGTAAGAGAAGGAAGGAATTCTTCAAAGAATGCATGATATAGAGATGCAGCTCCATCAAGCCCAAGAGGCCTTAACCAAGAACATGCTTGAAGCAGAGGTACATCACTCTAATTTGTCTTCAAACTCCTCTTCAGAAAGATGTTTAGGTTCATTTGAAAAGCACACTAGAGGTATATGGTCCAAGTTGATGTTAAAAATGGGCTATGAAGGAAAGGGTTTAGGCAAAAATTCACAAGGCATGATTGATCCTATTTTGGTTGAGGAAAGACCTAAGAATTTTGGTCTAGGTTATGTTCAATCTTATGGTGAAAACTCTACAGCCATGAAGGCATTTGACAACTTCAAAAAGAAATTTTGTCACAAGTTATAAACCAAAAACATGTCAAGTTGTTTTTCAAGTTGATTGCCATTGTTTGAAGCCTATGTTGCAGCAAGATGTTTGTAGACATGCAGCTTATGGCGAGCATGAGAGTTCGGACAACTATCAAGACATGAACACTGATGTTAGTCTTCCAAGAAAAGATGGAACCTCTACTAGTTCATCTCCTCAAGAAGGAAAAAAACATGGACATGCAAAGTAGCATTTGAGATATAATTATTCCCATAGTCAAGTTGATTATGTTTCTGATAATCATGAAAAACATGCATGCTTGAAAGGAAGAAAGAGTTGTTGTGCATATTGTGGTATGTTTAACCATGAAGTTTCGAGATGCTGGAAGAGATTGAATGCATACATGAAACAGTTAAAGCGAAGGCAACTTGTAAAGAAGGTGAAAAATACTTGCACACATTGCTAGAAGAAGGGACATTTTGTTTCTTAATGTTGGAAATTGTATCCAACTAATCACCCTAAGAATTTGCAGCAAGAGGATAACAAGACTGGTGAAATTGGAACCAAATATTCCATCATTGATGTGAGAACAGATGTTTCACATGAAGAAGATTTTCAACAGCAAAAATCGCCATGGAATTGGCTTGGTAAGAAGTGGTTTGACTTATTGACACAACAAGACATACATTCATTTGTACGTATGCAAATTTCAGTTATGTATGCATGTAATTCTGTTGAAAAGTTTGATACAAGATTGCATGTAAATTTTGTTCAGTTGAAGGCATTTCTTATTGTTGCACAATTTCGTTGTGGAGGTGTAAAGATGAGTATGATACTCACTTATATTGCATCAATATCATTCAGTTCAACTCTTAGTCACCCACATGTATTTTGGGTTTATGTACTTAAAAGGAAGGGTTGAAAGTGTACATGATGTGCATGAAAGTTCTGTATGTTTAAATAGCGAATTGTAAATAGGTTCATTGTACATAGATACATGAAAAAATGTTGTAAAGATGTATCATGTTGTATATCGACTTGTGTCTATTGTGTCGTACACATGTTTGTTGACTTGTGTCGATTGTGTTACGCCGTTTTTATATCGTCTTGTGTCGATAGTTTTGCACATTTCATGTCGACTTGCTGACTGATGTCGCATGTTGCACAACTTATGTTTGAGTCAAAGGTGTTCGTCGATTTTAGATTGATAGATGGATACACCAATTTGTAAAGAGGATTACCATATATTTGATGTTTCAAGAGGGTGACAATCAGTGCTTTGTAGAAGCAAAAAGAGGTGATCTTCATTTCAAATCTTGCATGAGATTTTCTTTTCAAGATTAATGTGTGTTCTTGTGACAGGATGTTGCAGGAAGCTTGCAGTCCATTCAGGACAGGATGTTCAACTACCTTCTATCAATTTCTCGCCAGAAATTTCTGGGTGAGCTCAAGGAAGACAATTCTTGATAGGAGGACAAGAGCATTCAAGGAGGGGAAGTGTTGACTACCTTCGAGTTGGGCTCAAAGGTACTAAGCCATGCAGGAAAAAGTGTATGGAGGCTGGAAAAATGAGGGTGTTGTACTCTCATCTACTGAATAGATCAAGTAATCAGTCTTTTGGGGTCTAAAAGATTCCCAATGGGGAGGTGTGAACAGATTTGGATCAAGGACCTAAGTGATAGCTAAAAATTAAAAGTGTTCAGAAGTGTGTTGAACCTAAGTGAATGGATAGATCTCATCTTCCTGATTCTGGCGCCATGAACGGTTCGAAAAACCGACACCGTATGAAGAAGTTATTGCGATTTGAAAAGTCCAGTAAACTGCAATTTTGTACCTTTGACCAGGTTTGAATGGCTTTTGGAAATTCAAAAAAAGAAAATTCCAGGGAATATTCCCCAAAATATTCCTTTTGAACCAGTTAGATCATGACATGTGTCACATTTAATTCACTAAGGTTGGATTTTTGCCAATCAGAGGCCGTCCAGGAATGATGTAATAATTTTTTTGGAGAGCTGACCCCGAGACATTCGAGTGCACATGCAGAAGTATTTACTGTCTCCACTACCATTCTGTCTTAACCATATGGGTGGACCAATTTTATTTATGGTTGGAAGATTTCGTGTTTGGGGAAGTAGAGGGGCCAACCCCTCCCCATATAACCTTAGCCCAGGACCTAAGGGCTTAACATTGACGCAAACCATTTACAAACCTGCCAGTAGTTAAACTCAATGCTTGTCACATGCATGGTTAATCCGTAGGTAGTTTCGGTTAACGCTGCTCTTAACTCCGGGTTTAAAGATTTATACCCACGGTTTAAGTGGAGTACTGCTAACTGTAAGCAGTAACCCTGGAGGGGTTTGAGGCATGTGCCCAACCACCATACTCGTGAAATTTAATCTTAACGGTAAGCTGGCGGAAAATTTGGAGCACCCTTAAATTTTGGGTAGTTATCACTATTTTATCTGTGGTTTAACTTGAGTTCCCCAAATTTAGTGGAGAATTTTTAGGGGTCATTGGACAAAAATTTAATAGGCTCTATCTTGAGCTAGATTCGACCAATTTTGGGGTCAATTTTGGCTATCTCAGATATTCTAGACTCATTGGTGAGGTTTGAAGAGCCATCAGAGTACTTATGAGAAAGGTTTAGCTACAGAGAAGTTCTAGGGGCCATCAGGGCCACCATGGGCCAACAACAGTTTGAGGCCTAGCCAGGGTAGCTAGAGGCCTTTCTCAACAATCCAATAGTCAATTTTGGATTTTTCAGACATTATGGAACTAATGGTTAGGTTTTCAGAGCCATTAGATGAATTATAAAGGCCGAGTTTCTTT
The DNA here is from genome assembly GCA_034641835.2 of Pinus albicaulis. Classification (NCBI taxonomy): domain Eukaryota; kingdom Viridiplantae; phylum Streptophyta; class Pinopsida; order Pinales; family Pinaceae; genus Pinus; species Pinus albicaulis. The sequence continues at coordinate 877,643,494 of CM076569.1, read as the reverse complement.
AAAGAAGTTCCAGGGGCCAATAGGGCCATCAGGTGCTAGCAGGAGAATGAGGCCTATCTAGAGCAACCAGTATCCATTATCAGCAAACCAATAGTCTATTTAGAATATTTTTAACCTTCTGAATCCAATGGAAGGATTTTCAGAATATTTTGAGGACTTTTTAAGGTCGATATTCTTGAGATAATTTTTCAGGGAACCGAGAGCCAAGGGGTGCCACCAGGTGTTGGAGGCTTAACCGGAGCAACCAGAGGCAAATTTATGCAAATGAATAGTCTATTCTAACTATTTTAGATATTATAAATCCAATGAATGGATTTTCAGAGTCATTTTGAGACTTATATAGCTCGATAAGCTACAGAGAAGTTTCGGGAAGCCTAGGGCCAACAATGGATGGAGGCCTAGATTGGGGAGCCAATGCTCATTTTGAGCAAAATATCAGTCCATTTTGGAGGTATGATATGTGATGGAGATAGTAGGTTAGGTTTCAAGGACAGAAAAGGACTTCTAGGGAGTTTTTTTCCAAAGAAGAAGCTCAGGGAAGCTTAAGGGCACTGATAGATGAGGTCAAGTCAAAGGAAGCCTAGTTCTTTCTTCAGAGTGATGAAAACCATTCCAGGGGTATGATGATGTTCTAAAACCGATGGTACAACATGAATAGCCATTGGATTTGAGTTATTAACTTGTAAAATAAATTTCACATCATAATCCCAAAGAGCCAAGTCAGTTGACAAAGGCTCAAGGAGACGTATCCCATGATATTCGGGTGAACTCCTTTATTAAATTTGTTGTTATGTGTTGATGTTTATTTGCTGCATTATATGATTGTTTCTCATGATATATGTAAGAAAAAAAAAATGCCCTTAAGGCACTTAAATAGTTAAAAAACATACACCTGTTTTCAAGTATAAAATTCCACGCAAGTCATGTATAAGCACAATCATTTATTTGTTTAACTGAGTGAGAGGTGCTTGCACATAAGAATTTCAAGTTATCCACCCATTTTCATATCAGAACAACTGCAGAGCAAGATTTTTATTCACTCGTAAGCCATTCGTGGTCATGTTACAAGTTGTTGTGATGATCAATGAGCATGACTTTAATGTCCAAGGGAATTTTCCCTGGTATCAGTTGAGCCACCCGCTTTACCCAAATTTTTTTCAGCCTTGCATTTTCAGAAGACTGTATATCTATTTTTGGCGTCATAAAATGATGGTCAAGGCACTTGAAGGCTCTGCGCATCACCATGGATCTTTTTGCAAGCTCGACACAAGGTATGGCATCATCGACGTGTGGCAGGAGAGGTTGGTTCCTCCTTGGAGTAACTAACAAGTCCATGGTAGGTAATCCATGTAATATTACCTACGCCTCCCATGGGGAAATTCTCTCCTTATGGAATGGGTAGACTCGCATGTTAATAACTTGCTGGAGAACCAATTAGTCAAGCTCAAGAGGTATAATTTCATAAATCACCCTAGGAAACCAAGAGCATCGTAGTGAACCCATAAGTCTCATTTGGAGGTATGGCAGACTCCTGAGGAAAATTCATAGTCGAAAAGTCTAGTTCAAGAAATATTGCGCAATAGTGGAGTTGTCAATTGGGAGGGTTGCCATGTCCTCTTTCTAAGGCACCACATAATGCAGAGTAGGAATCCTTCGATCGAGTCATGGCAGGAAGGAGTAGTAAATCCTTGTTGCAACTCAAGGGTAGGAGGCCATGAACTTGTGGGAAAATTTGGGCCAATATTATTCTCATCACAGTCAAAACCCTAGTTAAAGAATACTCTTGATTGGTGGAAGGAGATTCCCTTCACGAGATTGGTCAGAATGACAGGGTAGAATACAATAGGGTGGGAAGTTGAAAGGTAATTTAAATTACGAACCGGGGACTTAACGACATAAGAGAATCAGGGTTATGTCAAGATATGGTGATGGAATTTCTTCCATTACCTAGACCATTGGATGAGGGAAGGCTTTCGTGAAGAGGGGCCACTCAAGGAACCCATAAGGTCGGTGGTGAGCCCTGGTATTACACCAAGAGTGCTGCAAATCCCAGAGTCTACTCAACTTTGCTTGGAGGTGACAGTGCTATATGCACAACATAGCACTCCTACCCTTGAGTAGCACACCATTCATATAGCTCATACACACTGTAGCACACCGTTTTAATGTTTTATATGCTACCAAACATGTAATAAAAGAAATCAACTATTGAAACATAAAAGAAAGGAACATGTACACAAGAGAGATTGAGGCCAATGGATTGGGCCCTAACCCACAAGCTCAAATCCCTGAAATCAACTAAGTGGAAAAGAAACCAAATGCTCATCTTATTTCATAACTTGTATCTTACATGAACATCGAAAGTCAGAAATGTCTACTACAAAAGCCAAGAGTGCTCTAGCTGCATCTAAAATTTAAATCCTAGTGAGATCTTGCTCTGGCCTATTTATGCTAGAGGGTAGCTACCAACATCTCTCTAAAAAGTAGGTCTTTGTTATCTTGGAACTCGAGAGAAGTGGAACTTGGCTCTCTTTGATCATTCACTTTATTGGGAGCCTCCGATTTCGAGTTATTGGAGGAGAATCTTGAAGAGATATTGGTTTCTGTTAGGAGTTAAGAAGGTGGTCATCCTCCCTACAATTACTCCTTGTTTTCTACTCTGAGCCTCTATTATGCAATATTCTCAAAAATGGCATTATTCCCTTCATTTTCTTGCATTTAAACCATATTAGGCCTCAAATCATGACAAGCCTTAATACACAATTCTCACTAAGAAAAATATGACAAAATTCAATTGAATGTGTGAGAGAGAGAATAATTAAGCTAAAAAGGTGACATTTAACTCCTTAGAATATATCTAATGATGGTTCTCATCATCACCCCCCTAACAAATGGTTTCTCATCCTCTGAGCAACTTAATCCTCTTTCTTGATTTCTTTCAGAGCCCTTGTAGCTTCCCTGACATCCCAAGGTATCATGGAAGGAGTCCCTTCAGGTGGGTAAAACCCTGCATTCTTTTCGGCTTCTTCCCATTCCTTTTCCTCCTTAGTTTAATCTTTTATTTCACTCAGTCCCAACAACAAAGGTGGACTGAGTTTTAATCCAAGCCACTTGATCTTCATTGTTTGCATGGCTCTTTTGTACAAGGGTGCTCTTTCTAGGGCATCTCTCAATATGTCTCGAGCATGATACTCCGGGTTTCTTAGGATAAGTGGGAGGCCATTCCATCTTCTTTGAAATGCCATCACACACTCATCTCCTAGTAGTCTAGAGATGTCATCATAATGTGCAATTGGTTGTGCTTGGGTGTCAATATATCTATGTGCAAGGCTGGCATCATTGGCTATCTGCCCTGATTTGGAGAGGATATTTTCCTTCTCTTTTCATAAACTTTTTTACCTCCTCTTCCCTGGCTTCTTCATTGGTCATCCAAGACGTTAGGTCCATCAATTGCATATCCCCCAACCTAGAGTTTGGGTCCTAGATATTCATATCAATTAGGACAATATTATACATGTATAAATTTTCCAATTTGGACCTATCTTCTATACTAGACTCACTACATAAATAAATAATTTTCCTATAGTTTTGGAAAGGCAATGACCCATGTTGTGCTAAACTTTTGATTTGGAATTGTAGCCAATGCTCTTTCAAGTAAATGGAACAAGAGTTTGAAGGATGGATGTGTTGTATTTCATCCATACATAGGTTTTCCATAGTGGCAATGTGTTTGCCTTTCTATTGGAGTTGGCCATTCAATCTCATATTCTATGTGTGTGCCTCTTGTAGTTGTTCTTTTAACACTGCCTCTTTTAGCCTGACATCAGCCAAATCTCTTCCCATATCTTTGGGTTTTCCTTCCATGATTCCCACATCTTTAGCATTCCTAGCCTTGGAAATCTGCATCCATTAGTGGGTGCACCATCTCTCTTTTTCTAGCTCATAGAACATGTGAATGGAGAGCTTCTCAGGGATCAACCTCCCTCCTTCAATGAATGTATAATAGGAGTTTAAGTTTGGTTGTTGGTTTGGATGTTGGATTGATGTAATATATTTTGGGACAGGTTTTGGAGAGGCAACTTCTTCTTTTGGTTCCTCCTCTCTTGTTTCTTGTTTCTCAACTTCGACATTTTCCCCCTAAAATTTTGCCTCTTTTTCATCAAATTGGGCACTCTTCCCTTCTAATGGTGATTTTTCCTCTTTCCTGTGGTCATTCTGCTCTTCCTGTATCAGATTCTGAGTTTCCTATAGCGTTGTTTGGGTTTCCTATAGGATACTTTGTTTTTCCTGTTGCCTTCCCTATTTTTCATGTTGCACCTCCTTTTCTTCTTCTTGGAGGCCTGTGGGTGGTTGTGCTTGTTTTAGGGATGGTAACCTTGAGAAGTGCCTTCTTGTGTAGGTCATAGGTGTCTTTGACACTGTTTTGGGGGAAGTGACCTCTTGAAGATTTCCCTTTTCTGGCCTTATATAAGCCTCCCTGGAGAGCAGCAACAGAGCCAAGAATAAGCAGTAGAGAGGAGAAGTTGGTTGGCGTGACTGTTAGGCTAATACTCACGCCAACGCGCCGAAACAAAGGATTGGCACGAGAACACAAGCCATACCCGCACCAGTTTTTTGACTTCCATTGTTTTAATTTAGTCGCGGCTGTTTACTATCGGGACGACGCCAGTCAAAGACTTTAAAAAAAAAAATTATATGCATTGGAGCAACTACGTATCTGGTTGATACGTGTAGATTTACCAGCGTTAAGGTATTTTTTTACGCTAGTAAACGTATTCAAGGGTTTAAAAAAAATGAATGTGCATGATTTTGCGTTAATTTGAATTACTAGAGGTGAAGGTATGACGCCTATGTCATATGAATTATATATGCCATGTAAGTTTTAAAAAAAAGAAGCTCCACGTTGATTTAAAAAAGGGAGAAAAGCCCTTTCATGTGAAGAAAATGTTTTTTAAAGTTTAAAAAAAAAAACTTTAAATTTGGAATGTGTTTTATAGAAGGGAAAAGGGCTCGTAAAGGATTTTAAGAGCTTTATTTTAAGGCTTTTAAAAAAGGAGCGAGATTATTAGGTGACTCCTCAATTCTTATGGGGCCCTTGGTTGGAGTTTGAGGCCTCCCTTGTCTAACCCTGTTTCTTTTCTTAATCTTGAAATACATGGGGGTTTTCCTCTTTCTTTTTTCTTTCACAGGGTTGCTTATAATGGCTAAAGTGGCAACCACTTCCTTTTCAGTGTTTCCTGGTGAAAGGTCAATTTGTTGAGGGGATATGTCAGTGGTAATATTGGGGTCTAAAATATCCTCCTCTTCTATATTTCCCTCTTCCTCTTCTTCTCCTTTATTTTCTTCCTCTTTCTCTTATTATTATTTCTCTTCTTCTTCTTTCTTTTCCTCCTTCTCCTCACTTTTCTTCCCTTATCTACATATTATGTGGTTTCTTCCTTTGTCTCCATTTCCTCCTCTTCCTCTATCCTTTCAGTCCCTTCTTCTCTTACTTTAATGCCCCTTTCTCCAAGGCTAGAGGCAAGGGTCTCTCCAGGGGTGATGGTTTGTGTCCCAATGAAGACTTCTCTGTCCATGTCAATGAAAGTAGACCAAGGTATAGAGATGTTGAGTCTATTTAAATCATCTTCCACCATGAGTTTGAGGAGACCATGATGAGCTAGGTGTTGATATTTCCTTTCCCTTACCCTGTGGCTCATATATATGATTGAGTGGAGAAGGAAATATGGTATATTCAACCTCTGATCTAAAGGAAAATCCCCATTGAACCTCAATTCATGCAACAACATAAAATTATATCCATAGAATATACTTCGCCTTCCCTCACAAGAGATATACTTCATGATATGGTAAGCCACCTCATCCCATGGGTAAGGCAGAATCTCCCTTATTACCCCATTCTTATCTTCAATGTATTCCTCATTAGGTAAGAAGAAAATCTTCTTAGAATAAGTACTAGAGACTCTGTCCTCTTTGTTCCATTTAATTCCTATAGGTAAGGTGGTGGCTCTGCTGATGAGCTCAAGGTTATGGTAATTTCTAGTCCTCTTATCACTATGGTGGCACTATCATCTACTTGAGAGTGAAAGGCCACTACAAAATCTCGAGCCACTTCATCATCATACCCCTTGAGGATCTCGAAGAACCCCAACCATTGATGGTTTCTAAAGATGTATACAACAAGAGGATGTAGCCTAATTCTCTTGGTTTCTATGCAAATTACCATGAAAATTATTGCAATTTGCAGGGAGCGATGGCCACTTAACTTTGCAAGTATGATGTATCTGACTTGAAGGATGGTTTTTGAGTGCTAATATACCTTGATGGTGGTTTTCATGCCACTTTATAACACCCCGTGGCCTATCTGGAAACTTCCTGTAGCAGTAGCATGGTTTCCTGTAGCACGGTCTGCATGCAAAACACGACCATGGATCGAAGCTCCTTGGTGTCTCCTGCCTTTTTCCTTTGCTAATTGATCTGGATATGAGCAATATAATGAGGGGAAATGAGCCAAATTCCACTTTTTATTCTAAATAGAGTGGGCTTGGAGCGTATTGGTGATGTGGATTTGGCACAAGGTTTTCATATTTGGACTATTGGTCCCACTCGAGCCTATCATTCCCTTTTGCCTCGTAATCAGTTCCCACTTTCTGTTATCCTTCCCCTAACTGATGTGACAGCTCCATGTGGCATGCAACTCCACCAACTTTTCACTTTAACTATTCGAGGGTGTCCAAGTTAACTGGCCACCTTTTTCCCTATTAAACTCTATTTTCTCGACATTTACTCATTTAGTCAATTGATGCATAGCAAGAGGGTGAGGGAGTCATAATTGAGCCTACCTGGTTGTTAATGAGTTGCAGGATCCTCTGATGTAGGGAGATGGAGCATTTTAATGGTCACAAATGTTGTGTTCTATTTAATTAATTATTTTATTTTTTCTTTTATGAGTGAGGTGCTTACTATGTCTTTGCATGTTGTGTCTTCTACAGGTACCTCATGGAGACCCTAAGATGTTGTTGATGATGTAGCTTCCCTTCTGGAGTCCCCTGGTGATCTTTAGGATCATATATTCATCATTATTCTCATGCCTTTGATGTTCTGGGTGGTGGTCAAGGCATTATGGTGTGTACACAGATGTGCTACAGGAAGTGATCATATTCCTCTAGCAGTATTCTTGTTACAGTTTTGGAGCTCAAACTGTCCTGAGGAAGGAAGAAAAAGGGTGTAGAGATGCTATGGGTGGTGTTAGGGTGTGGATGTAGTGGTGTAGTGGAGGAAAACACGAGAGAAGAGGCCCTGTGTGTGTATTTAACACAAACTAGTTCACAGTGGAAAAATCGAGTGTTTGATGAGTGAGTCTTCATGCATGGGATGGATTGATAGTTAGGGATGGTAGACATAGGTAGAGAAATAATTTTCTATGTATTTTTGAGGGTTAGGGAGCCTGGGGTGAGCTTATTCAGCCTCGGTTATCTTTCCTGTATCATTATAGGGTTTCCTATAGCACTACAGGAAATATTGTAGCGGCCTAGGACATCCTGTAGCATTACATAGAATAGGAGAAAATTGGAATTTGTGCTCACATGGTGGTAGAAATGGATGGAGGAATGCATGCTAGGGATGGCAATGAAGTGGATAGGTAGAGGAGAGATATATATAGAAGGAATGTTTCCCCCTTCGTCCATATTGTCCCTATTTAGAAACCTATAAAATAGAAGCAAGCTTTTTTTTTTTTTTTTTCTCTGAATAAGACTAATTCTATTGAGCGATCCTATGGAACAAGAAGAGATTACAATCAAGAGAGGCAAGAAACGGGCCAATTGGAAATGATAAACCATCAACCTCGATCCCAAAGAGTGAACATAGAACAGACAAAAGAGCAGTGAAGTTAAAATAAGAGACAAAAGAAGATAGAAACATGATTCTATCCAGATTGGGCAGAATCCTCCATGCGGAATTTTTTCCCTTTCTTTTTGTTGACCTTGACCCATCCCAATTAGTGCCGATGGGCTAGAACCACTTGTAGACTGTTGTTGGCTGAAGGAAGAATCTCCTTATCTGTGTCAGAAGAGGAGGACTCATGGTTACGTTTCTGAGAGGCCGTAGTGACAGGGGGTCCCATAGGGAACTCAGAGAAGGCGTCCTTCATCTGCTTTTCCTGCTCCATTTCTGCGTCATTCTCCTCCTCATCTAAGCTTGAGGGCTCATCGTCATCTACAGGAGGCGGATAACAAGGAATCCATCTTTTGGGTTTAGATTTGGGGAGGTTTTCATTTTTTTTGCAAGGAACGCAGGGCAGGTGTTCTGAACGTACCCTATTTGGTGACAGTGACGACATCGGAAGGCAGTGTTCTCATAATCCAAAAGCTATGTCCATAGGAAATCACTGATCTTGAGATTGATTTGGTTAGGAAACCCTTTACTAATATCTATTTCAACACATATTCTTCCATGTGTGTAGAGCCCCTGGTACTCTCGATAGGGATCTGTAGTCATATAGCGGCCCAGGGCGTTTCCTATACCTTGAAAGACGGAAGGCTGCCATAAGTGAGCAGGTAAGTTGGGAAGACTGACCCAAACTAGAATCTTGGTGATGATAGCCGTAGAGGGATCGAAATCTGGGAACCAGGGTGTAAGGAATAACCTTGCTAGTCCCCAAAACCACAAACCTTCATTTACATCTTTCTGGTAGTCCTTGTCATGATCAAACATTACGATAAAGAAGCCCTTTGAGCAGAAAATGATAGTGCAGTTATGGGTCTAGTTGGCGTAGATACAGTCGTAGAGATCCTTTGTGTGGCCATAGTCCATTGAATCTGCAGATGATGGCAACTTTTTCATATTTTTGAATTTGTTCTACGAGCTCTAGATGGGATTTCTCTATGGAGGGAACATCCTCCAACTTGTTAACCAGAAAAGGCTTGGGGGCTGCAGGGGTTTGTGATTCTTTCTTGGCCTGTGCATGCACATAATCCTTGTAGGAGAAATTTGGTGCAGATGAAGAGTTCCCTGCAACTCCCCCTCTCAAACAAAGGGTTAAAAATATAGTAGCATCTCTCTCAATGTTATAAAATGAAAGTGGAAGGGAAGCATCGAGATGTTTACCTCCATATAAAAGTCTTTGAAGAGCTGAGAAAATCCCTAGTCGGTGCTCCAGGGCAAGAAAGAGTTTTTTAATTGTATCCGTTGAACGGACCCATAGGATCATAGATCTTCCCGTGAGGTGCGAGATCTGGATTTGAAAGGCAGAAGAGGGTAGATCTAGGAAGCCCGGGCTGTCGAGATGCGTTGCAGAGCCTAGATCTAGGAAACCCGGGCTCAGATCTTTTCTCTCCAAGGTATCACGCCGGGTCCAACCCTTGTTCCGAAGAATCGAGAGGTCGAGGACCATTTGTTATCATTTTTCCAGGTGGTGGGGTTCTTCCAGCGAGGAGAAGTCTGAGCCCAGTGATCTTCACTCAAAACGCCTCTCATAGGGCTCCAAATCCGTGAGCGCAAACCCTTTTCTTTTTGGTGGCTGTTCACAAGATCAATTGTAGGAGCAATCAGTGGCAGTGACTGGGTTGGATTCCTCTGGAATCTGGGATCTGAAAATCCATGCGAAGTCTTGATTGCGGCAGAGGGAAGGTGCTCCATATCAGGGGCGCTAGGGTTCTCCGTGGTCCTTACACAAGCAAAACATAAGCAAGTTAGTGCATAGGTGTTATTTCATTCTTTTGTATTTTTGTATTTTCTCTTTTTTGTGTTTTTTTCCTTCAAAAATAGGTGGGATGTCTCAACAGATGTTTTCACCCCACAAGCCTTCCTTGGGTGCCTCAAAGAGGTTTTCACCCAAGGATATTCTATTTCTCTGTTTTTTTAAATTTTTCTCTCTCTCTCTCTCTCTTTTTTAGGAAGGTGAGGGGCTCGAAACTATGAAGCTTCCAATTACATTCACCTAATTTTTTATTGTATTGATAAATTCAGCCTTGGAAAATGGCCTCTTGTACATATTTAGCCTGTAACCATTGACAAGTAGAGGGATCCCCTCCTCATCTATGGTCCCGATTTGAACAACCCTATTGTCATGGAATTTCTCTACTTGATAAGGTCCTAGCCATATGGTCATTAATTTTCCCTTGAAGTCCTTGAATCTAGAGTCATAGAGAAAATCCCAATATCCTTCCTGAAATGTCTTATCTTTGATGTGATTTCCATGCCAAACTTTCCTTTGTAGTTGGATTAATTCTATGTGAAGGAGGGTCTGCATTCTAAATTCATCGAAACCATTCAACTGAAGAAATATTTATTTTTGTGCCTTTGTTATGTCCAAGTCCAACTGAGCTTCCATTCTAAGGGTGTTATACTCAAACTCAATGGAAAGCAAAGCTTTCTTCCCATAAACTATATCATATGGAGTAAACCTTGCAATTTTGTTCCAGATGGTATTGTAAGACCAAGTGGCCTCCACCAATCTGCCTACACAATATTTTTTTTTTTGCCCACAGCTTTGGTGAGGATGTTCTCCAAGGCTCTATTTGTCACTTCCACTTGCCCATTTGCTTGAGGATGATAGGAAGTGTAAGTCTTGTTCTTTATTTTGTATTGACTCATGAGGTTTGCAATGATATGAGATGTGAATTGAGCCCCCTGGTTGGTGACTACTTCTTTTGGATACCCAAACTTGTAGAACACATTCTCTCTTAAAAAATCAACCACATTTTCTTCTATATTTACCTTTACAACCCTTATTTTAGCCCACTTGGTCAAGTAATTGGTGCAGAATATGATATATCTCTTCTGCTCGGATGGTGGATCAATGGGTGCAATGAAGTCCATGCCCCACTTGTCAAATGGCTCTAAAGATACCTGAGGTTGTAGAGGATTTTCATCCTCGGTGTAGGTATCCCCATCCTCTAACACTGATCACATCCACTGGTGTATCTCTTGGCATCCTGGTTGAGAGTAGGCCAATAGTGGCAAGCTTGCAAGGCTTTGAAGGTTGTCCTCTTAGCAGAAAAATGACCCCCATAGGGACCATCATGACATGCCAAGAGGATGTCAAAGACCTCCTCTTCCATCATACATCTCCTGAGAATTTGATCTGGACCCAATTTGAAGATATTGCCACCAATCCAAGTGAAAGGGATGCTTTTTCTTATAATTCTACTCTTTTCTTTGGATGAAAGGTTTAGAGGAAACCTATCAGCAACCAGGAAGTTGGCTATGTCAACAAACCAAGGAGAGAGTGCTGAGATAGAAAATGCGTGTTCGTATGGAAGCTGATCATCAACCATCCCTTCCTCATCTACAAATAAAGTTAGTTTAGATAAGAAATCTGCAACAACATTTTATTTTCTCGGTTTATCAACAATTGTCAAATCAAACTGTTGCAATAATAACAACCATCTAATGATTCCATCATTGACATCATGTTTATTCATTAAGTACTTGATTGTTGCATGGTCAGTACATACAAAATAGTGCCTGCATTTATTTAGGGAATGGACAATAGCTAAGAGCTCCTTTTCAGTGACAATATAATTTAGTTCAACCTTGGAAAAATTCTTGCTATTGAAATAAATGTCATAGGGTCATTTATCTTCAAATTGTCCCAAGGTTTCCCCCACATATTTATCTAATGCATCTGTATGAATGTGGAAGGGCAGAGCCCAATTGGGACATCAAATTATAGGGGCAGTGATTAGTTTTTCCTTGATGATATCAAAATCCACCTAACAAATATTAGACCAAAAAAACTCAGAATCCTTGGCCAACAATCAAAATAATGGCAAATCCACTTTGCTGAAGTCCTCAATAAACCTCCTATAGTAGCCAGCCAAACCTAGGAAAATTCTGACATCTCTCTGATTTTGAGGAATAGGCACCCTTTTTATGATGGTGATTTTTTTCGGGTCTACCTATATTCTTGTTTTTGATATGGAGTGGCCTAGGACAATCCCTGCCCTTTTAAAAAAATCACACTTTTTAGGACTCAGGGAGAGATACATTTCAATGCACTTCCTCAACACCTTACCTATATTGGAGAGAGCCTCATGGAAATCATACCCGTAAGGTGTGAAATCGTCCATGTAGATCTCTACAAAATAATGGACTAGTTCAGGAAAAATGCTGAGGACCACTCTCTGGAAAGTAGCAGGGGCATTGCACAGGCCAAAGGGAAGGACTCTGTAAGTGAAATTTCCCCAAGGACATGTGAATGTGGTCTTGTCCTGGTCCTGAGGGCTGAATTGAATCTGGTTATACCCATTGAATCCATCCAGGAAAGATAAAAAATTCTTTCCTACAAGACCATCCAGGACTTGATAAATGAAGGGCAAAGGGAAATGGTCTTTCTTAGTGGCTTTGTTTAGTTCTCGGTAGTCAACATAGATTCGCCACTTCCCATTTTTCTTTGGGAATAGAACAAGAGGAGATACCCACTCACTGTTTGATATGGGGTAGATGAAACCTACATCCCACAACTTATGCAGTTCATCCTTCACTATATCTTTTAAGGCTGTGTTCATCCTCCTTTGGGATTGGCGCATAGTATTGAAACCCTCTTTAATATAGATATGATGTGTGCACACTACGGGATGCACCCCTTTCATGTCCTTGTAGTCCCAATCAAAATCATCTAAGTTTTCCCTCAGGAGCTGACACAATTTTTCTGCTTTTTTAGCCGAGAGGGATGAGTTAATCTTCAGGGATGTAGCTGGGCCAAATTCCACAACCTTGGTGGATTCAGAGGTTGATACAACTGAGTGCAGTTCAATCCAAGGGTGGCTTTCAGATTTTCTCACTAGGTCATCGAGTGGAATGGTAGTGGGGGGGTGGCTTTGAAGGATGTGGTCAATGCGATCATCCTCATCAGGTTGCCCCCCTCTAAGAACAATATCTATGGTACAAACAGGGTAGGGTGCGGTATTGTACGCTTCATCTTATTCTTATTCATCCTGCAACCACAAGGGTAGGTCATGGTCAATGAAAGGTTGGGAAGGAGGATATAATACTAGCTGTTTGGACAAGGGCCCATTATTAATAGTCATGTTTTCGACCCCTACAACTGATATAAGCATCGACAGTGGCCAACCAAGGTCTTCCTAAAATGAGAGGATATACTTAAACTTGGTTTTTGGTTGAATGACCAGGAAGTATGTTGGGTGTTCCCAGGATTCAATCGATACCATAACATCCTCAACAACTCCTTCCTAAGCTACTTTGGATCTGCCTGCAAGTTGTAGAACTATGGTGGTTTTTGTCAAGGCTCCTTGGAGGTTGAGTTTAACCATGGTTTCCCTAGTCATCACATTGATGACAACCCCAAGATCAATCAAAGTGTGGGGGACAATGACACCATCGATGTGTACATCTACTACTGGATTCCCAGGGTCCAGGTACTTCAGGAAGATCACCCTTCCCAACATTAAGTCGGACAATTGTCCTACAACATTTATGGTGGGGGTGCCTTTCTTCTTTCTCCCAGGATTTTTAAAGAATTTTTCTTTGATGAGCCTATTGTAAATATAAACATTTTTAATGGCCTAGAGAAGGGGTAGTTTTACACATAGATTTTCCAGTTCTCCCAGAAGTTCAGTCTCTTTTGGGGTGTGCTGACTAGGGTGGATCAGGCGCTCAGGAAAAGGAATTTGAATAGCCTAAGGGTTTCTTTATTCCTTTTCCTCCTCAAACTTTATAGGTGGATATGGAGGATTATTATCTCGGAGCACTCTTCCAAACCCGAGGTTAATTTCATGTATCTCCACAACATAATATGGATAGGATGTTTCTCTACTGTAAACCTATTGTGCCTTCTTGTTGTTCGATTCCATATTGGGATGGGCAGGCATCTGAGGAAAATTAGATGGAGCATAATGAGTGAGATGAAGCCTAAGGTTGAGGTTGGGGTGGAGGTAGTAAAGCAGGTGGTTGGTTGTGTTAGGGCCTCCACCCTTGTGATGGGTTGCTCCAATGAGGTGGTTGAGGAACATACTACTGGAAAGGTTGATTTACAGGTTGAGGGTGATATGGAGGGGAATAAGGCCAAGTAGGAGGTCCAATCCATGATGGAGGAGAGGAGGTATACCAAGATTGCATATGTGCATTCTGGTTTGCATGGTAGTAGGAGTAAGGTGCACCTTGCATGCCTTGCTGATATGGCCAAGGCCGTTGAGGCCTCCTATGATTTATGAAATAGAGTTGCTATGGTCCTCGTTCCCCGCCTTTATATACATATTAGAGACCAAGTAATGAGGGACATTTATCTATGGCATGATTCTCTTCACAGGCTAAGCAAAAATCTATGAATTTCAGTGGACATTCATTTCGAGGGTGTTTTCTGGTACATCTAGGGAAAAATATAGCTAAGGCCCTCTTTTCTTCCTCTTTTTTCTTCTTGATCTGCATTGTGTCCATTTGCAAAGAAAAGGTGTTCATCATCTCACTTTTGAATTCCTCCAACATGTTTCCAATCTCATGCTTGACGAAGGTGAAAGAGGAAGCGATATTGTTCATGCTTTGGCTAGCTCTACCTTTCTTCCTAGCTGCCCTATAGTGGTTTCTAAATATAGTCTTGATGTCCTCATAAGGTAGATGGTATATATATCCTCTAGAAATCATATTAATGGTCTCTATAACCTCTTCCTTGATCCCTCGGAGAAGTACCAATTTGAGTGATATGGGATCAAGGGTACAATTGGCTCTTTTATAGTTCAGTTGGAATCTTTCTTCATAATCCTCCAGGGTTCATCAAGTCCCAGAATCATCCTAAATATCTCCTCTTTGGTCTCCTTGGACCTGTAATAGTCATTATATTTGTTGTTGAAGGATTCTTGCATCTATGACCAAGTAGTGATATTGTTCCCATGCAGACTCATGAACCAGTGCAAGGTTGCATCCTTGAGGTTGAATGGGAACAATTTCAGCTTTTGGTCATCCGAGGCATAGTAATAAGTCCTACAGACAACAAGAAACTTCAACATGAAGGTGTTAGAATCCTTAGAAGTAAGTCCATGGAAATAGGGGAAGGGTTGAGGGACTTATTTTCTTCATTCTAGTTTTTCAATCAATTTATCTAATGGGAAAAACTCCTTGAGCCCTAGTTTCATCCATGGCTTGAATTGGTGAAGTAGGTTCCTCTAGTGAAGCAAGTTCCTCTTCTTCCCCAATAGGTTCTTCAAAATTTTCAAGTGGTTCACCTATAGGGTGTTCTACCTCACAATCATTGAAGAAGAGTGAAGGGTGATTGTGTGGGGATGTGGGGGTTTTTCGTAAGAATTTTCCTTGGTTATCCCTACGCATATAAGGCATGAAAGTCAATTTTTTATTTTTGAATGTTTTAGAACTGAATGTAAAACATAAAGCAGAAAAGAATTCTTAAGCAGAAACAAACATCTACTTAGACACCTCCCCATCTGTTATCACTCAGGTTTTCCTTGAAGTTGTGGAAAAGGAAAGTATACCCGAGGTAACCACAAACCAACCTTCAGATGCAGAATCTAGCCAATCTGAATCCAGAGAGGTCTCTCTCTTTATGATTTATCTTTGTTCTTAGAAGGTTTTAGGCTAGTTATAGATCCAAGAGTTTGTTTGAAAATGGTGGAATCCACAAACTAAGGGCAAGGTTGAAAGTTTTCAGTCCATTGGGCTATGGAGTCAAAGGATGGCTTTACTGGATTTCTATTCTACACACAAGATGGCTTTACAGGGCAAGATAGCCAAACAAAGAACAATCCTTAAAATTTAAAGTGGATGGAATGGGTTTGAAGGGATGAAAGGCAGCTAAGAATCTTTCACCATGTTCAAAAGAATGAAATGAAATGATTACAAACAAAGAGCAGTGAAGAATTCTTTATTATAGTAATCAAGAAAGTTTAAATTAGCAAAGCAAGAGCATTTAAGAATTCGTGCTTATAACCAATTTAGAGGAAAACATTAAGAATAATCACATCTGAAATCAGAGTACAATTAAGTAAATTTTGATTCAATCCTTTATGTAAATTATTCAGAAATGGACATAATGATATTATAAACTGATATAAAACTTAAGACAAAGGGTAGAAAGACTTATTGAACTGCAGTCCAACACATGAATCCTGCAAAAAGTCCCGAGCTTCAAATCGTCATCCAGTAAGCCACGAATAAATTTCTCCAAAATGCTTTTATTCCGAAAATCTCAATGTTACAGCAAAGTAATAGAATCCACCCTCAATACTTCCTTTGAGGGTTTATTTATACAAGAAAAACTTGAAAAAATCTCACACTAACCTAGCCAATAATCTAGGGTGACTAAGGAGTAATTTACAAATAAACAGGAGACAAATGGTCTCGTGGATAGAATAATAGGTAACTGCTGATGTGCTGGAGGTAAGTGCTGAGATAGGGCTCGGTGCTGTCCCTTGGAGTAAATTCTTTGCTTGTTTGATACTCTTTGTCTTTACGGATACTCTTTAACCTGTTCAACTGATACTCTTTCATCTGTGCTCATTTTTATCTTTCACATAATAGTAAAAAGAGAAAATTCTCATCCCGAAGATAATTTTCATAGAATTTCCAATAGGTCTTTCCACCATTGATCGTCTGGTATTATAGTCCTCTTAAGTTTTCTCAATGTCTCATCAGCCTCTGTGAGTTTGTAAAAAGTGGGCTCATCAGGAAACAAATACTTTATTTCATGTTCAAGATGAAATAAATTCTTCAACCTGTCATATAGATTTTTCCCTGTTGGCAACGTTGCTTCTGGTAGATTGATAGAACTAGTAGTTGTATTTTGAGCATGGCTCTCTATTTTCTTGACATAGGTTTCTAGTTCCATTATTTGGTCCTCTGTGAGCATGGGACTGGGTAACCCATTGTCCAATAAAACTTGAAATTTTTCTCTGAAAGCATCAATATCAGCCAAAATCTATGAACATTTCCTTTCTAAATTCTGCATAAAAGTTCTCTTGATGAAAACTCTTTTTATTATCAAAATAGTGCCGGTTCTGTCCTCAATTCCTAATCTTGCAAGCTGTTGCTTTGTTCGGGTGTTCAAAAATTGAATGAGTTGATTGGCCTGCTCAGGTCTACCTCTTAGTTCATCTCTTGTTCTGTTTATTTCTTCCTGAGCTATTTTAATCAAGTCATTTTGTTCAAAAATTGCTTGAATAGAGGGCCAAATACTTTTTATTAATTCAATTATATTTCCCCAAAGAATTTGATTTATTTCCTTCAAAGGCTTTTCTAATGAAAGATCTTTCTCTAAAGCCTTAACTAATTTGTCCAATCTTTTGATTTCCCTGGTATTTTCAGCAACTGTCTTTTTAGATGTATCATACTTCTGCTCCAAATCTTTTAATTGTAACTTAGTGGTTTGAAGTTCTGTGACAGTTAATTGTAAACTTTCCATTTGTTTTATTAACTCATCAGAACTTAAACCAGAAGTGTTTACCTGCGCTGGTTCTGTTTGTTGCTTTGTTGTTGTAGTACCTGTGGTTGTAGTAGCTTCTGTGATGGATGCCTGCTTGATAGCTTCTTTTTCATGTAAAGCTTGCTCTAATTCCTTCTCTGTTTCACTTAGTCGCTCAGTTACTTTTAAGAGCAACTCCATTACCTCTTCTTGTGAACTCTCCTTCAAAAATTCTTGGGTCTGAGGGTGCCTTGAGGCTGGGAATTTTAGCTGCTTTCTCAGTGTAGCTATGTCATCATCTTTCTTTTTTATTAATGCCTCAATACTTTTAATGTCTTTGGGGTTGTGACCCAAGCCGATGATTATGTCTTCTAGAGACTTTATTCTATTATCTTTGGCCTGAGAAGAGGCCTTCTCAATTTGCAATTGGGCACTTGTGTTATTTAAAGAATCTTGCAGCGTTAGGGCTGCCATGGCCTTATTAGTAAGAGTGGAATACACCATTTCACCAGTTTGTTTATGTAGCTCTATTTGGTCCAAAGGATGAATGTCCTTTGCCAGGACCTCAAAATTTGTTCTAATATAATCAGCTGCTGACATGGGTTTTGGCACCTTTGACTTGAAGTGGCTCATCATCATTTTGCCTTGTGAAATGTCAAATGCCGACATTAACCTTTCCTGATTATGTGGAGCCATTTTCAAATATTGATCATATACCTTCATTCTTAATGGATCATTCTTTGCCTTTATATTAATGAAGGTTCTTTTTATATCCCCTGTATCTGTTTTTGGTGGTCTGAAAGAGGATACCTCAGTACTCAATTGCTTTTGTAAAGCTTTTCCTTTCTATCCTGTGTTTGTTTCACTAACTGTGCCAGTTAGTTGACTGTCTTCCCTTCCATCATCAAATATTTCATCAATGATCTCTACATCTGGACTTGGATCTGGTTTCTGTTTTTTGGCTTGATGTACTCCGGAGGATTCTTTAGGAGGAGTAATATCTGGAACTTGCCTTTTCTTTCCTATCTCCATATTGGATGGAGTTTGTAATTCTGAAACTTCAGGGTGTTTTACCTGAGTGGGAGAAACTTGGGTTTGTTCAGGTGCTTTGGAAGTTTGTGGTTTCTCTGCCATGACTAAAGTTTCAATGACCTGAATTTCAGGTTCCTTTCCCTTGCCTTTTGGTTCTGCTGCCACTGGTGGACTGCCTTCCTGTAATGTCTGCTGTAGATTTGCTGCTGAAGAAGTACCAATGTGGGGTACCTGCACTTGACCACAAGATTCTAGGTCATACTTCTTCTCGAGATCTTTCATAATTTTGTTCATTTTGTCAGCTTCACTTTCTTCCTCAATAAGTGTTCCTTCAACCCATTCATCTTGATTGGCATATTGTTCTAGTTCAGGAATCTTGTGGTGTATATAAGGGGATGATTTGTTCTTTAATCTCTTTTCACAAATAAAACCAAATGGGTCATAAGGAACCCAATGAAAAGTTCTTTGGAACTTGCTTTGTAATATATTTTCTGCCTCTCGCTCGGCCTCCCTAGAGTTGCAGATGAAAGGACCTAATTGACTCTTGATCCTTAGTTGGGCTTTCTTCTTCACACTACAAAAATGGATCACATCTGAATTATTCATTTGCCTGAAATATTCCAAGGCAAAAATCCTCATGGGCACATATCTTGGCAACTTGAATGGATGTAATTCACATCCATAAATTTTGATGACTGAATGGTTTTGATATAAATACCAATCTCCAATTTTATAAGTCCTTGAAAGCTGCAAGGTCTTCTTTATTTCATTACTGAGCCTTGGGGGGGGAATTCCTGTCAACAAGGTTGTTGCAGGATATACAAACTGATCAATGAACTCAGTGTAGGAATAGGGAGAATCAGAGGAAGAATGAATTATGGGAGACCAAAATATGACTGACCTGGGGTTTCCCTTAGCATCAAGCTTTTTAACAGGGAAAGGGAACTTTTCTGATTGATAGAAGATAATGAGATGATAAATAACTGAGGAATATTTGAAAACTTTCTCATCATCTAGCCTCATGAACTGATCATGGATCTTATTGGCTATGAAGGAGGCAAAGTCATATATGATTTCAGGAGGTTGCCCAGGAGTAAAAATAGACAGCAAAGCCAGGGTTATCTCATCAACATATTCACTGGTATTGAAACCCAAGACAAAAGATATCATATTTAGGATGAGCCTTCCCAACTTAGTGAAATAATAAAAACCATAGGGAGGAAGTCCCTTAGGTTGATGTTCAGGCAGCATGAAATTCTGGCAAATGGCCTTCAATTTTTCTGGGGTCAATTGATTAGACTTTTCAATCAGTGCTTCTATAGACAAAGGTGCTAGTTCTTGACCTGGTTCAAAATGCAGCATTGCATTGATAGTTTGGGGATTAATGTGGAAAAGAACACTCTGGTCAGGGGATATTACAGCTCTCTGAGTGGGATCATAGTTAGAATGGAAATAGTGGATGATTTCTGGGAAGGAAATGACTGAAGGGATGAGATACCTTGGGAGATTGGATTCCCACAACCCAATGAGATCTTGCCCCTTTGAGTACTCGTCTCTGCAGCGACAATAACTCAGAAGGGGACTTTCATCAAAATGCAAGTCTTTAATCTGGAAATCTTTGTCTACTAAAGGTAAATATTCTAACTCTCGGTGAGGGGCATTTAGTGGAGTTACATTCAAAGCTGCCGGGGCCTCCATTTTGGTTCTTGTGGATTCAAAACGGAGGTTTCTGGTTTTTCTTCACAGGCCGGGCGTGATTTTGATCTTACTGAGGGAAATTGGCACAATTTGCAGGTTCAGGGGAACAATTTATAGTCGTAAAACTTAGGGAATGATCTTAGGAATATGATTTAAACACTGATTCAGCGAAAAACCAAGAAAACAGAGTTTTATTTGCAATTCGGGGCAAAAATAGGATAAATACCTGTTCTTGGAGGAAAGCTGGTTTTTAACAGGTACCAAGCGGTAGCAGGAGGATACTTGAACGCAGGTCTGGCGGGATTCCAGAGCGAAATCGAATTGAACAGTGGATTTCAGTGGAAATTTGAATTTCTTAGCGGAAAGCACAATAGCGTTCAAACGATGAAAATGACATAAAAACGCGAAATTTTGTTTTATTTCCAAAGTCAAAAGAGGGGTTTTTAGTTTTTCGAGGAGTGACGTCACGTTGGTACGGGCTGACGTGTGCAAGGGTCGGGCGGTAAGTGGTTTAGTCCCCGCACCGCTTATGGACGAAGGTGGTATTAGATGAGCGGGCAGCGATTCCATTCGATTATCGACACGTGGACGGGTGACTAGTCAAATACCACCAATCGCCCGCGCGTTAAAACTCTGACAAAGGATGGGTAGCGGAATTGATACGGGGCGTAGATCTGCGGAAAGGCGATCGAACGGTTGAAATGACGGGGAGATGGTGGGGTGGTTATCACGCGGGCCCGGCATATTTAACGTTTAATTAATCATCCCGGGTGGCACATGATTGGCGGAAGAAAGGTTATTAATTAGTTCAGATAACTAATTAATCCCGTAATTAGAATGAAAAAGGGGTCGCGGCAGGGTTTTAATTGTGTTTGAAACGTCGGGTGGAATGCCAGGTGGATGGGCTACGGTGGCATAGGGGCTTTTCCAAAGTTTTGGTTTAGAAAATAAAACTTCGGGTTTTGTTTATATTTTTGTATTAAACATATAAATCATATGTTTAAAGTCTTTCGTATATATGTTTTTTATTTTATTATATGATAAAATAACCAATATAGTTAACTTATCATAAGGGCGGGACTATTGTATAACAATATATTTAACCAAAGGGCTTGTATAGTGGGTTTTTAATGAATATTTGGGAAGTAAATACTTTGGTTAAAACATAATAGAGGGTTTTTGGGATATTAATTTAAAAGGAATTATATACTTAGGATAGGGAATTTTCACTAGGGATTTAGTAAATAGAGTTAAATGTAAATATGACAAAGGGACAAGGGAACTCAAAAAACTTTACACATCTAAGAAAGTGACAATTTCTGAAGTAAATTGCAATATCTCATTTTCCACACTTAAACTTAGAATAGTAAGTTATTTTGAGGGATTTTTATGGAATTTTGCATAATTTTCCTAAGCAAAATGAGATTTTACTTAGGACAAGGTTAAAGGTGAATGATTATAATGATGAATTATCTCAAGTACTTAGGTCTTTTTTGATCATTAGGCCGAGGGTCCGGTCCCTCCAAAAGTCAAGGAAATGCCTTGAGCCCCTTTGATCTCCAAGTACCTTAGTACTTTGGGGGAAATTAGTAAAACTTTAAGGGGAAAGTGATGAGGGAAGTTAATGATTTTGACTTTGCTTGCCGTGATTTTCCAGTGTATTTCCTGCTTCAGTATTTGTGATGAAAGTAAAGGATCAAAAACATGTAGCAGCATCATTCATCAGATAAAACTTTGCAACCATCTACCTACCCTATCTACTTGACACTACCATTTTCTCTTCTTTATTAGGGTGCATTTAGACTTGCAAACCCTTATCAATCTTTTTCTTTTTTACAAAGCAAATCCATCTAATTCTACCCTTATTACATCCAAGGGCTCAGATTAAGCTGTTGAGCACCTTTTATTAACTCTACCTATCTACTTATCTGCCAAGATTAAACTGTTTGGTCAGATATTTATTCTCTATTTTATAACATGAAATTGAAATATGAATAAGTCAAGTTTAAACAGTTTGACCCTTCATAAATTGTGGCAAAAGTTTGACAAGCTGCACACAATTGCTTATTTACAAAAATGAAATAGTAGTGGCATTTGGATTTGCACACTTTCTTTGGTCTATTTTTTGTTTGGGGTTCATTTCTTTTCACTTTTTTGACCATTTTATTTTTCTTACCCTTTGATTTTTCTTTTAGGGTATACCCTCTTTACATTTTTTAAAATTTTTTGATTTTTTTATTCTTCAAGAATATGGAACACCTTTGTTTAAGAAAGAAGGTTTGAACATATTTCATAGTTCAATCAAGACAATCATGAAAAATGAAACCTATTGGTATAGGAGACTAACACCATCAACGACGCCAAAAAGTGGTGAGCCCTAGTATTGAATCAAAGTGTTGTAACTCCCAAAGGCTACTCAACTTTACTTTATCAACCCGTGGTTCATACAAAATTGGACGTGATAGTGTTATATGCACAACATATGAGCTCTACTCATGCCATCCTCATCTTAGTTCTACAATGAGGTGCTTGTAACTAGGGTTACTTCTAGGGAAGGAAGTATGTCACATTTCTAAAGGCAACCTAATACGGAAAATATATCTATTGTTTACTTTTGCAAGAAAGAAATATTCACACTTACGGTAATGAAAGAAAGTGGCATTCCTAGTTTAGATTACTGCATTGAATTTTAGAAAAGGAAACTAATCTATAGCACACATGTTGAATCAATGACTAACTAAGTCCTATCTAACTCATGCTTAACTATTGTGCTTAATGATGCATCTTGTAATGGACTAATCACACTTTAAAGTGGATATGTTTTGCAACAAAAGAAGGAGGTGCTTGGGTGGTTTAAGAGGGTCTCTGGACCAAAGATTCAAGGTTTAATGTCTATTGGTGACTTGGTTAGGCTTAGGTGTGGTGGAGGAATGATTTTGGGCTGAACGAGAGGGGGTTTGTAACTGCTACATGAAGTTGCTACAATATTTCTTGAAAAGCTACAAGAAAAAAGCCGAGAGGAGTTGGAGGCCAAAAATGATGAGAAGAAGGTTAAGAGAGGCAAGGGAAAGGCAGATCCAGGTAGATGAAGGATAGCCAACCCCTTGGCCAAGCTTAGATCTATTCAAAAAGCATGTCTTGCACCCACAAGGTTGCTCTCGATGATGTAATGGTGACCTCAAAAACAGGGTTTAGGTGACTTGGATGGAAGGTATTTGATAAAGGATGAAGACTCAAGATGATGGTGCTAAAGGGGTCCTTCTATACTGCTCTATCCAAACCCGCAATCAAGACTTATGTTCATGCATTCTTCATTGAATCATAAAAATGGTGGAAAAGATGAGTTGAATTTAGATAGATCTACCTATGCAATTGAAACATAAATCTACCTCTAAACCTACAATATGTTCATGATAAGAAAAGTAAAAACTATCTAACTTTTCCAAGCAATCATAAACTGAAAAGATATTTGGTCTGTTGTGGAAGACCTTCCTCCTCAAGCTCCAATGGAAGAGGTGAGATAGGGAGGCTTAGCACATATTTTTAATGGTTTATATGCTACCAAACATGTAATGAAAGAAATCAACTACTGAAACATAAAACAAAGGCACATGTACACAAGAGAGATCGAAGCCAATGGATTGGGACTCGACCCACAAGCTCAACTCCCTGAAATAAAATCATTGGAAAAGAAACCAAATTCTCATCTTATTTCATATATAGTTTTTTACATGAACAATGAAAGTCAGAAATGTCTAATACAACATCCAAGAGTGCTCTAGCTGCATCTAAAATTAGAATCCTAGTGAGCTCTTTCTCTGGCCTATTTATGCTAGAGGGTAGCTACAAACAACTCCCTAAAAATTAGGTCTTTGTTCCCTTGGAACTCGAGATAAGTGGAGCTTAGCTCCCTTTGATCATTCACTTGCTTGGTTGCCTCTAATTTCAAGCTATTGGAGGAGAATATTGAAGAGATATTGGTTTCCTTTAGGAGTTAAGAAGGTGGTCAACCTACCTACAATTACTCCTTGTTGTCTACTCTGAGCCCTGCTTATGCAATCTTTCTCAAAAATGGCATTATTCCCTTCATTTTCCTTCATTTAAATCATATTAGGCCTCAAATCATGACAACCCTTAACACACCATTCTCATTAAGAAAAATATCGAAAAATGCAATTAAAGGTGAGAGAGAGAGAATAATTAAGCTAAAAAGGTGACATTTAAGTCCTTAGAATATACCTAATGATGGTTCTCATTAGTGAGGACCTCGGGGAGTTGAGCGAATGATTCCTTATTGTATCTCAGGTTCATGGGTCCGACCATTATTGGGGACCCAGTACAAATTTTAGTTGCCAATGAATTCATTTTACTTTTGCATGGAGGCCATACTGGCATGATGTCTTTGGGGCACGTGGTCAGCAGTGGGGCATCCCGGGTGTCCAATGGGATACATACGGACGACACATGGAGTCCTTTTGGGTTGAGCTTAGGGCATGGTTCATGCCACTTGGGCAAGGTTAGAGCTCGGAGGTCAGAACCCCGTAAGAACATAAAGTTACGGTGGAATACCCGTGGCAGATAATGCAAAGAAATGACGTGGAAGTTTCATGCATAAGTGGTGATATGTCAGCCAATAGGTCGAGTTCTAGGGGGAGGCTGAGTTCAGTAACCTGAAGTACCATGAAGTCCCGAAGACATGACACATCAGCCAGAAAAACAATTTTTGGGGGGAAGCCATACGTTAGGAATCGAGGTGTCGAGAGGCCAAAAATTCGTTGCTATATATATATATATATACGAAAAAATTAAATAATAATAATAATAATATCATATTACGTAATCAAGGGAAAGAAAGTTTTTCCTAAAATATTTACCCCATCCCTCCAATGTAATTGAAGGAGTTAGATTACGTTACAGAATGGTATAAGAGCATCTGATTTCAATACTTGGACTGGATGGGCTTCATCACAGGCAAGTGAGGAAGTTTTGTGACGTGATTATAGAATATTGAATTAGTTGGACTGCGCTCACTGATTGATTACTAAGTTATGATAGGATATGTTAAATGATGGTTAATAGCTCCATGAGAGCAGGAATTATGATTGTAAATGTGTCTTTTCATTAGTTATGTACCAATTACATGATTGAATGGTTGTTGCATGTAATTATAGATGGCTTGTATATTAACGAGGTTGTTTTTTATCATAGGAACTGCATGATACTCTGTAAATGCAATATCATGATCCTTATTATGTTTAAATGTTGTTTTAGAATGTCTAACAATGTGTGTGATTGAAAACACATCATAAGCAACATAACATAGAAAATATACAGTGATGAGAACCATAATGATTGAGTATAGTTTTGATCGATCCCAACATGGAGGTGATGGAGTCATAACCAATGATGAAGAGAAATAATTTGGGCGGGAGGGAGGCAGTCAAACCCCATATTGGATGGACACCTTGAGAATCCTTTAAGACGATTTAACAACCCCATATTGTTAAAATTTCATGTAATAAAGTTAATAAAGGAAAAATAAGACTAATTTCATGGGACATGTATTCCAAGATAAATGTTGGGAAAAACATCCTAGTGGGTGTTCATTGGTTATTATGTATAATAGGAAATTGGTAAAGGCATTGGAAAGGAAAAGAGGAATTAATTGGAATTTATTTATGAAAATAATGGAAAATGGGAGAAAAGGAAGGTGAAAGGTCACATGTTTGCATGTGAGGAGGAAATTGAAGGAAAATTAGAGAAATTGAAGAAATTAGAGGCCTCAATGATAAAAATGCTTTTGAGGATCAGTTCACAACCTTTTGTCAGTTTTATCTTGGATCTCTCTCTCTATTCTCTCTCTCTCTCTCTCATACTCTTGCACATGTAGAGCATTTTTGGAGGACCTTAGCATTGGAGAAAGGAAGGCAGAGAAAGGACAAGAAAGAAAACAAAAGTAAGGATCAAGAAAGGAAAATTTGGATCAAGCAGCTTTATCAGGAATACTTGCAGGTAACAGGTTGCATGCATGATTTCCTCGCTGGTTGGTGCATGCATCTTACATGCATGTATGCATTTGGTTCTCTTTCTATAATTGGCATAGTTTTACCAGGTGTGACAATGGTTTCAACCTTGCCTTTAAATTTCCGGATAGCCTTGGTGTGATGGGATTCTTTCATTTGGTTGAGCATTGGATCGTTAGATGGTTTTGGAACTGGGTGAGGTGGTCTTAGGAAAATTCCCAAGTGCCTCTAAATACCTTGACTAGTAATGGCGGTATTGTGGTAAAGCTCAGGGGTGGATACGGGAAAATTCCTCAAGGTATTGGTGAAGAAATTTGGAGGCATCCAAGCTTGTTTAGGGCCTAGTGATCCCTTGACTAGTTTTGACGGATTTTGGTAAATCCAGGTAGTGCATGTTTATTTTTTGGGCCTAGGAATCCCTTGACCAGTAATGGAGGGATTACAACAAAGCTCGATTGTGTAGGTGATTGTTTTGGGCCTAGGAGTCCCTTGACCAATTTTTGCGGGATTGTGATAAAGCCTGAGAAATCCCTGGTTGTTTTGTTGTGAGTCCCACAATCATGCTTGGAATATGGCACGAGAGTGATTGGATGAAATAAATATTTAGTTCAGGAAAACTATGGTCGGGTGGTACATGGAAGTCCTTGACTTGGTTGGCTTTTTCATATGTTAATAATAGATTTTTTCCTCTTTTATTTAATGAGTAAATGTACTTATTATGATATGGCTTTGATGGTTGTTCAATCATTGTTATTATTTTGGTTATATGTTGGTTATAATCATGGTTTTATGACAGATTTTAGTTATGTCTCTTATCATATTTTGATTAGTAAATGATTATTTATTGAATGCATGAACTAATAGATGTTATTGCAGTTGTTATGAGAGGTAATTAGACCTTCTTAATGATTTTCAGATAAGTATCAGACCCCTATGTTCAAATATGCATTCATGGCCTGTAGATTACATGTTGTCAAAATGTTTGATGAAATGTTTGTCGTGGTTATGCCTAGTTAGGTCAAGTTCTTGATCAATTTTTGCATTAATGAATTTGTCTTAGTATCATTAATCATTTTGGAAAGTTCTATCAATTTCTAGGCAAAGGTCTGGATACTAGCTCTTAAAAGTGGCTCATATTTTAGAGTCGCATGCTCAAAAATCGGAAATCTAGACTGCAGTTTCTGGGAGGAAGGGTTATCCATGCAACTAAAGGGTCATAGTCGTCATATTTCCTTGTTATGCAAGCGATTGGGATTTAATATCACTAAAAATGAAAGTTATATTAGGGTTTTGGGCACCTGGAGTGGTTTTTTAGATCATGTTGGTCTTGTAGCTCCTAAGGAAGGTCAATAAAGTTTCGATTTGTCGATTCCAATTCCTTAACTGTACTTAGAAGGTTGAGTCATGTCATAGTACCCCTCAACTTAGGTTTACCCCGACATATCGATGAACTTGGGTAAATGTGGGAGGAGGTGGTTACAGATTGGTATCAGAGTGGGTTATCGTTCTCTTTGGGTGATTTCTGATACCAGATTGGTATAGGAACATGGTACAATACTTGCACTACATGGGTGAATTTTTTTTGTCATGCATGCATGTCAATTGTCTATGTGTTTGTTATGCATGCATTGTCATGGTTATGGTATGCAGTTGGTATTTTCATGCATGAGTTCAATATATTGATGTGATTATGATTATACATGTATCGTGTTATTCTAGACTTATTTTGAAAACAAGATAGCCTCCCCTAAACAATATAAAATCCATGAAAATTCAAGCTAATAATTTTAATATGCTAAAACAATATACTTGAATATACTCTACCAATTGCAGAAACCAATTACAATTGCGAAATCACAAATAAAGAAAGAGAAAGAATTTCAATCACATGGTACACAAATATTTTCTGGGGAAATCCACAACTTAAAACCCTGCTATTTGTATATTGCATAAGTAAAAAAATCTAAGAATATTACATTGCTTTTCTCACTCTTGAGAAACCTCTGCACTATCTCTATATGTCTCACTAATTCCTAGACAAGCCTAGTTCAATTCTTAATTGATTTTCTACCTCTATGATCCCTATTTACTTGTGTTGTTTCCTTGGGTAATTAGGCCCTATTAATTAAAGAAATTCCCAATCCATACTGCGCAATATTTTAGGGACCTTCCTCTGATTGCATGCACAACCACCTGTACAATTTGGATGATTATACAACTGATAATACACTACCCTTGAACTCCAATATCAACTGGGTCTTTCTCAGAACTAACATGAATGTGTTATTTATGAGTGAATCATTAGTTATCTGATTGATCATTAGATGTAATTCAAGTCCAAGTTCCACTCCTTGACCTCTCACTAGTTCCTTCATCAATTAGAACTAGTTAAACTGATTTTAACTTAGATAAACTGAGTTAATTAATTATAACTCAAAATAAACTCAACTAGGGCTCATATAATGTAGGATACACTCTACATGCCTCTAGTTAGACCCTAAACTCAAATTAACTTAACCAAATAAGCCATGCTAACCGTATTTAACTCGTACAAGTTGTCATGTGATGTGAAATTATAATTTTATTCTAATTTAATTCAAGGAAAAATCAAATTATAATATTTTCTTGTTGCCATTTTCAACATAAACTTCACTGAGATATGTTGAGAATGGTTATATTTTAGTTTAGATGACATTTTTTACTTGCAGGAAGAAGAAGATAAAATATTATTAGCAAAATGTTGGATTACAGTTCATGAGACTACCCTTACAGATCAAATGAGCAACCAAGAGATAAGTACTCTCCGGACATAGTGTTGGGTGCTAAAAGGTGTCTTTTAAAACTCCTAATTGCCTCACCTTAATTATCAACCTGGGTAAGTCTTTTTGTTTCAAGTGTGTACACAATATGTGCAAGCTATAAATCCAAAGAGTAATGATGTGAGATAATCTATTAAATTCAGTACAAGACTAAACAGATGCAATCATAAATCTCAAGCTGTAACTTTTAAAGGAAATAATACATCTAAGATTCAAGACTCAAACCTCTACTAAAATCATAATTAAATCTCACACAAGAAATTTTAATTAATAATAGCATCAGCCGAGAGCACAATAACATAACTTATTTCTTCTTAGTTGATTCAATCCAAATCATACTCAATCTCTACAAAGCAATCCAAATGGAAATGATATCAATCTGAGAGTTCAATAGCAATAACCAAACTCTTTACAGTTGATTAAATCAATCCTAATAATTATCTAAGTAAATTAATCTACAATGAATGTAAACTAAATCAAATGACAGGGATGTAAATCACATAAAGCAAAGATATTCCTTCAATTCATGAAAATAGTGAAGAGCGCATAAGATGGAAAAATTAACAAATTAATCAAACTTGCTAAAATCAGAAAGACATAATACAGAGATGCAGTTTAATCCACCAGAGGCCAGGCCCTTATCCACTAGCGAATACTGCCGAGTTACTTCAGAATATTCGGATGAACAACAACACAAGTTATATATTAATCATTGAATTCACTTCTCATTACAATGGATCTCCTTTAG
Organism: Pinus albicaulis; assembly: GCA_034641835.2. NCBI lineage: Eukaryota > Viridiplantae > Streptophyta > Pinopsida > Pinales > Pinaceae > Pinus > Pinus albicaulis. The sequence continues at coordinate 877,613,803 of CM076569.1, read as the reverse complement.
AATAACATTTTGTATATTGAAATTACAATTGAGGTCCCAAGAAAAAAGCTAAATCTTTCCATTTATCCTACTATCCTATCATTCCTATCTCTAATAATGAATCCCATAATAATAATCTGCTTCTTTGATCTCTGTTTTCATTTAAATACACAGAGAGCAGAGAGAAGTTACAACAGAGATGATTACAAAATGATTCCCATAAAAAAATTGGATTTTTCACAACAATTGATCAGCAAGATCATATCTGAAATATATTTCCATCAATCATTCAACAAGAACAGGCGAATTTGGTATTGCATCAAAGATAATTTGGAAAATGGCCGCAACAATAAATCTCAGAAAATCGTCTTCAGAGAAACTTCCATTTCTCTTAATACGAACAGAATTTGGGAAAAATGTTGTTTCCTAAAGTTAATTTGGTCTGTTCTGGACAAAACCCATGTTTCATATTTTCTAGATTTTTCTCCATTTGCCCAAACTGTCCAATCCAAAACTGTCACTTCTTATTCCAGCGAATTTCTGAGTTGGAATATTTAATGATGAGCTGGAGATCAAATCTGCAATCTAGAAAATATCTTGGAGGCTAAAATGGTGGGAGATGTTACAAAAAAATTATTAATAAACCATTATTGGTAAAATAATGCATAATAATCATCAATTTATTAAAAATAAAGAAGAAGAAATAATATTTATCCATAAGAGCATAAATAATTATAAAATGGAATTATATGATAAACGACATGATAAAGAATGGTAGAAATGGATGAAATAGGTGTTAAAAGGTGATAATAATAATGAAAAACTAGTGGCCCAACATAACCCCAAACTGAATATATTGCATGTCCTCATGCAACCCAAAGCCTCTTTATTAACCAAGCAATAATACAAAAATTGTTCATCCCAACCCATGAAATGGATGGAACAAATGAATTCTTCCTCAAATAATGAATATTCAATTTTAGCAATCTTGATGAAGGCATAACAATTTTTTCCTTTGACGTTCAACTATATGTATATGAAGTTGCAGCAAAATATGGTATAAGTAACAGAAAACTTCATTAACCATTTTCTCAAAAACTAGATTTCTACTATATTAATTTTTGTATGATCCAAAAATTAGATCGTTTTGATGCACAGATCATGAGATATAAACAATATGGTTGTAGGTTATAGTGCATGATTTTCGAAATTTTCTGAAATAGTTTAACTTGATATTTTATGGGTTTGTGTATTTTAATGATACCTATTTGCGATCTAGAAATCACAAGAATTCAGTTCATGATTTTAAAGATATATGCAAATCAATTTCTACATTGTATAAAAATGAAATTGTATGCCTTAAATGAGAAATAAAGTAGAAAACATCCATTATGTGTAGCAATTCCTCCCCCAAACTGAAGAATGAGCATGCCCTCATGCAATGCTAGAAAACGAATAGAGGTGGTTGCTATAATCTGTTGAAATCTATGCTTGGTGTAAAACAACATGGAAGAAGGGAGTTGTTGAGAATGAATAAGATGGTCATAATGAATAAATAAATGAAAGGAACACTCCCCAAAACTGAAAGATTTTGTCTTTGAAGAATGGGAAGTGGTAAATATGTGGAATGAATGATGATAAATAATGTTCAATAGATTTTGCATGAAATTCTCCTAAATTCGTAATAAATCATAAAAGTATGCTATTTTACCTCAAGTTTTACCTCCGAAAAAAATGTGGAATGACATGTATGGACTAGAATTTGTTGAAGCTGATGTAGCCTGAGCGGATACTGAAAGTGATACAAAATGTGGAAGCCATGCAAGCACGTTGGGTCTGAAAAATTGTGCGCATTCGCAAGTCGCGCGAGCCTTTGTTGTTATGGGAAATAGTGTGGCCTTGCTGCGAATAGAATTCCCCCCATACTTGTTGTTCTCCTGTAACAAGTCACTATTTTACATGCAAATTTCTTGAATCCATAGTTTTAGTTTTGAATAGCAACAGATAAGATGCATGCAAAAAATTTAATCAGAAAAACTTTGTATAAATGCAGTACTAATATTTTTTCAAATCATCAAGTTATGGCAGAATTCAGTAATTATATTGCATATTATCCCATAATGCATACATTCCTCCCTCCAATTTGAAAAGGGATTCCATGACCATAAAGCATATGAAAGGTGTTGTGCTGACGGCAAGGCAAGGGAATGATCAATACGACAGTAAATGAAGTAGAGTACACATATCAATGATAGGACGGCAAGAGGTATGGTTATAATGAGAGCAGAGTGTTTAAAGATAGTTATGAATAAGAGATAAGACGCTTTGGATTGATGATAAGTTATGCGAAAAAGAAAAGGATAGCAAGAAGCCAAAAATATGCTTTTCTGACAGTATTCTAGCTGAAAATGATGTGATTGATCAAAAAACAATCTCTCATGCGTAAAGGTTCAAAACAGGGAAAATTAAGGAAATAACTTCTCTGATAAAAAAAGAATAAGAAAAGGGTATTATAGTAATAATTGATGATAAGATATAACTTCAATACCATAAGTAGAGTATCTGCTACCAGCACACGTCCATAGCCTCGGTAGGGTTGCTTTTTAACCCGTATGAGCCAAGATCCTCAATTTATAAATGGAGAGTTCCAACGTTGTTCTATAGAAGAGATCACTATGCTGACGTGGTAACCAGATAACCACACTGCGATTCACTGGGATGTAGAAAAAGTGATCAGGCCGGCTCATGATGAGACCTCCTGTTCCAAGGATATTTTGGTTATCCAATGGATCATAACCCTGGTGTGGTGGCCATAATGCGAATGTCACTTTGTTACAACCTTATGAACATGGTCGGTTGGCTCATAATGAAACCCCCAATCCTCCATCTGCAAACAAAATTTTGCTGTGATTACACATTTTTATGATAAAAAGAGGGAGGCTCAATACTCCTTAAGAGTAGGGATGGTGGAAGAAGTTGAACATGTCAATAGAAAAAAATATACCCATAATCTCATTTATTACAGACAGAGAAGATTATAACCAGGAAGGGTGGAACCAACATGGTATTAAGATAATCAATCAGTATCATGTACAACAGAAAACAATGCAGTAAAGTAGTATATAAATGTGTCCCTTTTCTTAAAAAGAATCTCTCATCCAGAAGTTGTCCTGTTAAAGATCATAATGTTAATGATATTCACCTGCTTCAATATAATCCATACTTCTTGTCCTCATAGAAGTATTGTACTTCATGTCATGAAAGGGAATAAAAAAAATGGGGCTGAGATGAGCTAGGAATAATCCCACAAGAGGAAGGAAGTGCTATTCACAAAACACAAGACTTAGAAGAAGCAAAAATGTTGTTTCAAAGATGGAACAACAACTGTTCAAAAGTGGGAACAGTAAAGCACGCAAAGAGAAAAAGGTGTTGCTCAAAAGTTTGAACAGTAAACAGCAAAAAGTGTTGTTCCAAAGTTGGAACAGTAAACACACAAAAGTGTTGTTCCCAAAAGGGAACAACAAAAACGCAGAACAGTGCTGTTCCAGAGAGGGAACAACAAAAACTCAAAAAAGTGTTGTTCTCAAGAGGGAACAACAAAAAATCTCAAAAAGTGTTGTTCCCTATATGGAACAACAAGGAAAAATAACACGGAAAAGTGTTGTTCCCTATATGGAACAACAAAGAAAAATCACACGAAAAAGTGTTGTTCCCTATATGGAACAACAGTTGTTCCTTATATGGAACAACAAGGAAAAATCACACAAAAAAGTGTTGTTCCCTATATGGAACAACAACTGTTCCCTATATGGAACAACAAGGAAAAATCACGTAAAAAAGTGATGTTCCCTATATGGAACAACAAGGAAAAATCACACAAAAAAGTGTTGTTTCCTATATATAACAGCAGTTGTTCCCTTTATGGAACAACAAGGAAAAATCACACAAAAAAGTGTTGTTCCCTATATGGAACAACAGCTGTTCCCTATATGGAACAGCAAGGAAAAATCACACAAAAAATGTTTTTCCCTATATGAAACAACAAGAGAAAAAACACAAATAAGTGTTGTTCCCTATATGGAACAGCAAGAGAAAACACAGAGACAAAAAAAACAATCATCCCTTTTGCTCTAAACAACAGAAAAGCAATGATACAGAAAGAAGAACAATAGAAAAAAACAGAGAAAAAAATGATTGTATGTACAGATCTAAAGAAAAATTAACTGTTTACAGAATTGGTGCTGCCGAAGAATTGCCTTCTGCAACTGAAACTTGCATGGTGGGGTCCTCATTGTTCAATCGCCAATGGAGAGGAAACTACAATTTGAAGGAAGCAACACCTAAGACACAAAAACATAAGAGAAATCAGAAAAGAAACAACACTTTATTTAAAAACAGGATATAAATAAATTAAGTTACAACCACTATGATGTTATTTCCTAAGAGAATATCAATCTGTCAATGGAAAAAGAAATGATCTGTTGGAAAAATGTTTTGGCAGCAGTAACATGAATCTTCAAATGGAAATCAATTATTCATTTTTTTTGTTATGAATCCGTTAGGTAATGAATTGGATGAAATTCCCTTGTTTCATTAAAATTTATTTCAAGAATTGCTCGTCCATAAATTGACCTTCTTTATTCTCCTAAGACCTGCAAAAAAAACGAGTGTCTACTTGCAATAAAACATTAAATCATGGAGAAAGAGAGGTGATCGGGCTCTCCTAATCCAAGAACTATGCAAAAAAACTAACAAGTAGTTACTCTGTAAAAAAATTCCACGGACAAAGTAAAATTAATTTATTACCTGTGGGAGATCAGTGGCCAATCATGCTAACCTATAGTGTTTTAATCACAACTTCTTTGTTTTTGTCCAATTTGAGCGATTCAAAAGCCAAATGAGAGCTACTTCAAATATATATTACCAATAGAAATAGTTTTTTTTGTTTTTGTTTTGTTTTGTTTTTTTTTTTTTTAATTCAATGATATGATATGTCAATTGTACTTAGAACAACCTACATAACGGAGTCATTTTTGATTACCCATCTTAGACCAAAAATGGATATCTTAAGAATACCTTTTTCATTTGATGAAAAAAGCTAATTCAAATTGGAAATGAAAGTAGAATTATTTGTTTATCTCCAATAGAAACGGGTTTTGAAGACAAAAAGAATTGATGGGTCAAATATTTTAATGAACAGTTGGAAAAACAGAGTTTTTAAGAGTGCTGATTTAGGATAGACAGTCAATATTTGGGTCATATCTTTCTCATACGATATCTAAATCGAGTGATTCAAATTTCCTTGTAAACTAGATTCATAGAGGAATATTCCATAATGGATTATAGAAGTAAGAAAATGGAGGGGAAGTGTTTTGAACCATACATGTAGGCCACGATTTCCATGGTTTTGACATTGTTGCAGCTTCCCCATCTCTTTGATATGCTACTTCCATCCTAGATAAGGAAGAGTGAGTATCTATTGGATGCTCCTTTTGGCAATGAGGGAAAAAAAATTCTTCAATTTCTTGATTTTTCTGAACCTGTAAAACATCCAATTGTGAATTTAGAGAGCTACTAAAATCATATTTAAAATTTTCAACTAAAACATTGATTTCGGCTCTTATGTCTCCTCTTATTGTAGTAGATTTGGAAAAGAAATAAGAAGCTTCTTTAGAATTATTACCAGCCTTGGAGATTCCTCTTGAATACCTTATGCATAATTTAAAAACTTCATCATAGATAACTGAAAAACATCGCCTTTTCCTATCAGATTTAAGAGTTCTAAAAATTCAGCTTTGATTCCTTTGAGTAGGAGTGTTTTTAAGATCTCTTTTTCCAAATACTTATGCTTTGATTTTTGAAGGTTGTATCGAAATCGCTCCACATAGTCCTCCAAGATTTCATCTTCCCCTTGTATCATACTGAAAATATCTTCATTGGCCTTGCAATAGTCTTGGTACTTCTTCAAGAATAAAATCTTCATGTTCTCCCAAGTTTGGATGCAATTCCCACCAAGGTTCATGAACCATCGGAGAGCTGCTACTTTTAGAGTAAGAGGAAACACTTTCAATCTTCGATCATTAGTACAATAATCATATCCTCTACAAAGTATTTCAAACTCAAATAAAAATGTATTTGGATCTTCATTTGTCAAACCATGAAAATTTGGTAGAGACAATGGGGGAATTATGTGCATTTGTGTCACTCCTCCTAGATCTTTGATAGGGAATTCAAAATTTGCAATGTGAGCCATTTCTTACCATAATAGAAGATGTTCTTCATGTGTTTCTTTGAGGATACTCCTTCAAATTTTCCTGTCAATTGGTTAGTGAAATGGGTGGTGCTTACATCACCACTCGAGTGGAATTACAAGATTTTTTCAAAAATTCTACCTCTAAAATTCCTACTTCAATTCCTATGTAATTCTGCTGAAAAACGGGCGGAGGAGAAAGAAATTTACTTGCTCGTTACGCAGGTTCTTACCTTCAGTTTTTAATATGCAATTCTTTCCCAACAACAAATATCAGACATACATCACTCTCTGTGAAATGGCAACACTCTCTCCGGCAACGACGCCAAAATGTTGGGTGCTAAAAGGTGTCTTTTAAAACTCCTAATCGCCTCACATTAATTATCAACCTGGGTAAGTCTTTTTGTTTCAAGAGTGTACACAATATGTGCAAGCTATAAATCCGAAGAGTAACAATGTGAGATAATCTATTAAATTCAGTACAAGACTAAACAGATGCAATCATAAATCTCAAGCTGTAACTTTTAAAGGAAATAATACATCTAAGATTCAAGACTCAAACCTCTACTAAAATCATAATTAAATCTCACACAAGCAATTTTAATTAATAATAGCATCAACCGAGAGCACAGTAGAAATAACTCATCTCTTCTTAGCTGATTCAATCCAAATCATACTCAATCTCTACAAAGCAATCCAAATGGAAATGATATCAATCTGAGAGTTCAATAGCAATAACCAAACTCTTTACAGTTGATTAAATCAATTCGAATAATTATCTAAGTAAATTAATCTTCAATGAATGTAAACTGAATCAAATGACAGGGCTGTAAATCACATAAAGCAAAGATATTCCTTCAATTCATGAAAATAGTGAAAAGTGCATAAGATGGGAAAATTAAAAAATTAATCAAACTTGCTGAAATTAGAAAGATATAATATAGAGAAGTAGTTTAATCCACCAGAGGCCGGGCCCTTAGCCGCCAGCGAATACTGCCGAGCTGCTTCAGAATATCCGGATGAACAACAACGCAAGTTATATATTAATCATTGAATTCACTTCTCATTACAATGGATCTCCTTCAGAATAACATTATGTATATTGAAATTACAATTGAGGTCCCAAGAAAAAAGCTAAATATTTCCATTCTATCCTACTATTCTATCATTCCTATCTCTAATAATGAATCCCATAATAATCCCCTTCTTTGATCTCTGTTTTTCATTTAAATACACAGAGAGCAGAGAAAAGTTACAACAGAGATGATTAAAAAATGATTCCCATAACAAAATTGGATTGTTCAAAATAAATTGATCAGCAAGATCATATCTGAAATATCTTTCCATCAACATTCAACAGGAATAGGTCGAATTTGGTATTGCAATTGAGATAATTTGGAAAACGGTCGCAACAACGAATCTGAGAAAATCGTCTTCAAAGAACCTTCCATTTCTCTTAATACGAACTGAATTTGGGAAAACTTCTCTTTGAAAAAGTTAATTCGGTCTGTTCTGGACAAAATCCATGTTTCATATTTTCCATATTCTTCTCCATTTGCCCAAAACGTCCAATGCAAAACTGTCACTTCTTATTCCAGCGAATTTATGAGTTGGCATATTTAATAATGAGCTGGAGATCAAATTTGTAATCTGAAAAATATCTTGGAGGCTAAAATGGTGAGTGATGTTACAACAAATTTATTAATAAACCATCATTGGTAAAATCATGCATAATAATAATCAATTTATTAAAAATAAAGGAGAATAAATAATATTTATCCATAAGAGCATAAATAATTATAAAATAGAATTATACGATAAACCATGATAAATGATGTGATAAAGAATGGTAGAAATGGATGAAATAGGTGTTAAAAAGTGATAATAATAATGAAAAACTAGCGGCCCAACACATAGCAGACACTTTGAGGAGTTTAAAGACAGAGATAAGGAGTTGTAAAGTATATATTGAGGGGATCATTCAGTCACAGGAAAGAATTACCAAGGCATATGAGAAACAAGCATAGTTCAATTCAGTTATCCTTCGAAGTTTGTGAGACTTGTGGATACATGGACAACCATGGATCAGTAATGGACATGAGGATAGGACTAATGGAGCATGTGACAACAGGTCTCATGGCGGGCATATGTCTGACATGGATGACATGGCCAAAGATGGCATGCTCTTGGATACACCTGATAGGAGAGGAAGTGGACATCAGTTCTACTCTAGTTCTGGTTCAGACAGGTATCATGATCATCATTGCTATCATCCTTACAGGAGGAATGACGGGTGATATTTTCCAGATGAGATCAAGAAATCGAAGCCACCTAGATTTGATGGAGAGTTGAAGAAACCAGAAGATGCAGAGGCATTCTCACTTGAGATGAAGAATTTCTTTAAGTTGCATGATTATACAGATAATATGAAAGCTAGGATATATATTTTCAGTCTCAAAGGGAAAACAAACAATTGGTGGGAAGATGTGAAGTGGGTCAGAGACATCATGACAAAGGAGTTGAGTTGTCATGAATTCAAGAGACCCTTGAGGAAGAAGTATTTATCTGAGAGGTACTATGATAGAAAGGCCAAGGAGTTCTATGAGCTAAAGATGGGATCGATGACATATGAGGAGTACATGAATAAGTTCCTAGATTTGTTGAGGTATGTATCATATATTAAGGATGAGAAGGCCAAAGTCCAGATATTTGTCAGTGGGTTACCATTAGGATTTAATGATCGAATTAAGTATGATGAGCCTCAATCATAGGAAGAATTCATTAGAAAGTTGAAGCATTGTTATGAGCAATCAAAGCGTAATACATAGTCTAAGCAGGGATGGAGAGGGAATGATAATACTAAAGGTAAATGGCCATCGAAGAGAACAAGACCTCAGGTTTGGTTGTTTATAGGTTTGCAATTTTGTAGGTTTAGTTGTTTACAAGTTGTTTGTAGGTTTGTAGGTTTGGTTGTTTGCAGGTTACAGGTGCAATTATAGATTACAGGTTAGTGCAATTTGCTACAGGTACTAAGAAGAGAGTTCACCATTGGGTTAGAAATTTTGCATTTGAGTTGAATGGTATGCCTACATCAATGCATGTGAATGTACTTCCATTGGGTTTGTATAATATTATTTTTGGTATGAATTGGTTGTATTTTCACAGGACTAAGGTGGATTGTTATGAAAAGGCTATTGAGTGCTTGGATGAAAATGGGGAACATATTATATTGCAGGGTAAGAAGAAGGAAACACCAATTAGAGTGGTTACAACTATGCAGGAAAAGCGCAGTCACATGAAAGGGTGTGTATTGTTTGTAGTGCATATTTTTAGTGATAGAGGTAAGGATGTTGAGGATGCAGAAGTCTTGAAGAGGTGTTCGGTTTTGCAATATATTTATGATGTATTCCCACCAGATATTTCAGAATTTCCACCTCACAATGAAGTGGAATTTTCTATTGAGATGGTACCAGGGGAAACATCAAAATCACGACCAACTTATAGGATGGGCACACCAGAGTTAGTGGAATTGAAGTTGCAGTTGAAGGAAATGATTAACAAGGGATACATTTGTCCAAGTGTGTCGCGTTGGGGTGCACCATTTTTTTTTTTTGAAGAAGGATTGTACTCTCAGGTTGTGTATTGATCATAGGCAACTGAACAAGGTGACAATTAAGAATAGGCACCCATTTCCAAGGTTCGATGACTTGTTGATCTGTTGAAGGGAGAAAAAATGTTCTCAAAGATTGATTTGAGATTAGGATATCATCATGTACACATTAAATAAGAGGAAATATACAAGACTTCTTTCCGGATCAGGTATGTGAATTATGAGTTTGTTGTGGTTCCTTTTGGTTTGACTAATGCTTTGAATACTTTTATGTGCTTGATGAATAGTGTGTTGTGTACTTATTTGGACAAGTTTTTGATAGTGTTGATATTATAAGAATGAGAAAGAACATGTCAAACACTTAGTAGTAGTATTGAGATTGTTAAGAGAGCGTCAATTGTATGCCAAGCGTAGAAAATTCAATTTCTTTCAGACACAGGTGCATTACTTGGAGCATGTTGTCTCCAAGGAAGGCATAGTAGTGGATCCAGAAAAGATTAGAGCTATCATGGAATGGGAAGCTCCTAGGAATGTGGATGAGGTCAGATCATTCATTGGGTTAGAAGGTTGTTACACGAGGCTCATCAAGAACTTCTCGCACATTTCCTATCCTATTACATCCTTACAGAGAAAGGGGAATAAATTTGAATGGATAGGGGAATGTGCAACAAGTTTTGAGAAGTTGAAGCAATTGCTGAAAAATGCTCAAATTCTAGATATTTCAGAAATGGATAAAGAGTTTGTGGTGTGTAAGATTCTTTTAGTAGAGGACTTGGTGGAGTCTTGATGTGTGAGGGACATGTGGTATGATACGAATTAAGGAAACTGAATGAGCACGAGCATAATTATGTGACGTGTGATCTTGAGTTGGAAACGTTCATTTATGCATTGAAGATGTGGATGCACTATCTTCTTGGCAGGAGGTTTGTGTTGATGAGTTATCATAGTGGATGAGATACTTGTTTGACCAACCTGATTTGAATGCCAAGAAAGCTATATGGTTTTCCAACCTTATTTGGATTATGTTTTTCCAGGTGTGACAATGGTTTCATCCTTTCCTTTCCATTTCTGGATAGCCTTTGTGTGATGGGGTTCTTTCATTTGGTTGAGTGTTGGAATTCCAGATGGTTTTGGAACCGGGTGAGGTGATCTCAGGAAAATTCCCATGGGCCTAATAATCCCTTGACCGGTAATGGCGATGTAACACCTCCTCCAATATCTACCCACTTTCACCGCCCTGCCTAGGTAAACATGATTTTATGGCCACTATGACATGGCTCAATGATATGAAAGGACTGTTTAGTTTGTTGTGCTAAGTGTCTTTTTAGTTACAAAACATGTACATATTTGTCTCCATTTGTTTGCTTAAGGATTGAAGAATTTAACCATGAAAAATGAATTAATTTGTAAATTATAAGCATGAAAATAAGCCTAAATAGCACTGAAAAACAATGTATAACAGATAAATAACACCACACATAAGATTTACATAGTAGGCATAATGAAGCAGTTCACCCCTCTTGTGCTTCATCTGTTGGTCCAACTCCCAACGGCATGTCCATCTTTCATTATGCTCAAAATTTTGAAAATACATGTGTTTACAAGCCTCCAATGGTTGTTTTCTTTGCACTAGTGGCTCTAGAATGCTCCAATTATTCTAGGTAGACTCTTGTTTCACCCAAATTGGTTGAAAATTGACCCTCCTAGCCTTTTTCCCAATATCTCCTACAAAACCTCCACTAAATGTGGAGAACAGCACATAACTGCAGTTAAAAATAGCAAATTCTTTGAAATTTGGCAGCACGCCTAAACTACCGCCAGTTTCAAATCATAACATTAATGGTTATGGGGAGGGGTGGCCACATGCACACTTGCTAACCCCGCCGGACCGTAACGGTCAGAGTAATACATAGCAGAGGACAAGCCTTAACCGTTGGAGAAAAATGTGCTATGTGATAAGGTTTGTAGTTGTAGTTTAATGCCGTGGGTTTTTTTATCCACCAGAGCAAATGTTTTCGTATGAAAAGGCATCCTAGTCAAACCTGTCGCAAATTTAGCTGTTTGGGAAATCAATCAGAACATGATATCTTCCTCATACCAAATATTTCTTTCATCCAATCACCCACGTGCCATATTCCAAGCATGAATGTGGGATCTCATGGGATAAATCGATGCATAAAAAACCAAGGGAATCCAGATGTTAAACCACCTCCACCCTCACAATACTGTGATATCACCTAAACCAATCCTGAGATCACAAAATTAAACCAAGCTTGGATGCCTCAAAATTCCTCCACCATTCCTTGAGGAATTTTCTTGTATCCACCCACCTGTTGAGGGCCTCCTCGAGAAAACCATCTCCACCCCCAACCTTTTGGCATTTCCTGAGACCACCACACTCGGATCCAAAAAACCTTCTAGAAATCCAAATATCAACCAAGAATGAATCTCGTCACACCATGGCTATCCAGAAATGGCAAGACAAGGTTGAAACCACTGTCAAACCAAGAAAAATCCATGGAAATGACAACAAATGAACCAAATACACACATGCATATATCATGCATGCCAAAACCAGCTAGGAAATCATACATGCAACCTATTACCTGCAAGTATTCTAGTTGAAGTCACTTGATGCAACCTTTCCTTGCTTTATCCTTGCTTTCCTTTTATTTATTTGTCCTTCCTTTGCTTTCTTTCTTTCTCCTCTTAGTGCTCTTTTCCTCTCTAAAACAAATTCCAAAACTAAATTGACAAAAGGCTCCAAATTGATGCTCTGAATCCTTTTTATTATTGATGCCTCTAATTTCTTCATTTTCCTCTATTTTCCTTCATTTTTCTCCTCACATGCAACCTGTGACCTTTCACCTTCCCATGGGGGATTCACTGATAAAGAAACACCATATCACGTCTGTTCATATTGGGGCATAAAATTAATATATATATATATATATATATTTTCTATATAATGGGGGGAGAATGGTTTTTTTTTTTTTTTTTTTTTAATATGAATATAGATATTATAGGGTATTATTATTAAAAAAAATTCCAAGCGAAACAAAAAAAAGGTGGGGTAATGCAAAAAAAATGGGCCAACTATCGTGAGGTAGCCATGAGGGCGCAATCGAAATACATAATACTGCAAGGATGGGATAACAGTGCCTTGGAGGGTTATGGTGGATTTCATGAGCCAGAGTTCAGGTGAGTGCCTTGGTATTTGAAATAAATTTTTGTAGCAAGTATATTGGATATTTGTTCTTGACATATTGGAATAAGGAGGTTGTGAGCATTTAGGGTTTTCTATTCATTGTTTTTTTGCATATTGTATAATTTTGGAATGTTGTTTTCTAGACAATGTCATTCATTACTCGCAACATTGTTCTCTATTTTTCTTATCCTGAGGATGAGGATAAGGTTCACTTGGAATGCGTTGCTATGAGAATTGTGCACACAGTCAAACATCAAAAGGTAAAGAGAAAATGTTGAGTTGCAAAGATTCCATTATAACACGTTATTAAAATTCCATGCATCAATAGGGATCTGTGGCCATGAGGGCATAATAGAAACAAATAGGGATCCATAACTAAAGCTACCAGTTCGAGGTCCAAAAACTACCTCCTATGTTGAAAGCTACCCCCACTTGGAGACCACAACCGCAAGAATAAGAAGAACAAAAATTACTAGAAAAATGGTGGATTATAGTTCAGGAGACTCCCCTTACAGATCATACGAGAAACCAAGAGATTAGTACTCTTCGGACATAGCAGACACTTTGAGGAGTTTAAAGGAAGAGATAAAGAGTTGAAAATTAGATAGTGATAGGATCATTCAGTCACAGGAAAGATATACCAAGTCACATGAGAAACAAGAATAGCTCATGCAGTTATCCTTCGAAGTTTACGAGACTTTCAGAGACATAGAAAACCATGGATTAGTAATGGACAGGAGGATAGGACTAATGGAACATATGGAAGCAAGTCTCATGGTAAGCATAGGTCGGACATGGATGACACGACCAAAGATGGCATGTTCTTAGATACACTTGATAGGAGAGGAAGTGGACATCAATTCTACTCTAGTTCTGGTACAAACACTTATCATGGTCATCATCACTATCATCCTTACCGGAGGAATGACAGGGGATATTTTCCAGATGAGATCAAGAAAGCAAAGCCACCTACATTTGATGGAGAGTTGAAGAAACCAGAAGATTCAAAGGCATGGTATCTTGAGATGAATAAGTTCTTTAAGCTGCATGATTATACAAAGAACATGAAAGCCATGATACATATTTTCAGTCTCAAAGGGAAAGAAGACATTTGGTGGGAAGATGTGAAGTGGGTAAGGTACATCATGACAGAGGAGTTGAGTTGGAATGAATTGAAGAGCCTCTTGAGGAAGACGTATCTATCAGAAAGGTACTATGATGAAAAGGCCAAGGAGTTCTATGAGCTAAAGATGGGATCAATGACATATGAGGAGTACACGAATAAGTTCCTGGAGTTGTTGAGGTATGTGTCATATCTTAAGGATGAGAAGGCCAAAGTTCATAGATTTTTCAGTGGATTACCATTAGCATTTAATGATTGGATTGAGTATGATGAGCCTCAGTCACAAGAAAAATTCATTGGAAAGTTTAAGCAATGTTATGAGCAATCAAAGTGTAAGAAAGAGTCTAAGCAAGGTTGGAAAGGGAATGATAAGACTAAAGGTAGATGGCCACCGAAGAGAAAAAGACCTCATGTTTGGTTGTTTATAGTTTGTTTGTAGTTTGCAAGTTTGTAGGTTTTTTTGTTTACAGGTTGTTTGCAGGTTTGCATGTTTGTAGGTTTGGTTGTTTACAGGTTACAGGTGCAATTATAAGTTACTGGTTAGTGCAGTTGGATATAGGTACTAAGAAGAGAGTTCATCATTGGGTTAGAACTTTTGTATTTGAGTTGAATGGCATGCCTACATAAGTGCATATGAATGTACTTCCGTTGGGTTTGTACAATATTATTTTGGGTATGAATTGGTTGTATTTTAGAAGGACTAAGGTGGATTTTCATGAAAATGCTATTGAGTGCTTGGATGAAAATGGGGAAAAAATTATATTGCAGGGTAAGAAGAAGGCAACATCAGTTAGAATGGTTACAACTATGCAGGAAAAGCATAGTCGCATGAAAGGGTGTGTATTTTTTGCAGTGCATATTTCTAGTGATAAAAGGTAAGGATGTTGAGGATGCAAAAGTCTTGAAGAGGTATCTAGTTTTGCAGCAGTTTTATGATGTATTCCCACCTGATATTTCAGAGTTTCAGCCTCACAGGAAAGTGGAATTCTCTATTGAGTTTGTTGAAGCCATTAAAAGGGGGGGTGAATCATAGAGTCTTTTCCAATTAGAGCATTAGTTAATATTCAATTATTATCAGTGTTTGTACAATAAAGAGGAACACAAACGCACACAATTTTTAAGGTGGAAACCCACTTCGTGAAAAAAACCACCTAATGCTTTTGTAATAATTCTTTAATATTCACTCCAATTGAAAATAAAGCTCCAACTTCCTAGAATCTGGAAAAGCATTCTTCTCCAGCTCCCATTGGATGGACGCTCCAATGCCTGAGATTCTTTAGTAGTCAACTGAATGGATGCCCCAACACCCAATGAGCTACAACTCACCCTAGCACCACCCTACCACTCTATAGAAGAATAAAATAAGAATGGACTCCCGTACTAGTGAAAATGGTCCACTTTACAATGATATAGAATGATGTAGAAGAAGAATATATACTAGACCATAACCCCAAATTTGACACAACCACCTAATGATATCCTAGACCTCCCAACACTTCCTCTTAAACCCTTGGCAGATAGACACTAGTACAATTTTTACAATAATGTATTTACAATGACTTAGTACAATGATACCTTTACAATGATTGTACGCAGTGCTACCCACTTGAAGACTTCATATGATGAACTTCTTGCTGCTGTTATGCACCTTGGTTGCTGATCTTGTCATGCTACCCTCTACTGCACCTTTCTTTGCTTTGTTGCCGTAGAAATTCTGGTCCTTTGCAACCCTTAACAACACATGATCTAGATTTTTCTTGCCTTCTAGGAGATCGATATTGAATTTGGTGTATCTCTGTTATTTCAGATCCTCAATATCTGATTTTCGGTCCTGTAGTATTCCTCTGAGTTTTCTTTCTAATTCCACAGGTCTGACCCAATTTAGATTCGTCAAGAGAGAGTTATGCCCAATCTCTCACAATGCCCTAATTATGGACTATTTCAGTAGAGCGCACTTGTACGACGTGCCACGTGTCACTTTTTCTTCATTTGGCTCTAAAATTGATATATATAAAATTAAAGACCATTAACTATTTGCCACTTTTTATGGGATTCCAATCCGATACTCAGAGAGAGAGTTATGACGATTTTACCAAGGTCACTTCTTTGAGATTAATTTCAGGAGCCTGCCAAAACCCTGACTTCCACAAATCATATCTCCACAAATGTTACGCACCTTGAAATGAAATTTTTACTGCAGCTTCCTCAGGATTTCGGCTTCATCTCATAAAAATTTCAGCTTTTGAACCTTTGTAGAAAAAAATTTAGAGTGAAAATTCCACGATGACCTGTTTCAGATGGCCGAATCCCTTACATAAGAAGGAAATGAAGATCACAATTTATATGAATGCTTAAGTAGAGAGGGGCTTCAACAAGTGAAAATGGGAGGGATTTTAGGAGCTTAAAAAAATATTAATTATGAATTTTCAATGACCCATGCCCCAACCCCATGGGGTTTTAGCCCACTAACTAGGGTTACAAACTTCAAACATGAATATCTCTCAAACCGTGAAGAATTACATGGCGTGCCATAGATCAACGGAAACATCTCGACAAGTAGAAACCATCAAAAGCATTATTGACCCAGAATATATTAAGTTGGCAGGTCAAAATTCCCATGCAATATTGGGTTAGCCCCTGGTGCTGCTTGGGTTGACATCAATGACAACCACTGATCAACAATCTCCCCCTTTGGCATTGATGGCAACACAAGTACTCTCCCTACGATCATGACACCTCTTCCTACAACATTATCTCCCCCTTTGACATCAATGGCAAATGGTAACTCCCCTTGAAACACAACCATCATGTGGACCTGTACACACTTCCACTCGTGCTGACACACAACCGTCCTGTAGACCTGTACACACTTCCACTCCCCCTTTGTATTCTGAAAAAGGAAAATCTAATAGGAACTTGGGAGAATCCCAAGCTTCTGGCGAAGATATTCCAATGCTGGCAAATATTTAGTATGTGATTCTTTTGGTGCTGCTTGGAATATTTCTACTTGTCCAACTACTTGCATAACATCTGGTCGGGAGGCTATTACATATAGAAGAATACTAATCATAGATTTGTACAACCTTTGATCGACATCCTTAGATGAGTCGTCTATGCTCAATTTGCAACCTGTTACCATTGGAGTAAGGATGGGTTTGCAATCTTCTATTTTAAATTTCTTGAGCATTTCCTTGATGTACTTGGCTTGACATATACATATTCCTTTCTCTTGCTGAGATATTTGAAGCCGTAAGAAGTATGTCAACTCACCAAGTAAAGACATCTCAAAATCACTTTGCACCTTTGTAGCAAAATTCTTACTTAGTCGATAATCATTGCTACCAATTATTGTATCATCCTCTTTAGCTATTAGACATGCTTTAGTTGCTTCATCCAGAACATATATTTCATTTGGAGCTCGACTTGCAGTAGCCACAATTTCACCATACACGCCTTTCCTGATTTCACATTTCGTGGAGTTGAATAGTATTGTGTGTCCTTGATCACACATTTGTCCAACACTGAGCAGACTGTGATTCATGTTTTCAACCAATAGAACATTCTTGGCTAGAGCATCTTTGCTTCCAAGAATGACAATACCTGATCCTATAACATTTGAAGATCCATCATTTCCAAGGGACATGGTTCCATCCTTCTTCTCTTTCAGAGATACAAATTTATTTCTATCTCCAGTCATATGCGTTGAGCAACCGCTATCAACATACCACACATCTTTGTTCTTTTGAGCCTTGAAAGTGAGAGCACAATTATCATTCTTCTTCTTCTTCCATGTTCGTTCGTTCTGTGGCTTCGAAGATTCTTCTGGAGGATTTTCTAGTCTATAATATTGGCTATGTGTCCAAAGTTTCGACATTTGTAACATTCAATATTATTTCTTAAATGTTCAAATCTATAGATGTTTTGCTGAGCCCTGGGAGATTCATATTTGACAGATCTCCTGGAATTGTATTCGTTCCAAGGGTACGTGCGACATTCTACAGCTTTATGACCAAATTTTCCACATGAATAACAGTAGCCATAAAAAATATGTTGGTATATGGATGGAAATTTTCTTCGAGGAATTGTCTTCCAAGGCTGTTATTGCGAATCTTATCCAATGAAGTCTACATGCATGTAAAATATCATAGGTTCATTGTATTTTGTTGTATAAGTTCCCGTTTCTTCTTCTTTGTAATCGATGCCAGTTTTGTCGTTGTAAGATCGTTTATTGTTGATGAGTTATTCCAATGCCCTTGAGCTGTTGGCATATTTTTGGATAGTTTTTCCTTTCTTCACTTCCTCACTCAGTGAGACGACTTTGGCTTCTAATTCTTCCCTTTCTTGGTTGCTTTCTTCCAACTTCTTTTGAAGTGACTCTTCAATGCATTTGTGTTCTTCAACTTCAATTTTGAGACCTTGAACTTGTTCTTCAATAGTTTTGGAACGGATCTTCTCCACCTTGAGATCTTTTATAAGCTTGATTTCTTCCTCATCAAATTCTTCTATGGTCCATCCTTCTTCTTCGTTTTTTGATACCTCTTGTTTATTGTGCTTGGCCATAAACAATACTCTCTCATTGGCTTCTTCTTCACTGTCATTGTCTTCATCGGATGATGAGCTATCTTCTTTAGAGAGAAATTTCCTTTTGGATCCTTGCTTGTTGAATTTCTTAAACCCTTTCTTTCCTTTTGAGTTACTATTACTTCTGTTTGAAAATTTTGCTGCAAAATTCCCAACCTCATTACAAATGAAACATATCAATGGAAGTTTACCTTTGAATTGTCCCTTACCAATTTTTAGTTTTCTCGTGAAGTAAGCATATTCTTCATCTGAAAGACCTTCTTCATCATCTCCATTTTCTTCACACTTGCAGGTGCATGTCTTTTCAATTGAAGGTTGTTTATCCATATTGGTTTTCTTAGATGCAACGAAAGCAATTTCTAGATGCGAAGTACCCTCTTCTTCATCAAGTCTCATTTCATATGCTATGAGAACTCCATGTAATTCCTCTTTGCTGAGTTTGTCCAGATTTTCATTGTATTCTAAGACCGATACCTTTGGGTTGAATCTCCCTGGTAACGTTCTAAGAATCTTCCATATAATAGTCTTCTCGTCAACTAGCTCTCCCAATCCTTCCAGAGTATTGGTTATTTCATCAACGTATTGGAAGTATGCAGCAATGTTGCAATCTTCTTTCATTCTGAGTTGCTCAAATTTTGCTCTATATATTTGAAGCTTTGCTTCTTTGACATTTGAGTCACCTACATATATATTCTCAAGCTTATCTCATACATTTTTGGCAGTTTTACAACCCAAAACCTTATGATAAGTAGATTCAATAAGTCCACTGATAATAATATTCTTTGATTTTGCATCATTTACCAAATTATTCTTACCTTGTTCATCCGCAGTTGATGTAAACCCATTTTGAACAGTGTCCCATACTTCGTAACCTTGCGCCAAGAGATAGACCTCCATTCTTCTTTTCCAAAGTGCATAATTATTTTCATTGAATAGAGGTACACCATTCTTAGTATGCTCCATGACCTCCTTCCAGCTGTTAAACTGCTATTGAAGGAACCAAGCTCTGACACCAATTGTTGGAAATACTGGGGGGGGGGGGGTGAATCAATATTCCTTTCAATTAGAGCATTAGTTAATCTTCAATTATTATCAGTGTTTGTACAATGATAGCAGCAAACAAGAGGAACACAAATGCACACAGTTTTTAAGGTGGAAACCCACTCCGGGACAAAAACCACCTAATGCTTTTCTAATAATTCTTTAATATTCAACTCCAATTGAAAATAAAGTTCCAACTTCCTAGAATCTAGAAAAGCATTCTTCTCCAGCTCCCACTGGATGGACGCTCCAACGCCTGAGATTCTTCAGTAGTCAACTGAACGGATGCCCTAACACCCAATGAGCTACAACTCACCCTAGCACCACCCTACCACTCTATAGAAGAATAAAATAAGAATGGACTCCCGTACTAGGGAAAATGGTCCACTTTACAATGATATATAATGATGTAGAAGAAGAATATATACTAGACCATATCCCAAACTTTGACGCAACCACCTAATGAGATCCTAGACCTCCCAACACTGCCTCTTCAACCCTTGGCAGATAGACACTAGTACAATTTTTACAATAATGTATTTACAATGACTTAGTACAATGATACCTTTACAATGATTGTATGCAGTGCTGCCCACTAGAAGACTTCATATGATGAACTTCTTGCTGCTGTTATGCAACTTGGTTGCTACTCTTGTCATGCTACCCTTTGCTGCACCTTGATTTTCTTTGTTGCCGTAGAAATTTTGGTCCTTTGGAACCCTTGACAACACATGATCTAGCTTTTTCTTTCCTTCTAGGAGCTCGATATTGAATCTGGTGTATCTTTGTTTTTTCAGATTCTCAATATCTGATTTTTGGTCCTGTAGTATTCCTCTGAGTCTTATTTCCAATTCCATAGGTCTAATCCAATTTGGATTCTCCAAGAGAGAGTTATGCCCAATCTCTCACAATTCCCTAATTATGGACTGTTTCAGCAGAGCGCACTTGTATGGCATGTCACGTGTCACTGTTTATTCATTTGGCTCTGAAATTGATAGAGAGAAAATTAAAGACTATGCACTATCTACCAATTTTTACGGAATTCCAATCCGATACTCAGAGAGAGAGTTATGACGATTTTACCAAGGTCACTTCTTTGAGATTAATTTCAGGAGCCTGCAAAAACCCTTACTTCCACAGATCATATCTCCAAAAATATTTTTCACCTTGATCTGAAATTTTTACTGCAGCTTCCTCAGGATTTCAGCTTCGCCTCATAAAAATTTCAGCTTCTGAACCTTCGTAGAAAAAAAGTTAGAGCGCAAATTCCACAATGAACTGTTTCAGATGGCCGAATCCCTTGCATAAGGAGGAAATGAAGATCACAATTTATATGAATGCTTAAGTAGAGAGGGGCTTCAACAAGTGAATGTGGGAGGGATTTTAGGAGCTTAAAAAAATATTAATTATGACTTTTCAATGACCCATGCTCCAACCCCATGGGGTTTTAGCCCACTAACTGGGGTTACAAACTTCAAACATGAATATCTCTCAAACCGTGAAGAATTACATAGCGTGCCATATATCAACGGAAACATATCAACAAGTAGAAACCATCAAAAGCATTATTGACCCAAAATATATTAATTTGGTAGGTCAAAATTCCCATGCAATATCGGGTTAGCCCCTGGTGTTGCTTGGGTTGACATCAATGACAACCGCTGATCAACAGAGTTGGTACTAGGGGCAGCACCAACATCAAAGGCAACTTATAGGATGAGCACACCAGAGTTAGTGGAATTAAAGTTGCAGTTGAAGGAAATGTTTGACAAGGGATACATCAGTCCAAGTGTGTCACGTTGGGGTGCACCAGTATTTTTTGTGAAGAAGATGGATGGTACTTTGAGATAAAAAACTCAGAATATCCACAATCTTCATTTTTAGTCTACGTTTCGAGTCTAAAACAAGACTCATCTTCAGGACAAAACCTGCCAAAAAGAGAAGAAAATAGGGTAAATAAATGAAGGATAGCAAGAAAAATGAGAGATGAAGAACCAACCAACTCATAATAATTAAAAGATTTTAATTTATTTTAAATTTAAAACAATTTTTATCTATTTAGAATTGTATCAAAAATAAAATTTTTTATTGAATTTGGTTTTATTAAAATTTTTATCAATTAAACTAAATAAAATTGATTATAATGCCATGAGTTTTTAATTAATAATATTAATTTTAATTTATTAAATTTTAAATATCAATATTAATTCAATTATTATTAGCAATATTTATAATTTCTTATAATAATGTAACATTAATACTAATAATACTAGAAAGATAGTTTTAAGTTATGATAACAAATTAAAAAATCTTTTAAATATTTTATATAGATTTTTGTTTTTGTTTTTTTAAGTATAATATGATGTTAAATAGATCATGGATATGATATTTAGAAAGGATACAATAAGTTCGAAATTCAATAACATATATTTTAATTAGATTTAATTAATAAAATTAATTTTTAATAATAATAATATATCTATATATCTATATCTATATCTATATCTATATATATATATATATTAATATTAATTAAAATATTGTTAACAATATTTATAATTGCTTATAATAATCTAAAATTAATATTAATAATATTAAACTCGAGAAACAAATAAATGAAATGTATTAATAAGAGGTAATAAGATTAAAATGAAAGTTTTTAAATTATTAGTTTTATTAAAAATAGTTATGTAATTTATGATTGTGATTTTAGAGGATTATTATTTAAAAAGAGGTTAAAAGGGTAGCGAGGTAGGGAATGAAGTGTGGGGAAATGGAAAAGATTGAAATGTAGGAAAATATGAGAATTATGGGAAGGGAGATAGTGGACAATGTGAAGGGTGATGGAGGATGGAGGAGCTTTTTTGCGCAAGGGATATGACAAGGAAATATGCTTAAATGATAAGGATGATGCAATGACGGAAGATGGAAGGGGGGGTGGAGGGGGGAGGGGGGGGGGGGGAGGAATGGAAGCAAACACGGTTGGGGAAAGATTATTTGTGGGAAAGAACGGGGATCCAATTCCTGCTAACCTCCAAATCTCCATCCCTATTGAGGTTGTGAGGGTGCTTGATGATTTCTAGGGCTTCACAAACTTTACGTTTAAAATGACATTTTTCATTGGAAATGACCACAGTGTCTTCTAGACTGGTGTGGTGACATGTTTTATTGGAGTTCTCTTCCAATGTTGTGGTTTTGATTCTTCCATTTATGATATCAACACCGTGTTCTTTAAGCCTTATTTTGAAGGTCCTACCTGTTTCTCCAATATAGCATTCTCTACAAGAACAATTAATTTTGTAAACACCTTTTTGCTGGAGGTGATCAGGGTCATCTTTGACAGATTTCATCCTTTTTCTGATGATTATTAAAGGTTTGAAGGATGTTCTAATGTCTTTATTAGCAAAGACCTTGGTCGTCTTGTCAATGAATCCTTGAATATATGGGATATATGCTTTTGCTGCTGAGGAAATATTAGTTGGATTTATTTTATTTCTGGATCTCGCTGTTTGAATTGCTTTGTTGATGCCTTTATTTCTATATCCCAAGTTTATGAAAGAATTTGTTAAATATTCGATTTCTTCTTCAACATGAGTATCGTCCGATATTCTGAGAGGTCACGTGAAAAGAGTTAGAAGAACCCCTGTCTTTTGGGCGGGGTAGTGGTGCGAATTAGCATGAAGGTAATTGTTAGTGTGCGCTTTCTTTCTGAACACTTTGTGTCCAAGAGATCCATCTTCATTTCTTGAGAGGAGAATGTCAAGGAATGAGATGCAATTGTTTTCCTCACCTTCCATTGTAAATTGGATATCTTTGGATATGCTATTAAGGTGGTCTAGGAAGCTTTTTAATTCCTCATCATCATGTGACTAATTAACAATGGTGTCATCCATGAACCTGATCCAAAATTTAGGTTTCAATGGGTAAGTATCAAGAGCTTTCTTTTCAAATTTCTCCAAAAAAAATAAAATTAATTAATTAAATCTATATAAAATAATTAAAAGTTTTTTTTTTTTTAATTTACTATCATAACATAAAACTATCTTTCTAGTATTATTAATATTAATATTACATTATTATAAACAATTATATATATTACTAATAATAATTGGATTAATATTAATATTTAAAATTTAACAAATTAAAATAAATATTATTAATTAAAAATTTATGGCATTATAATCAATTTTATTTAGTATAATTAATAAAAAATTAAATAAAACCAAATTCAGAAAAAAAGTTTATTTTGATATAATTCTAAATAGATAAAAATGTTTTAAATTTAAAATAAATTAAAATATTTTAAATATCATGAGCTGACCAACCCTTCACCTCTCATCTTTCTTGTTATCCTTTATTTATTTGCCCTATTTTCTTCTCTTCTTGGCAGGTTTTGTCCGAAAGATGAGTCTTGTTTTAGACTCGAAACATAGACTAAAAATGAACCCTGTGGATATTCTGAGTTTTTTTTATCTCAAAATCTACACCACAAAAGCCTCCAAACTATCAAGGATGGTACTCTTAGGTCGTGTATTGATCATAAGCAACTGAACAATGTGAAAATTAAGAACATGTACCCATTTCCAAGGATCGATGACTTGTTGATCAGTTGAACGGAGCATCAATGCTCTTGAAGATTGATTTGAGATCAGGATATCATCATGTATGCATTAAAGAAGAGGACATATACAAGACTTCTTTCCAGATTAGGTATGGGCATTATGAGTTTGTTGTGATTCCTTTTGGTTTGACTAATGCTCTGACTACTTTTATGTGCTTGATGAATAGTGCGTTGCGTCCTTATTTGGACAAGTTTGTGATAGTGTTGATGATATATTGATATATTCTAAGAATGATAAATAACATGTCGAACACTTAGCAACAATATGAGATTGTTAATAGAGCATCAATTGTATGCCAAGCTTAGAAAATGCAATTTCTTTCAGACAAAGGTGCATTACTTGGGGCATGTTGTCTCCAAGGAAGGCATAGCAGTGGATCTAGAAAAGATCAGAGCTATCATGGAATAGGAAGCTCCTAGGAATGTGGTTGAGGTCAGATCATTCATGGGGTGAGAACGTTATTATAGGAGGCTCATCAATACCTTCTCACACATTTCCTATCCTATTACATCCTTGCAGAGAAAGGGAAATAAATTTGAATGGATAGGGGAATGTGCAACAAGTTTTGAGCAGTTGAAGCAATTGTTGACAAATGCTCAAATTCTAAAGATTTCAGATCTCGAAAAAGAGTTTGTGGTGTGTATAGATGCTTTCAAGAGAGGAATTGGTGGAGTCCTAATGCAGGAGGGACATGTGGTATGCTACGAATTAAGGAAATTGAATGAGCACACGCATAATTATGTGACGTGTGATCTTGAGTTGGAAGCGTTCATTCATGAATTGAAGTTGTGGAGGCATTATCTTCTTTGTAGGAGGTTTGTGTTGATGAGTTATCATAGTGGGACGAGACACTTGTTTTACCAACCTAATTTGAATGCCAAGCAAGCTATATGGTTGTCCAACCTTATTTTGAATAGGTTTTTCCAGGTGTGACAGTGGTTTCATCCTTTCCTTGCCATTTTTGGATAGCCTTGGTGTGAAGGGGTTATTTCATTTGGTTGAGCATTGGAATTCCAGATGGTTTTAAAACTGGGTGAGGTGGTCTTAAGGAAATTCCCATGGGCTTAGGAATCCCTTGACCGATAATGGTAGTGTAACACCTCCTCCCATATCTACCCACTTTCACTAGCTTGCCTGGGTAAACATGATTTTATGGCTACTATTACATGGCTCAACCTCCTAGATAACCTTAAGGAAATGGAGTCGACAACCTGTTAGCCATCAGTATTTTTTACATGTTAGTGATGACTATATCTACAGCTGAGTTTTCTAGAAACTGATTTCCTTATGTCAATATATCTTAAAAACCCCCAAAAACTTTTGTTAGACTATTTTTCACTTCGCCCATGTCGAAATCAAAACCTCATATCACAATCCTATCTAGCTTCAGCCTTATTGGTCTGCCCATCAGCTTTAAGAGGCAAATCCACATTTGTTTCAAAAGTCTCCCCTATGTTAGGAAGTGGCGCTTTAAGACATTTCACCCTTGGCAATCATCAAAAAGCCAAAAAGCCTCCATCTGCTACAGACCAAACATGACTGACCTCCTACTTTGCAAATTAGTTTGACAAACAGCCCTAAGTCGCGCCACTCACACCCCTAGATCTCAACACTGCATAAAACCCAATCTCAAGTTGACTATTAGGTTTTTCACAGTGTTCTATGGTTTCTACAAAGGCAGGAAAGATAATTTCATCTCATGGAGTAAATTTTTAATTTTACAGTTAGAGGAAAAACTGCTTCTAAATGTAACTTGAGCCTGAGATATGTCTGCAAAACAGAAAGCTACTCATCTGGACTTTACAGCTCTTTCCAGCATGAAAATCACAGTAAGAAAGGGACACCACTGTCTCAGCAAACTGGTAAATTATCAAGGCCCAGAACCTCCTTCATTTACAAGCAGAGGGTTAGGCGCTCCTTCATCCACAAGCAAAGAGGGCGTCGCCACATGGGATTTCAAAGATTACAAAGGTCCAGGTTTGCTTTGTATTGAACAGTGGAACAATGTCTCTAGGTTTTATGAATTTGAGTGATGGTCATAACAGGAACAGAGTTTGAAATATGCTAGGAAAGAGAGTCTGGTCTGATAAAGGAGATCATCTGAAACTTTCAAGTCATGTGAATTATTGAACTTTAGAAAGGCCTGTCATCAGCAAAACATTCCAATCATAAGAAGCCTATTTATCCACAAGATTAAATAGAGTAAATGCTGACAAAATGCCATTACACAGGCATGAGGAAAGTTCTTGGTTTTTCAAAAAAGCACTGACCTTCATAGTCACAAAGGTTATTTGTCAAGTAATCTATCATGAGATGAACAAGCCAAATGATAAATATCTCAGTCACCCTTAGAACAGTGCAGAGGAACAGTGTCACTATGGCTAGGGTTTTCTTCTGAAATACAGTGATGCTTGCAAGTAAAGATGCCAAGATTGATGTTGTTCAAGTGGTTCACTTACCATCACATTCAGAGAAAGGCTGTGTCAAACAGAGTTGTTAAAAAGCCTTCAGATACCTCACCTGATGAAGAGCCTCCTCCATGTATGAGCAGATGGCCAAAGCTATTGCAGGTTGCTAAAACTGATTGATATAAGAAAGCAGTGGAAGGATACCAAAAAACTGAATAAGAGTCATTGCACAGGTAAGTGTTACTGTTTATGATGCAAAGGTATTGATTTCCCTTTTCAAAGAGCTGTCTGTCAGACTGTACCTGTAGTGGAAAAGAGACAACATTGAACATATGCATGCATTGATACCACAAGGAGCAGTTTCTTTAAAGGAAATGGTTAAAACAGTACTCCACTATCCCTTGCCCAGAAGTCTGAAGGAGATCCTTTTGAGTAAACAGTGAAGTATAGTGTGAAAGAATGCAACCTAAAGAAGGCGCTACAGTCTAGGGAAAAGCTTATAAATCACCTAAGAGCAGAAATTATTAAACAAGTTGGAAGGGCACATGCAATCTCCTGGGACAGAGTTGAGGTTTTGGAATGTCTCTCTTACAAAAGACCAATGCACCAGTCAAAATACATTAACAAGGTAAGCCCTGTCTTTCAGAAACATAACAGTTTTTTAACATTATCTTTACAGTGGTAAGGTGGGTTGCCTTACATTAGAAATAGCCCCAACATTGTTAAAAACAATGGCAGAGGTGATAAAGTTTGTTGAGTGTTTGCCAAGGTTTAAAAGCTCGGGGTGAGAGCCAATGTTCGGGTTTATATATTAAAATGACATGCCCACTGTTTTTAAAAACAAAACAAAGTCAAAAACCAACATTCATTTTCCAAAGTTTAAGACCGTTAAGACTTATTTCGAATTGATATAAAGGAATAAGGTTGAGGGAGATATTTTCAATTTCAAAACTGAAAACCGGATCCCGTGCCTCCCTAGCACCAAAGCAGCAACTTTCGGGTCAAAATTGCAAAGTCAAGCATCGTTTGAAGCCGCGCGACGTGCCTGGGTTTGTGCGCGACGTGCCCGCGACTTGCACGCCACCTTTGTCGGCGCGACGTGCCTGTACGTTGGCGCGACGCACCTGTACAAGGCCGCCCGACCACCCGACAGGCCGACTCGACAAGTATTGTCTGCACGACGTGCTGGTTGTAAAAGAGTGCCGCGCAGCTTTTGAAGACCCCTGGTGCTTCTTCGGCCCTGCACAAGGGTTTTCATCAATCTTAGAGGTATTTTTCATACATTTTGCCGTGTTATTCAAAGCCACCTCGAGGATACAGGGGAAAACTGTTGATTGACTGTTTTATGTTGTTCAAAACCTATTTTGCAAGTGTTATTCATCCTAGCAGAGGTTTTCACAATATCACCAGAGGGCTGCATTCATAGAGGACCATTTATTGTTTTAAAAGAGAAAACTCATATAACCCCTATCTTAACGCTCTACAGTCTTCTAAAAACTCTGTCAGTTTTTCCTCCAATACTGTGTATTGACAGTCTAATCATATGTGGGGTAGTTTGCTTGAGATGCAAAACAGTGGAAAGTGGGCACACCTGTACAGGACAGAATTGTTGAATGATTATAAGCCTCCTAGGAGCTAGGTGTGTTGGTTGACATCAAAGATTTCAAGAACAGAGTGATTGTTGGCATTTTCTCACAAGCACACCTTTTAGCAAACTGCCCCCCTTTTTCACTGTATTTTGTCACTACTGTGAAGAGTTGTTGACAGAGATTTTCAAAGGTGAACAGAACACTGAGGGCAAAGGTTGTTGATGGTTGAACTCTAACATTGGAGACAGAGGTATAGATGTATTGATAGATCTTTTGAACTCACAAGCAAAGGGTGTGTTTCCTAAAAAGCATGGTGCACTGATATGTCACCTAACCTAGTTCTGCCTTTCTTTCACTATATGGTGTCATTTTGAAGAGCTGTTGTTGTGATATTTTTCAAGAGGAATGTCATTTCTGAAGAACAGGGTTATCAAAACACTTATCACAACAAGCCCCTTTTAGCAATCTGCCCCTATTTCACTGTATTTTTCACTACTATAAGTTTGTTGGCAAAGAGTTTCCAAAGGTGAACAAGCATATTAAAGGACAGAGTTGTTGGTGGTTAAATTTAAACATTGGAGGCAGAGGTACACAGGTGATGGTTGATCTTTTAACTTCACAAGAAAAAGTGTCCTTCATAAAGCACTGTTTATTGATTTTTTTCATCTAACCTAGGTCTGCCCTCTTTTTCACCATATTGTATCATTTTGAAAAGTTGATTGACAAAGAGATTCTAAGGATGAACTGTACACTGAAGGGCAGAGTTCGTTGATGGGAATTTAACTTTGAAGGCGGAGATACAAAAGTGGTGTTTAATTTCTTAAACTTCACAGGTGAAAGGGTGTGTTTCCTAAAGCACTGTGCATTGATTTTACATCTAACTTGGGTCTGCCTTTTCTAGAAACCATATTGTATCATGTTGAAGATTTGTTGACAGAGATGTTCTGAAGGTGAATAGGGCTACTTCTAAAGGACAGGTGGTTGATGATTATAGTTTTATATTGAAGACAGAGATGTATCTATGATTGATTGACCTCTGACAAACTCACCAGGAGTAGTTTTTCAAAACTGTGCACAGGAAATTGACACAGGAGTTTGTCTCATCTTTACACAGGGTACTATATTAAAAATTTTGCCTGGCTGAAGTGCATCCAGAGGTGAAGGGCTGTTTTTTAAAGAGTGCAGAGGGGGTTTATTCAAAGAAAAATTGTGGCATTTCATCCAAACCATATTGTCTAAACTGTCCAAACAGTCTAGTGACTAGTTTCAATCCAGCAGAACATTTTTCATACAGTGAAGGCAGTTTGCCTCTTCCAAAGTTTGGTCAAAGTCAGAATGCCTCCAAAGCGAGATCACAGGAGCGGTCCACATAAGAGATATGAGCCTACCTCCATAGAAGAAATCAATTCTCACCCATCAGTGCTTCAGCATTTGGAAACCAAGCTTGAGAAGGCGAACAGGGATCTTGAGCTACAAAGAAAGAGGACTCTTCACTTTCAGAAGCTAAATCAGTTTGCCAGGCGAAAATTAAAGGTAGCCCAAGAGAAATTGAAGAAGTTGAAGGAGAGGCGCCTAGCACGGAAGGGAGGGAAAAGCATATCAGCCCTTGATATTTTGGCTTCAGCTTCGGAGCATGTTTCTATGGACCCTTGAGGGTCATGCATGCCAATTTTGGGCCTATTTCGGCAACTTTTTGTTTTTTGGCATTTTTGGGTTTTTGGCCAAAAACTCATAATTGCGCCGTTTCAGTTCGAGGATTTTTCAAGGGAGGAGGATGATACCGATGGATGCCATAATTCCATGAGCAGGTCTCCAGCGATTTTCAGGGCATTTTAAGATCATTCGCCCCTCCAAATTGGCGAAAAACAGCCTCATTTTGCACATTCTCAAAACAGCACAAGAAATTTCATATTTCCTTCGGGTTTTCTTACTGTGCATGTGCTTTTGAGGGACTTTCAGAGATCAGATTGAGGTGATTTCACTTGCGTCGGAAAGCAGACACAGAGAGCTTTCCAACGAGCCATCATGAGCCTCATTTCGTGATCCGGATTTATGCAGGAACGCAACAGAAGAAACACATAACCATAAATACAGAGATGCAGCGGAAATAACACTTCATTTCATTAATATCAAATAACAGAAAGATGCTTACAGACATAATGGAAATAAAATAGCTAAGGTGCTGGTAGCGAATCTCTGAGAAGAGATGTGGTGGCTACAGACCTCTGAACTGAGTTACAATGAGGCTCGAGGGCCTATTTATTATTGAGAAACAATGGAGAGCCCTCAACATCCAAAAAACCTAACCCTAGGAGATGAAGCGCCAAAACTATGGGCCCCGTTTGGGTAAATTGGTGTTTCAACTTCCCAGGGACGTAACTTTGGCATACTATCTCCGTTTGACGCACATGATACATCATTAGAAAGCTCTATCCAAGGACTACAACTTTTGTGACGATTTTGATGATCAAAATCGCAACAAATTTTCATACCAAAAAACGTCGTTTAGGGCCTCAAAACGGCTCCGGAAGTTCAGGACCCGAAAAACTGCTAAAAATAGTAAGTTATGCCAAAACTGAAAAACTGGAAGAGACAATGGTGGGGGCCCAAGTGGAATAGGTGGGTGGCCACCAATATCCATTCGGATCAATTCTCCTCTAGGAAGCAATGGGTCCCCATTGCGTTCCTCCATGAGAGATGAGGAAATTTCTCACGAACTTGGTCCCCGCTGAACCACTCTTCCTTGGAGGTGAGTTACTACCACAACTCGGCTTGGATCTCAGTCATATCTAGGCGTTCTTGGATTTGCATGTCCATGATACAATCTCGTGGTGGCCCGTTCATGCACCGGGGTTTAACTTTGTCGGTGTGAGTTGTTCTCGCAATGTCCGAGGTGTCCAGTAGAGGGTGGAAGTTAAGGACGAAAGCTTAATTCACATCAAGACTGGTGCGTAATTGGCGGTGGAATGGTGGAATACTGCTTCCGAAGGCATTGTTACCTACAGCCTTGGTGATGGTGTACGGCCCGTATCGGAGCGGGCGAAGCTTGCGGTGAGGTCCAGTGAGGCGCTCCTTCTGCAAATGTAGCCATACTTTGTCGCCCACCTGGAAGTGGTGTGGCACCCGGTGTTGATCATGGCGCTGTTTGTATTTCGCATTGGCTCTGTCCAATATATCATGAACCTGTTGGCGGATGTGTTGAATGCGCTCGATGAAGCTACTTGCTTTGTCAACTTCAGACTGGACATGAGCTGAATCGGCCCGAGCAGCTGCAAACGGCATGGCTATGTCAATGGGACATAGTGGCTGGAATCCCAAGCCCACCTGAAAGGGGCTATGGCCAATTGAACTGTGGAGAGCCCGGTTATAACTGTGTTGTACATAGGGGAGGCTCTCGTCCCATGTGCGTGGATGCTTTGAGTTGTACATGCGCATGCGTAGAATGTGTACAATCATTCTGTTGACGACCTCTGTCTGGCCATCTGTTTGGGGATGGAAAGTTGTGGACTTGGTGAGCTTTGTGTCCAACATTGACCAGAGGCTGGACCAAAATGTGCTGAGGAACCTGCTATCTCGATCTGATATGATAGACTGTGGGATCCCAAAGTGCACACACACTCGTTCAAAGAAGAGTTTAGCAGTGGCTTCTGCTGTGATATTCTTCTTACAGGCCGCCATGATGGCCATCTTCGAGAATCTGTCAACGACCACGAAAACACAGTCATTTCCATTCTTAGTAGAAGGCAGGCCCGACATGTAATCCATGGAGATGGATTCCCATGGCCGACTAGGGGTAGGTAGTGGAGTATATAGGCCTTGCTTCTTGATGGTCGGTTTGGCAATGGCACAAGCAGTGCAGGATCTGATGTGCTTCTCGACATCCTTCCGAAGGTTCGGCCAATAGAAATACTTCTGCAGGATTGCTACTGTTTTCTCGACCCCGAAATGCCCAGCGACTCGACTGTAGTGTGCTTCCCATATCATCTTGGCACGCTCGCTTGAAGGAACACAAAGGTGTCCCAGGCGACATAAAAGTGCATCTTGGAGGTGAAATTTTGGAACTTGTGTGCCCCCTAAGAGTGCCTTGTAAGTGTGGCCGAATTCTGGGTCACTCTCATAGAGAAGCGGCCAATCAGAAGTCTCGTGCCCACAAGAGTTGAGCACGGTGGTGAGCGCCACGATCGGTGGTCGGCCGAGGCAGTCTGCAACATTATTGGTGCTACCCTTCTTGTACTTGATGTTCAAATGAAACTGTTGCAGATATGTGGACCACTTCTGATGGCGATCATTCTGCAACTTCCCTTGTGTCTGTATGAACTGCAGGGGCCGGTGGTCTGTGTGGGTGATTGTTTCCTTCCCCAAAATGTAATGCTTCCATTGTCGACAGGCTTGCACAATGGAATACATTTCTTTGTCATAGGTGGGATACTTGCGAACTGTCTCAGACAATGTCTCACAGTGATATGCCACTGGATGTCCCTGTTGAGTAAGAACTGCCCCAATAGCATAGTCAGAGGCATCTGTCTCGATCTCAAATGGCTGCTGCAAGTCTGGTAAGGTGAGCACTGGGGCAGAACAGAGGCGATTTTTCAATTCTTTGAACGCTTTCTGTTGAGGTTCCGACCAAAAGAATTTTTCTCTCGCTCCTCCTTTGGTGACTTGACTCAAGGGCCAAGTGATATGAGAGAATCCCAACACGAATCTACGGTAGAAATTAGCAAGACCCAGAAAGCTACGAAGCTCTGTTATAGTAGTCGGGGCTGGCCAATCCCGAATGACTTGGATCTTGGCCGGATCCACATGCACCCCCCTTTCATCAATAATGTATCCCAGATATTGAACCTGGGTCATGCCAAACGTGCACTTCCCCAAATTGGCACACAACTTGTGTTGCCGCAGTGTTTGGAGGACTTGTCGGATGTGATGAAGGTGCTCTTCCCAAGTCTTGCTAAAGATCAGAATGTCATCCAAGTACACCACTACGAATGAGTTGTTGAATGGCCGCAAGATGTCGTCCATCATCCTCATGAAGGTTGCGGGAGCATTCGTCAACCCGAAAGGCATGACCAGCCATTCAAAAAGGCCTTCCTTAGCCTTGAAGGCAGTCTTCCACACATCATAGGGTTCAATTGGTACCTGGTGATACCCAGACTTCAGGTCGATCTTACTGAAATATTTTGCACCTTGGAGTTGGTCCAGAAGGTCATCAATCCGTGGGATTGGGCACCTATTCCGGACAGTGATCTTGTTCAGCGCCCGATAGTCAATACAGAGTCTCCACGTCCCATCCTTCTTCTGTACCAACACGATCGGGCTCCCACAGGGCGATGAACTTGGTCCGATGTGACCTTTCTGCAACAGCTCCTGAATCTGCCTCTTGATTTCATCATTTTCCAGAACAGAGCGTCGATAGATCGGTCCATTGGGTAGTGGCGCACCTGGGGTCAGATCAATCGGGTGCTTGACCTGGCAGTGCAGAGGAACCCCTGTGGGTGAGGTGAAGATGTCCCCGTACTCCTCCACGACCTTATCCATTTGTTGTTGTCGTGCAGAGGGGCCCTGTCTGGAGGTCGTGGCCACAGTCTTCTTCTTTCCCTGGGGGCGGATCATCAGAAAAACGAATTTCCTGGTTTGGGAAATGAGCTTACTACATTGTTTTGCAGTAACCAAAGAGATAGTCGTAGGAGGTGGTACCTCTGGTATCCCGTACAACTTATTTCCCAAAGTAATAATAACAGCACGAGGTCGAGACTCATACACAGCATGACGCTTCCACAAGTATGGTTGTCCTAATAATACATCAGAAACATCAATAGGAGCAACGCCACATAATACCTCATCCTTGAAGGGCTTGATGCTATAGGGAAGGCGGCACTGCTGGCTGACGCGGAGATCTCGTCCTTGGTGAAGCCACCCGATGGTGTATGGATGTGGGTGAGCCGTGGTTGGCAAGCCCAACCGCTTCACGGCGTCTGCTGAAATGAGGTTCTTTTGGCTCCCATTGTCGACAATGAACTGTACAGGGGAGCCCTTTACCCACATCTGGGAGTGGAAGAGACGTTCCTCCTCCTCTGGATCTTCCGGTTCCTCCTTCCGGACCTTTGTAGTGGCAACAGTGGCGTTGGGCTCCGCATCAATAATCTGTTTCCCTTTTTCATTCCCCTTTTCAGGTTCTGATTCGGAGTCAGAGCATGCATCTGACTCAGAAGCCCTCATCTCGGCCACTAGCGACTGTTTGGCCCGACACTCACTTGTGTTGTGAGTGGAGCTCTTATGGAACTCACACCACTTTCCCGTGTCCTTCTTTGGCTTTACGGTGTTGTTCTTGTCTTGTGGCTTTGATGGGTTGTCTTTAGCCGCCATGCTCTGTCCTTTGTTTTGCGGCTTGGAAGCACCTTTTCCTTGCTTTTGATTCGCAGATCCAAAGTCTCGCTTCTTCTGTTTGAATTTCTGCTCAATCTTGGCAGCATACCGGTATGCCGTACCAAGCGAGAAGATGTCGAGGAACTCCATTTCCTCCTGAATGTATCTGTGCAGACAACTGCGATACTTTAGCACCAAATGTTTCTCTGAATCTTTGATACCCAACTTTGTGCGCAGGGTATGGAACAGATTCGTCAGCTCGTGCACATCTTGATCCCTTTGTTGTCGCATCGTGGTCCATTGTATGTACTTGTCCTCATAGCTCCCCACGGGATAGTATTGTTCCTTGACGGCGTCTCGGAAAGAATTCCAAGTTGGTACGGCCGAGAACAGAGAGGGTTCTGTCTGGTCCTTGTTCTCA
This sequence comes from Pinus albicaulis, assembly GCA_034641835.2. Classification (NCBI taxonomy): domain Eukaryota; kingdom Viridiplantae; phylum Streptophyta; class Pinopsida; order Pinales; family Pinaceae; genus Pinus; species Pinus albicaulis. The sequence continues at coordinate 877,578,608 of CM076569.1, read as the reverse complement.
CAGTAGGTTTCCCACCAGTCCTTAACATGGGGGGTAGCTTTGAGGAGTGCAAAATAATCTTCTCCCGGTCTGAAAAGTCATGAACCGAGAAATATCCTTCTAACAGATTCAACCATCTATCTACGGCATTTGCGTCTATTTGACCCTCAAATATGGGAATGTCAAAATTTACTTGTACCTTAAAAGGAGTCGCGCCTCCAGAGTGGCTGCTGGATGCAGATGCGCCGCCGGTGGGTAGCCGTTGAAGGATCTGAGCAAAGTTATCCATCATCGCGTTCTTTTGTTTTTCGAGGGCCTCCTCGAGCAATATTTTGATAGGATCTCCTGCTCCCTCATCTTTCTTTTCGTCCACCATGGGCGTCCGTCGAGGTTTGCGAGGCTGATCTTGCAAAGGTTCCACCAGATCAAGCCCTAGCTCCTTATACCCCGACCTCGTTGGGGACATGCAAAGAAGGATCGAGAAAAAGCAGCCCGCTCTGATACCACTGATCCGGATTTATGCAGGAACGCAACAGAATAAACACATAACCATAAATACAGAGATGCAGCGGAAATAACACTTCATTTCATTAATATCAAATAACAGAAAGATGCTTGCAGACATAATGGAAATAAAATAGCTAGGGTGCTGGTAGCGAATCTCTGAGAAGAGATGTGGTGGCTACAGACCTCTGAACTGAGTTACAATGAGGCTCGAGGGCCTATTTATTATTGAGAAACAATGGAGAGCCCTCAACATCCTAAAAACCTAACCCTAGGAGATGAAGCGCCAAAACTATGGGCCCCGTTTGGGTAAATTGGTGTTTCAACTTCCCAGGGACGTAACTTTGGCATACTATCTCCGTTTGACGCATATGATACATCATTAGAAAGATCTATCCGAGGACTACAGCTATCGTGACGAACTTTATCAAAAAATTCGCTGGCGCTTTCATACCCAAAAAACGTCGTTTAGGCCCTCAAAACGGCTCCGGAAGTTCAGGACCCGAAAAACTGCTAAAAATAGTAAGTTATGCCGAAACTGAAAAACTGAAAGAGACAATGGTGGGGGGCCAAGTGGAATAGGTGGGTGGCCACCAATATCCACCGATCATTTCGACAATTTTAAAGGCCGCTAATGCCAAAGAAGTCAGGGGACCTTTTTCAGGCCTAAATATGAAGTATTTTTGTAATTTTTGAACTCCAAAAATCTGCTTTTCCCAAATGTGCGTTAAGCTATTTTTATCATTGAGAAATCATGTAAAGTCAATATAATTTCCGTTTTTAGCAGTTTTTTAGATATTTTATGGGATATTTTGTGCCTTGGGCTTTGCAAAGCCTCAAGGACAAGTTTAGATATTTTGACTTGGCCAATGGGATAGCTAGTTGCTCCATGAGGTTTTCCTTCCTCAAGCCTATTTATTCCATGGTTCTCATTGTAAATCGGAGGCTGAACTTGAGAGAAGAATTAATGCATTGGTCATATGAGCTTTGAAGAATACACTTGAGTTATGATTTTTGGACTGCCTCTTGGATGCTTTTGAGGAATGATGAAGGATTGTTGATGGATTCCTTGACATGGTAGAATGGTATAGTGCTTCTTAATGTGTTTTGTCTTTCTAGTGTTCATTCATAATCCATATTTCTTGCTGTTATAGATCAGTAGAGATTGATTTTGAGATATGCCCATGGAGGCACCTCAAAATTCCTGATTCTTCATAGCTTGATGTTTTCTTCTCCCTTAGTTATGCTAAAGAATTCTTAGCTGCTCTTTAGTAACTTAAGGTATTGTTGCTAAGTTTTATTCATAAGTTCTATGTATGCTGAGTAGGATGTATGGTTTTCCCTACCTACCTATCAGCTGCCCATAGTTCTGTCCATAAAACTTTCTCTTTGACTGATTTGTTGATCATCTTGTTGAACCAAGGAGGCCTAGTCCCGATCTAGCCCTTTGCCTAAAACTATGAAAACCTATTTGTCCAAGTGCCCAATGACTTAGAGACTATGTTTAGGCGTTCCAGCGTAGTTTATGAGTTGTTAGTTTGTCTTATGTGTTTTCCCCAAAGTCTGATAGCCATTTCCCGAAGTTAGAGGGTCTTATACCTCTATGTATGGCTGGAATGTTTGATTTCTATGTATTAATTAGCTTATAGTTATACTTAGAATGATTAATGGCTTGCTATTACATGTTTATGTCTGCTATTAACTAGTTACACTTGAAATCCCTTGTCTTTCACCAACTTGTTGTCCACTTAATCCATTTTGCCCAGAGATCCCTTCTACCGTGAATCAAATCGGCCCTACAGCAGCTTTACATCATCACTTCATAACTTCCTTGACCTGTTTGACCCCATAGCCCAATTTATCTACATCTTGTTATCCAGTTTATGTATTTGATCAGTTTCATCCCTCACAAACTTAAAAACTAAAAAACCAAAAAACACACTTCATAACTAGCCTAATATCAGAACATCGCAAGTAAACACACCTACATCTTCTACACATATAGAGAGAGCCCTCTCTGAGTCCAGGAAGGCTAGGTCCTTGGGCTCCAAAGCTTGGTTTGATGTTACATCGTCATTTGGCTAGCCAATCGGCCAAATCACGGGACCCTAACATAATGGCGATCACGGTGGTACTTATTGAGCACATGACAGTCTAGCAAACTTTTATAGGCTCCTTAGTCCTTTAACTTTTAAATTAAACCATCAGCCTCTAGAATCATTTAGTGCAAACTCTATGTTTCACCATCTTAGCAAAGTGATGAATCAGATTTATAACACTCTTGCATCCTAGGCTGCACATAAAAACTCAGAAAAAACCACAAAAAACTCCCTTAGATTGGCTTTTGACATTACTGGTGGTGGACCATACAAGTATATCTCAAAACAACTGATTTTCCACCTGGCGACTCCACTAACTTCTAGTAAGCCTTACTATTTCACCAAACTCTAGGCTACTATCCGATAGACCTTTCCCATCACTCACTAACATAGCGGGAGATGGTAAGACACCGAGTACATAATAGTCCAGCAAACTTTTATAGACTTTTTGATCTTTTAGATACCATAAACAAGCAAGCAGCCCATAGACCCATTTTTAGAGTAAACTCTTTTTTGTTCTCATCACCCTAGCAAAGTGTTGAAACAAGTCTAGGATACTTTAACAAACCATAGGCTGCACATAAAACTCAGAAAATCCAAAAACATTCTCAGAATAGTTATTGTTGGTGGACCATAGCTATCTTCATAAGAACAACCCATTTTTCACCTGGCGACTCCACTAATCCATCCCTTTACTTTTGACCATCCTTCACCTTAGTAAAACTTTAGAAAAACCATTCATCCAGAACATTCACCAATACCATTCTCTCTAAACTCTGGATCTAAAATCTGGCTTCACGAAGAATCAATACCAGATCTCATCCAGACCCAAATCCCCCTATCATAGTAGATGACCCAGAGAAGATTCTGTGGCAAGCTTCCGAAACTAATCATCTAACTTCTGGTAGATTCACCCGTAGAACAAGATCTCTACCTAAACATCGCACTAGCCTACTAGATTCACCTTTGGAACTAGAGTCATCACAAACTCTTCCCAGAAGCAAATCATATAGTAGGATAGAATTTGACGATCTTGAACCCCTAGACATCCCACAGAGTCCTAGTAGAGAAGCTTCACCTACCACTCCTCCTGATTTCCAGCTTCTTTATCAATTTGGCTCCTATCATCCCAGATCTGCTCAAAACCAGATCACTAGTCCAAGTTCATCCGTCACACCTGGTCAAACCACCACTGTTCAAACCACTTCATTTCAGCCTACTAGTCCTCATCTTGTACATCATCCATTAGCTCCAGTCATGGCAGCCTGGTACGCACCTTTGGTGTTGCCACCGCCTTTGGCTCCTCTCCCAAATAAATATCAAGACAAAATCCCACACTTTACCGGAGAAGACACCACCACACCTCAACAGCATATAAGTAGAATGACTGATGCTTATGAATACCTAGAGGTACAAGACGAGACTGTCAGAATGAGAATATTCGCCCAAAGTCTTGGTGGTGAACCCAAATCATGGTTCAAAAGCTTAGCTCCAAACAGTATCCATGATATCCCAGAACTACATCAAGTTTTCAGAAATAGGTGGGAAATCCGAAGAAACCCCATTCAAATCCTGTCAGAATATAACAATCTAAAACGGGAAAATGGGGAAAGTGTCCAAGCTTACTGTACTAGGTTCAACAATGTATATAACTCCCTCCCACCTCATTTCAAACCTCCACTTGGTTTAGCTTTGGCAAAATTTCCTGAGGGTTTTGATCCGGACATGACATATCATTTGAGAGACAAGGATCCCCCTACCTTGGAGGAAATGCAACAAATAGCTATAAAAGCAGATGCCAACTTAGCTGAAAAAAGAGCTAGAACTAGATCAGAAAGAAAGGTCACATATAGAGATGAGGTCTCCACTTCATCACCTTCCCTAGATCCCAGAATAGATGACTTAGTCAAATCCATGGCTAAAATGTGGGAAAAGATCAACGAAAAAGCTCCTGTTAGGGACAACCAGCCAAACCCTCCAATTAGAAACCGAAACCAAAACTTTAGGAGGGAGCAACCCCAAAACAGACCAAGGGATAATGACCAACAGATCAGGCCACCATTCAATGAAAACTATGTGGAAGAAGATGATAGGGACTCAGAACCTCTTGATGAACATCATTTAAACCTCATAGGGTCTGACAATGAAGGTGAGGTGTACCTCACCAAAGAAGAACAAGCCTTCTTTTCGCATGATCAAGATGAGACCAATTATGAAGATCTTGATGACCCTGCCATAGAGTTTCAAAATGCTATTGTAGAAGCCCACAGGCAATATGACCTTAGAAGCAAAAGAAACCAAGATAATGTCAAGAAAGGTAACTCTGATACTGCTAAAGCTCCAAATACCATCCTCAAAAAAGCATCAAGCAGTGACAAAATCAAGGTTGAGAAGACTGACCAAAACAAAGGTAAGGCCATTCAGACAAGTACTAGCTCAGACACTCCTAGTACCTCTAAAGAAATCCCAAGGGTGACTGTATCAAAAGAAGTCCCAAGCCAAAGTCAGCAAATTAAGAACATAGAAAAGGTTATGTCTGAAAAATCTGAGACAAATATGCCCAAGCTACCTACTCCTTTTAGCTTCGAAGGGGAAATTTCCAAAATAAAAGTTACCATACCCCTTACAGAGTTAATAACTATAGATAGGTATAGATCTCAAATCTTCAAAGTCTTTGACCTAGAGAGTAAGGCAGATACCTTGAATCTAACTGACGACAAACCCGAGCTTTTATTTGGCCCTAAAGTAGAAGGTGAATATCAAGAAGGAACTATTTCTCCTTTCTATGTAAGCTTAAACATACGGGACAAAATATTACATAATGCCATGTTAGATTCTGGTGCTTCCCATAACCTCATGTCTAAAGCAGTCATGGAAAACCTAGGACTAGAAGTGATTCAACCTTACAAAAACCCGTATTCTTTCGACTCGAGTCAGGTAAAATGTTTAGGTCTGATAAAAAATCTAGATTTTTCCCTAACACAACTACCAGCCAAAAACTTAGTCATGGATGTAGTAGTGGCCGATATCACACCCAAGTATGGAATGCTACTATCAAGAGCATGGGCTGCCAAAATACAAGGTAGCCTTCAAATGGATATGTCATTCGCTACTATCCCAGTTTTCAACCAAACTAGGAGGTTATACCGAGAGGCTCGCATGAAATACATGGTTAGCAACAGAGATAAGCCAAACAATACCCCCATCTATTCCATTCATTCCAATTTAGATTCTTTTATCTTATACAATGAAGATGATATAAACAAGCAGATAAAAGAAAATGAAGACATGTCCAAACCATTACTGAATGAAGAAATTGATGACCAAAGTCCCAAGAAACCTGAGAAACAGCTTAGTATTATGTATGAAAAAGAAACTCTTTGGAGTATAAGCTTTGATGGTTCTTGTGGCAAGACAGGTTCAGGAGCAGGCATCTGGATACACAATACTAAAGAAGGTCATTCTTTCAGATTAGAATTCCAATGTACAAATAACATTGCGGAATATGAAGCCCTTCTCATTGGTCTACACATGCTTAGAGACTTAGGCGCCAATAGAATAACAGCTCAAGGAGACTCAGAGCTTGTAATCAAGCAAATCAAAGGTGAATATTCAGCCAGGAACCCAAGACTGAGAGAATATAGGAATGCAGCTTTAGATATCCTTAAAACTTTTGAAAAATATGAACTCACCTATATCCCTAGGATTCAAAATAGCCTGGCAAATGAGCTCGCCTTTGCTGCAAGCACTAGCCAAATACCATGTATGAGTGAGCAATATGACATCCAAGTGAAGCACCGCCCTACTATACCAGATAATCTTGACCATTGGCAAGTGTTCCAAGATGATGATCAAATTGATGATTTCCTCCAATCTAGGAATGAGTTTGAAATAACCAAAACAGACCCAGGAGATGAAGAAAGGAAACCCAGCCTAAGTCAAGATCAAGAATTAAATCTACCTTTGTGGACAAATCTAAACCTGGTAGACCATTCATGTGATAGAGAGATAGAAGAAGACATTGACCAAAGAGAACTCGAAGTCTTACACTGTGAAAATGACACCATACCCAGAGGGCTCGCACCTTTAGAAGAATTGTTTGACTTTAATGATGTGGCCAAAAAGCCTAAAATGGAAACTACAGAAGATGACATAGAGGAGTACAACATAGGAATCCCAGAAGAGCCAAAAAACATTAAACTATCCAAAACCCTCCCACCTAACATAAAACATAGGTACATAAATCTATTCAAAGAATTTAAAGATGTGTTTGCCTGGGGGTACCAAGATTTGAAATCATATGATACCAGCATCATCCAACATAAAATTCCCCTTAAAGAAAACCAAAAACCTTTTAAACCGAAGTTAAGAAGGATAAACCCAGTATTACTCCCATTGGTTGAAAAGGAAATTAAAAAGATGTATGATGCCGGGATAATAGTATCTCTCCGATATTCCGAGTGGGTCTCAAATTTAGTATCAGTTAGGAAAAAGACTGGTGAAATCAGACTTTGCATAGATTTCCGAAACCTGAATAGGGCATGTCTGAAAGATAACTACCCTCTGCCCAAAATGGACCACATACTGCAGAAGGTCGTAGGCGCCAAAAGAATCTCGTTGCTTGATGGTTTTTCGGGTTATAACCAAGTATTGGTTTATCCTACCGATCAACATAAGACAGCTTTCACCACCCCTTGGGGCACTTTCATGTACGTTAAAATGCCTTTCGGACTGATGAATGCTGGCGCTACATTTCAAAGAGCCATGGATATAGCTTTCTCAGAAGACATAGGTGTTTTTATAGTCATATATCTTGACGATATAACAGTATATTCTAAATCAGATGAAGAACACTTAGTACACTTGAGAAAAGTTTTCAACAAATGCAGAAAGTATGGGTTATCCCTAAACCCCAAGAAAACACTCTTCGGTCTAGAAGAAGGGAAACTCCTAGGTCACATTATTTCGGAAGAAGGAATCAAAATATACCCCCAAAGAATCGAAGGAATCCTACAGATAAGTCACCCCAGAAACATTAAGGAATTACAGTCCTTTATCGGCAAGATAAATTTCTTGAGAAGATTCATCCCAAACCTTGCTGAGCTCCTGAAAGAGATCACAAATATGTTAAGAAAGGAGGTCGGGGTTAAATGGACTTTAGAAGCCAAAAAATCTTTTGAACTAATTAAAAGGGCCTTAACTGAAACACTTGTATTAATAAGCCCTGACTTTACCAAAGATTTTTACATTTTTTCATTTGCCTCAGAACATACAATAGCTGCGGTGTTGTTGCAAAAGAATGCAGCTGGGCAAGAGCAACCCATTGCCTTTTTTAGCAAGTCCCTAAGAGATGCTCCCTTGAAATATAACATCATGGAGAAACAGGCATTCGCATTGGTAAAAGCATTAAAGGATTTCCGAGTTTACATCTTGCATTCTCATGTCATAGCTTTTGTTCCTAATACTGTTGTCAAGGACATTCTTAACCAAGATCCTGATGGTAAAAGGGGAAAGTGGATTGCTATCATCCTAGAATATGACTTAGAAATCCGGCCTACCAAATTAGTTAAAGGACAAGGACTTGCAAGACTAATGGCTGAAACCAACCTCCAAGCTTTAGATATAAATTTTGTCGATACCTTAGAAGAACAGGAAGAGTGCACACTTCCCCCTATCAGTCAAATATTTTTGGATTCACCTTGGTATGCAGAAATTATTTATGTATTAACTTATATGAATGCTCCTCCTACTTTATCAAAAACAAAAGCAAGATTCCTCAAACAAAAATCTTTAAAGTTTTGCATTATAGATAGTTTTCTGTATTGGAAAAATCCCACTGGTATGCTGCTTAAATGTCTGCTTGAGTCTGATGCAGAGAAAATTATGCACGAAATGCACGAAGGTGAATGTGGAGGCCATCTCTACTAGAAAACCACTGCAAACAAAATCCTTAGAGTCGGTTATTATTGGCCTACCTTGTTCCCTGACACTCACAAACTAGTTATGACATGCCATAAATGTCAAATTTTTGATGGCAAGAAAAAACTTTTACCATTGCCCTTACATCCCATTATAGTAGAAGGACCCTTCCAGCAATGGGGTTTAGATTTCATTGGAGAAATTCATCCCTCCTCATCTGCCCAACATAAATGGATTCTCACAGCCACTGATTACTTTACCAAATGGATAGAAGCCATACCTTCCCGGAATGCTACTGATTCAGTCATCATTTCATTCCTAGAAAACAATATCCTATCTAGATTTGGTTGTCCCAGGAAGATCATTACGGATAACGCCGCTGCCTTCTCCTCCAAGAAAATGATAGACTTCTGTCACAAATATCATATTTCGTTAGGACATTCCACAGCCTATTACCCTCAAGGTAATGGTTTAGCCGAGTCTTCTAACAAAAGCCTAGTCAACATTATCAAAAAACTTCTTGAACAAAATCAAAAAGCATGGCATGGGAAATTAGTACACGCCTTATGGGCTGATCGATTAACAACCAAAAAATCCATAGGTATGTCTCCTTACCAGCTAGTTTATGGTCTAGACGCTATTTTCCCAACCTCTCTAGGAGTTCCAGTAATGAAACTATTACAAGAAGTCCAAATAGAAGAAAATGACATGCAAAGGAGAGTAAATCAGACTATCCATTTAGAACAAACCAGAGAAGAAGTTTACCAAAGGGCTCAGTTAGCACAAGACAAAATAAAACAGATTTTTGACAGGAGAACTAAGGAAAATGACTTTCAGATTGGAGATAAAGTTTTAAAATGGGATTCTAGAAGAGAAGATAAAGGTAAACATGGCAAGTTTGAAAATTTATGGAAAGGGCCTTACATCATCAGTTCAGTCAGTGGAAATAATGCTTTCTTCTTGCAAGAACCTAATGGAACTGAAATTTTTGGGGGTCCTGTGAATGGCAGGACATTGAAACATTATTTTTGTCAGGAGCTTCATTTTTGAGTTAGAAACACTTTCAGTCATTGTGCATACCATTGTTTGAAATATTCAAAAAAATAGAAAAGTCAAAAACAGTAAAAAGCAGAAAAGAGGGCAAGTGAAGATAGAACAAAGGCCCCATGTTCCAAAAAATAGTCTGTCGGAAAGCGAGCAAGTCTAAATGCCGCTACTAGTACTTCAATATCTTGTTCAGCTATCTAGCCTAATCATAGCTGAGCATGTTTAAATTTATTTGCTGATAAGTTAGTGAGTGTCAAGATAGTCAACATTGTGTAAGATTGACTTATCACAGAGCTTAGATTAGGGAGAGATTCTGGTTCCACATGCCTAAAACAGAACCAAAGAGAGAAGCTAGGGATGAAAAACACATTGTATATCTTAGCCCCGCTTGTCTAGTTTCCTTTTTGTTGCAGAATAACATTTGTGTGCAGCTTGTCTTTTATGCCGCAAATGCATGACAAATCAGACTGCCTAATCCTGATTTGATCATTTTTGAATTTCATGTTGTAGATTAGAGAATGAAATCCTGTCAAACTGCTTAATCTTGACAGTCGATCTAGTTTAGGTAGAGAAATGAAGGAGTTCATCAGCTTAATCTGAACTCCCGACAGGTATAAGAGTAGAAATAGATAGGTTCATTTTGCAAAATGAAAAAAAATATGCATTGTCAAAAGGCTGCTAGTTCAAATGCGCCAAAGAGAAGAAAAAATGTTAGGAAAGATAGTGGGGTAGGTAAAGTATCATTGATGTTAACCATGCTGTCATTTTTCAGAAATAACATCAAGAGAAGGGTAAATTTTGCGCCAATGGATAAGGCACTGGTCTTCATAAGCCAAAAATCTGAATTCTGGACACCTCCTGACGAGGAGCTGCCCTCCCCAAATGGAGCCACTGTTAGCCATCAATATTTTTTACATGTTAGTGATGACTATATCTACAGCTGAGTTTTCTAGAAACTGATTTCCTTATGTCAATATGTCATCCAGAAAACCCTCCTAAAACTTTTTTCACCCTTCTACCTTTTTCAGTTCGCCCATGTCGAAATCAGAACCTCATTGTCACTAGCCTATCTAGCTTCAGCCTTCTTGATCTGCCCATCAGCTTTAAAAGGGCAAATCCACATCTGTTTCAAAAGTCTCCCCTATGTTAGGAAGTGGCGCTTTAAGACATTTCACCCTTGGCAATCATCAAAAAGCCAAAAAAGCCTCCATCTGCTACAGACCAACCATGACTGACCTCCTACTTTGCAAATTAGTTTGAAAAGCAGCCCTAAGTCGCACCACTCACACCCCCTAGATCTCAGCACTGCATAAAACCCAATCTCAAGCTGACTATTAGGTTTTTCACAGTGTTCTATGGTTTCTACAAAGGCAGGAAATATATTTCATCTCATGGAGTAAATGTTTGAGTTTACAGTTAGAGGAACATCTGCTTCTAAATGTAACTTGAGCCTTTAGATATGTCTGCAAAACAGAAAGCTACTCATCTGGACTTTACAGCTCTTTTCAGCATGAAAATCACAGGAAGAAAGGGATACCACTGTCTCAGCAAACTGGTAAATTGTCAAGGCCCAGAACCTCCTTCATTTACAAGCAGAGGGTTAGGGCGCCTCCTTCATCCAAAAGCAGAGGGCGCTGGCCAATATTGACTTGGAAGATTGCAAAGGTCCAGGTTTGCTTTGTATTGAACAGTGGAACAATGTCTCCAGGTTTTATGAATTTGAGTGATGGTCATAACAGGAACAGAGTTTGGAATATGCTAGGAAAGAGAGTCTGGTCTGATAAAGGAGATCATCTGAAACTTTCAAGTCATGTAAATTATTGAACTTTAGAAAGGCCTGTCATCAGTAAAACATTCCAATCATAAAAAGCCTGTTTGTCCACAAGATCAAATGGAATAGATGCTGACAACAAATGCCATTGCACAGGCAGAGAGGAAAGTTCTTGGTTTTTCAAAAAGAACTGACCTTCATAGTCACAAAGATTATTTGTCAAGACTCATCATGACATATTTGTCAAATGATAAATATCTCACTACCCTAGAAATGGCAGGCAGAGGGAACAAAGCACAATTATGGCTAGGTTTTAGAAAGTCATGCGTGATGCTTGCAAGAAGAGATGCTAATATTGATGTTTTTCAAGAGGTTCACTTACCATCACATCCATAGAAAAGCTGTGTCAAACATATTTGTTAAAACACCTTCAGATACCTTACCTGATGAGGAGCCTCCTCCATGTATGAACAGATGGCCAAAGCCATTGCAGGTTGCTGTAACTGATTGATCTAAAAATGCAGTGGAAGGATACAAAAATTGAATAGAAGTCATTTCACAGGTAAGTGATAGTTAGGGAAAAGCTTATAAATCACCTAAGAGCAGAAATTATTAAACAAGTTGGAAGGGCACATGCAATCTCCTAGGACAGAGTTGAGGTTTTGGAATGTCTCTCTTACAAAAGACCAATGCACTAGTCAAAATACATTAACAAGGCAAGCCCTGTCTTTCAGAAACATAACAGTTTTTTAACATTATCTTTACAGTGGTAAGGTGGGTTGCCTTACATCAGAAATAGCCCCAACATTGTTAAAAACAATGGCAGAGGTGATAAAGTTTGTTGAGTGTTTGCCAAGGTTTAAAAGCTCGGGGTGAGAGCCAATGTTCGGGTTTATATATTAAAATGACATGCCCACTGTTTTTAAAAACAAAACAAAGTCAAAAACCAACATTCATTTTCCAAAGTTTAAGATCGTTAAGACTTGTTTCGAATTGATATAAAGGAATAAGGTTGAGGGAGATATTTTCAATTTCAAAACTGAAAACCGGATCCCGTGCCTCCCTAGCACCAAAGCAGCAACTTTCGGGTCAAAATTGCAAAGTCAAGCATCGTTTGAAGCCGCGCGACGTGCCTGGGTTTGTGCGCGACGTGCCTGGGCGAATTTTTGCATGGGCCACCTTCGTCGGAGCGACGCACCTGTACATTGGCGCGACGCGCCTGTACAAGGCCGCCCGACCACCCGACAGGCCACCCACGGTGAATTTTGCGCGACGTGCTGACTGCAGAAGAGTGCCGCGCAGCTTGTGAAGATCCCTGGTGCTACTCCGGCCCCACACTAGGGTTGTCCATCACTCTTAGAGGTATTTCTCACACATTTTACCATGTTATTCAAAGCCACCTCAAGGCTACAGGGGAAAACTGTTGATTGACTGCCTTATATTGTTCGAAACTTATTTGACAAAGTTGCCATCCATTCAAACAAAGGTTTTCATAATAGCTCCAGAGGGCTGCATTCATAGAGGACCATTTATTGTTTTAAAAGAGAAAACTCATATAACCCCTGTCTTAAAGCTCTACAGTCTTCTAAAAACTCTGTCAGTTTTTGCTCCAATACTGTGTAAACAGTCTAATCATATGTGGGGTAGTTTGCTTGAGATGCAAAACAGTGGAAAGTGGGCACACCTGTATAGGACAGAATTGTTAAATGATTATAAGCCTCCTAGGAGCTAGGTGTGTTGGTTGACATCACAGATTTCAAGAACAGAGTGATTGTTGGCAATTTCTCACAAACACACCTTCAGCAAACTGCCCCCTTTTTCACTGTATTTTGTCACTACTGTGAAGAGTTGTTGACAGAGATTTTCAAAAGTGAACAGAACACTGAGGGGCAGAGGTTGTTGATGGTTGAACTCTAACATTGGAGACAGAGGTATAGATGCATTGATAGATCTCTTGAACTCACAAGCAAAGGGTGTGTTTCCTAAAAAGCATGGTGCACTGATATGTCACCCAACCTAGTTCTGCCTTTCTTTCACTATATGGTGTCATTTTAAAGAGCTGTTGTTTGTGATATTTTTCAAGAGGAAGGTCATTTCTGAAGAACAGGGTTATCAAAACACTTATCACAACAAGCCCCTTCTAGCAATCTGCCCCTTTTTCACTGTATTTTTCACTACTGTAAGTTTGTTGGCAAAGAGTTTCCAAAGGTGAACAGCATGTTGAAGGACAAAGTTGTTGGTGGTTAAATCTAAACATTGGAGGCAGAGGTACGCAGGTGATGGTTGATCTTTTAACTTCACAAGAAAAAGTGTCCTTCATAAAGCACTGTGTATTGATTTTTTCATCTAACCTAGGTCTGCCCTCTTTTTCACCATATTGTATCATTTTGAAAAGTTGATTGACAAAGAGATTCTAAGGATGAACTGTACACTGAAGGGCAGAGTTCGTTGATGGGAATTTAACTTTGAAGGTAGAGATACAAAAGTGGTGTTTGATTTCTTAAACTTCACAGGTGAGAGAGTGTGTTTCCTAAAGCACTGTGCATTGATTTTACATCTAACTTGGGTCTGCCTTTTCTATAAACCATATTGTATCATGTTGAAGATTTGTTGACAGAGATGTTCTGAAGGTGAATAGGGCTACTTCTAAAGGACAGGTGGTTGATGATTACAGTTTTATATTGAAGACAGAGATGTAGCTATGATTGATTGACCTATGACAAACTCACCAGGAGTAGTTTTTCAAAACTGTGCACAGGAAATTGACACAGGAGTTTGTCTCATCTTTGCCAGGCGAAAATTAAAGGTAGCACAAGAGAAATTGAAGAAGTTGAAGGAGAGGCGCCTAGCACGGAAGGGAGGGAAAAGCATATCAGCCCTTGATATTTTGGCTTCAGCTTCGGATCATGTTTCTATGGACCCTTGACGGTCATGCATGCCAATTTTGGGCCTATTTCGGCAACTTTTTGTTTTTTGGCATTTTTGGGTTTTTGGCCAAAAACTCATAAATTCGCCATTTCAGTTTGATGAGTTGTCAAGGGAAGAGAATGATACCGATGGATTCCATAATTTCATGAGCAGGTCTCCAGCGATTTTCAGGGCATTTGAAGATCATTCGCCCCCTCAAATTGGCGAAAAACACCCTCATTTTGCACATTCTGCCCGCCATATCAGCAGCCTGCTATTTTCTGGGTTTTCGCACACAGGTACAGTTTTGAGGGACTTTCAGAGATCAGATTGAGGTGATTTCACTTGCGTCGGAAAGCAGACACAGAGAGCTTTCCAACGAGCCATCATGAGCCTCATTTCGACACCGGGAAGGCTGCCATTTGCCTTCAGCAAGTCAGGGGACCTTTTTGAGGCATAAATATGAAGTATTTTTGTAATTTTTGAACTCCAAAAATCTGCTTTTCCCAAATGTGCGTTAAGCTATTTTTATCATTGGGAAATCATGTAAAGTCAATATAATTTCCGTTTTTAGCAGTTTTTTAGATATTTTATAGGATATTTTGTGCCTTGGGCTTTGCAAAGCCTCAAGGACAAGTTTAGATATTTTGACTTGGCCAATGGGATAGCTAGTTGCTCCATGAGGTTTTCCTTCCTCAAACCTATTTATTCCATGGTTCTCATTGTAAATCAGAGGCTGAACTTGAGAGAAGAATTAATACATTGGTCATATGAGCTTTGAAGAATACACTTGAGTTATGATTTTTGGACTGCCTCTTGGATGCTTTTGAGGAATGATGAAGGATTGTTGATGGATTTCTTGACATGGTAGAATGGTATAGTGCTTCTTAATGTGTTTTGTCTTTCTAGTGTTCATTCATAATCCATATTTCTTGCTGCTATAGATCAGTAGAGATTGATTTTGAGATATGCCCATGGAGGCACCTCAAAATCCCTGATTCTTCATAGCTTGATGTTTTCTTCTCTCTTAGTTATGCTAAAGAATTCTTAGCTGCTCTTTAGTAACTTAAGGTATTGTTGCTAAGTTTTATTCATACGTTCTATGTATGTTGAGTAGGATGTATGGTTTTCCCTACCTACCTATCAGCTTCCCATAGTTCTGTCCACAAAAATTTCTCTTTGACTAATTTGTTGATCATCTTGTTGAACCAAGGAGGCCTAGTCCCGATCTAGCCCTTTGCCTAAAACTATGAAAACTTATTTGTCCAAGTGCCCAATGACTTAGAGACTATGTTTAGGCGTTCCGGCATATTTTATGAGTTGTTAGTTTGTCTTATGTGTTTTCCCCAAAGTCTGATAGCCATTTCCCGAAGTTAGAGGGTCTTATACCTCTATGTATGGCTGGAATGTTTGATTTCTGTGTATTAATTAGCTTATAGTTATACTTAGCATGATTAATGGCTTGCTATTACATGTTTATGTCTGCTATTAACTAGTTACACTTGAAATCCCTTGTCTTTCACCAACTTGTTGTCCACTTAATCCATTTTGCCCAGAGATCCCTTCTACCGTGAAACAAATCGGCCCTACAGCAGCTTTACATCATCACTTCATAGCTTCCTTGACCTGTTTGACCCCATAGCCCAATTTATCTACATCTTGTTATCCAGTTTATGTATTTGATCAAGTTTTATCCCTCACAAACTTAAAAACTAAAAAAACCAAAAACACACTTCATAACTAGCATAATATCAGGAAATCGCAAGTAAACACACCGACATCTTTTACACTTATAGAGAGAGCCCTCTCTGAGTCCAGGAAGGCTAGGTCCTTGGGCTCCAAAGCTTGGTTTGATGTTACATCGTCATTTGGCTAGCCAATCGGCCAAATCACGGGACCCTAACACAACCGAAGACATTATTGACCTTCCTTGGGTGCTACAGGACCCCCAAGGGCTAAACCAACCTTACAGGTGTCCAAATCCTAAGTTAAATTTCCTTTTAACTGATATGGACTCCCAGACACTGGCATAACACTGTCTGATTTCGATTGTAATCCTTTATTCGCATGCATGATGCCTACAAGGGAGCGAATGTATTTTTTTCACCCAGTTTTGTGCTTGTAATCGCCGGATTTGAGACACTTTTTCAGGGCTAGTATCCAGGCCGCTGCCCAGAACTTGAGATGAATTTCCAGAATGATAAATGACAAAAGGAAAAAGCCTCTAACACAAAACTTAAGCAAGGACGTGACCTAACATGGTCTAACCATGACAGTCATTCCGTCAAACACATAGTAAACATGAAATCTATAGGTCATGAATGCATATCTTGTTGAGATTCAACAAGAAGATTCAACACCCATACCTAGTGCATTAAGCACCTGGTTGCACTAAGCACCCAAACTAGGGTGGGGCCCACAGTGCTATTTTTGGGTGCATGTCTATTTTTATTATCCCTTAATTTAGATGGACATTAAACTGTAATATATTCTCAATGTGGACTTGAATAAGTTAACTGAAAATGGAATTCTCAGTTAGCTAGTGGATTTCGAGTTAGAGGTTAGTTGGTGGGGCATGCAGAGTAATTCTAGTTGTAAGAAAGTTCGAAGTGCATTGTTGCATGAGTTTGTGCAAGTTGTAAATAGTTTAACTCAGTTAAGTGAGTTACACTCAGTTGTGCTAGTTGTAACTGAAGATAAAAGTAGTGAGAGATCAAGTTCAAATTAAATATTAATTAATTCACATGCAGTGATCTCACATGCAACTAAATATTTACTATTATTAGTTGCATGCATGTCAGATCCAGTGGAGACCCAGTTGAGTTCTAGGTGAAAGGGAAGTTGACTATCAGTTGTGACATTATTGGATTGCACACATGCAACCAACCACCCATTGGAGCGCCCATGATACTTGCGCAATCAAGGCAGGAAATAATTCATATCTTTTAGGGATCTTGACCATCAGGGATTACACAAGCAAGGCAGGCTGTGAGGAGGATGAAAATTGACTAAGTATTTGTCAGTTTTCTGTGAGGAAAGTGTGAGACAAATAGTTAAATGTTGGAGGCTCTTGTGAGAAGAGAAATACATTGTATTGGTTTCATGATCCATGCTTAATATACAATAGAATATAGTGGGGTTTTTAGATGTAAGCTTCCCCGGGAAATTATTTGTGTTGTGTGTGATTTGATTCTTCTTCATGTTCATGTGATTAACGTTTGTGTTTTTAATTCCGCAAAATATTTGTAGAAGCGATTCAGTATTTAAATTTAGTAAATTTTTATATCGGGTGAATCCAAGATATACATGCTTGTTGTATAATTTGTACATGGTATCAGAGCACAGGAAATTGCAGAAGTGAAGCAGGAGCTGAGTTTGTGACTGGATAGATTTCAAATTTGCAGAAAGGCTTTCTTGGTGCTACATATGATTCAAGATAAAAATGGTTTTCAATGGCTTGAGGTTAGAGTATGCACTCGAGGGAAAATTGAACTATATTTCTTCGAAGGATAGGATGGAGGTAGTAATTGAAGTCAATGGCTTGAAGGAATTCATCGACAATGACATTCCTAAACCCACTGTGATAGATGCTGCAAATATTGATGCATGGAAAAATAAAGTGGCAAAGGCGAGGAGGGTCCTATTGGAGGGAGTACGAGACCACATTGTCTCAAGCCTCCATGGAAAATCCACACCATATGCAATGTGGAAGGCTTTGACAGATCTATTCCAAAGCAGTAGCGACCATAGGATATTGGCGCTCAAAGATAAACTTAGGAAGATCAATATGGAAAAGGGCAACACCATTACAAAATATCTCACTAAGTTTGTCCAATGTTGGGATGAACAGGGGAGTGGGGGAATAACAGTCGCTGATGATGATTTGGTGAGTTTGGCTCTCCCAGGACTTCCTAAGAGTTGGCACATTTATGAAGACTCTGTCAACGAACATGAAAAATTGCTAGATTGGGAACGACTGTGGTCGGATTTGGTGCAAGAGGAGTTCAGACGGAACACCAAATATGGCTCTTAATATAAGCATGTTGATGAAGAGGATTGTGCTTTGGCTGCCAAGGAAAAGAAGGGGAATGGGAAGAAATTCCATTCTAAATCTGAGTCCAAAGGTAAGAATAAGGACATGTCCAAGGTGAAGTGTTTTCACTGTCACAAACATGGGCATTTTGCTACTAAATGTCCACAAAAGAAGAAGAACAAGAAGGCTGTTGGATCTGCATCTGGTGAGGCCCTTGCCTTGCAATTTGAGCTTGAATTCTCATTGATTGCATGCATTGTGTTAAGTGCATTGGGATCGTTTTGGTATTTGGATAGTGGCGCTTCCTTTCACATGACAGGAGATAACGAACTTTTCAGTGACTTGGAGGAGAAAGATCTCCTTATGCATATTGAAATGGGCGACAACAGACGGTACAGTGATACCGAGATTGGTACCATTACCTTTCAGAGGGATTTAGGTAAACCATTTCAATTAAAACATGTAATGCATGTACTAGGTCTAAAGAAAAATTTGGTCTCAGTCGCAATGTTGGAGGATAGAGGCTATGACATTGTTTTTAGTGATGGAAAATCTTTCCTGCGACATAAAACAAAGGGTCAAGCCAAGAGGATAGGGATTCGAGTTAAGAATTTGTACAAGCTGGAGGTAGATGGTTGCGCTGAAATGATGGGCAACGCATAAAAAGTGGTGAGCCGGGATGAGGGCGAATGGCACAGGCGATTAGGCCATCTTCATCATGGAGTCTTGAAAGTCATGCAACAAATTTCTACTGCACTTCCAGTGGGAACACTTGATCAGTCAGATCCTTGCAAGGGTTTTGATGTAGGAGCATGAGGCTCGAGGGATAAATAATTCATTTTATTCCAAAAAATAAAAATAAAAAATTACAAGCAAAGGAGTGGGATCCTTTAGCCTGCGATTTACTGTTTTGATAGATAATATTTTACTAGTATTCAGGGATTTGGATAGCTTTGTATTTGATTCATTTAATTTAGTTTTTAGTTGAGGATTTTTAGGCAAATATCATGTAATAGGATTTTATCTAAAATTGGGAAAAATGATCCATAGAATGTGATCAATTTTTTTGTATGAACAATATATCTAAAAATGTAAGTTTGAAATGTATTCAGAGAGGAGGATTGGATGGAAAATAATTTGAATAGAAGAGTATTGAAAATCCTCTGTACTGTGTGAATATAGGCAAATTGCCAAATTACTGGATGTTCATTTTCTTTCGATTTTTTCTAAGTTTATTGATCCTAGTTTGGACTTGGATTTAATTGAATTCTTTATGGTATAAATTACATTCAATGTAATATTATTTGGTTCATATACAATGTTAAAAGTATGCGTTGTAGACCTTTCATAGAAATCCCAAAACTTTAGCTGGAAGTTTTATTAATTTAATAGACAGAACCAGATATTCGTTGGCTCTTCTTGTGTGTTAAATCCGATGGCGTTAAGAAAGTTGGGATCACTAGAGTAGTATGAAATTTGGCGGAGTTTAAAAAGAAAATTGAAATCATAGTATTGTGTAAGGAGTTTAAAACAAGTATTGCATAGCAATCTGTTCAGAGTTCAACAATTCGAGGATCAAATTTTATTGAGACAAAGTTTGGAGGCTGTGGTATTGCGACTGTCCCTTTTCCAAGTAAATCGATGACCTACGCACAAAGATTGTTTATCCAATTATTATCGCAATAAAATATGCAAGGAATTAAAGGATAAATTGGATGCGATATTTTTTTAAGTCAGTTTAATAATTCAGGAAATACGTTCAACGTATGTTTGATCTGACGAATTTAGCTTGAGAGCTATAGATCCAACGATAATCGCATTGCAAATTGCAAGGAGATTGACCTTCCAAATGGACCCGATGCTTTATAAATTTGGTTTAAATATTTAAGTTGACCATCCAACAACCTTTTCAATCTGACAGTCTTCGCAAATGGTTTGAGAATCCTACGATCATCGCATAAAAAAGATTCGCATGGGTTAGTTCAATGATTAGATGCGATGAATTATAAATTCCAATTGAATTTTTTTTGAATTATGTTTTTTAATGCAAAGGTTTTAATATGGTTGGGGTCCATTGAAATAATTAAAACAAGGGAAATGTGATTATTTTGTTAAGATATGATTCCTTCATATTTAAAAAGGATTTTAAATGTTTTGCAAGTTGCAGAGAAAACTTCATGAATGCCAGATATAGAAAAGGCAACAAAAGAAGTTCCCCCAGAACTTGAAGAAATTGTCTCAAAATTTGAGAGTTTGTCATTAAAACCTACATCCAGACCACCATTAGTGGTATCAGAGCAGCATTTAGACACTGAACAAGATCTCAAAGTTCAAGAAAATAAATCCAACATGGATTACAGAGTTGGAAGAGGAGGTGGTACTGGTCAAAGAAGAGGAAGACCAGTTGCAAATGCTGAAGTAATGGAGGTTATGCAATAGGTGCAAGCTAGATTAGAAGTAATGGAAATGGGAAATCAAAGAGATGCAGATGCCAAAGATGTCACCGAGCTTGAAGTTGAATCTACAGAAGAGGGAGAACCTGTAGAAGTTACTCTTGAAATGAGATTTTTTAAATCAGTGTCGGGATCCACATCTAAACCCAGATTTGAAGTTTTGGTTTTTACAGGAGGCTTGAACCCAGAAGAGTTGATAGATTGGGTAAATGACATGGATAAGTTCTTCGATTATGAAGGAATTGATGAAGGAAAAAGAGTGAAATTCGCTGTCACAAAATTGAAAGGACATGCAACGCTTTAGTGGGATGGAGTGCAGGTAGAAAGAAGGAGACTTGTTAAGGAGCCAATAAATAATTGGAACAAGATGGTGGAAAAGCTGAGAGGTAAGTTTTTGCAAAGTGATTATCAACTTTCATTATTTAGACAAATGAAAAATATTAGACAGAGATCAATGACAATCAAAGAATACACTGAGGAATTTTACAAAGTAAGCATAAGAGTAGGAAAAATTCAAGATACAATAGAGAAGATTGCAAGATATATTAATGGTCTTAGAATGGAGATCCAAGATGATATAATTCTACTGTCTCCTAAAACAGTGGAAGAGGCTTATCAGATGGCCTTGAAGGCTGAAGAAAAACTCATAAGGAAGCAATCTACTAGAAGTAGAGGTACTTTCCAAGGAAAAGGAAGTCAAGGTGGTAGAGGAAGAGCTACAACAATGAGAGAAGGAGCTAGAAACAACTCAAGTTAACATACACACACAGAAGGTGATGCAAGTGGCAGAAGGAGTTTTTTCAGAGGCAGAGGAAGAGAAATCATATGTTATAGATGTAATAAGCTTGGATAGAGAGCTTATGAATGTCCATGGGGACAAATCAGAGAAATGTAATTTTTGCTCATAATGAAGAGGAAGCAGCAAAAATGCCAAAAGCAACAAAAGTGCCAGAAGCAGAAAATACACCAGAGAAAGGAGAATATTTGGTAGTTAACAAGGTTTTGTTAAAACCAACAAAGGAGGTTGTTGAACTGGCACAGAGAAAAAATTTGTTTAGAAGTGTATGCAAAGTTCAAGGAAAATGCTCTCAAATGGTAATTGATAGTGGCAACACTAATAATTTGGTCTCTACAGAAGTGGTGGAGAAATTGAAGTTGAAGACAAAGAAACATCCAACACCCTACAAGGCGTCATGGCTTCAGAAAGGACATCAGCTATTAGTGAATAAACAGTGTGAAGTGGAATTCCAGTTGGGTAGCTACAAAGATAAGATTATGTGTGATGTAATGCCTATGGACGTATGTCACATATTTCTGGGTAGACCATGGCAGTATGAAAAAGGAGCTATGCATGATGGGAAAAAGAACAAATATAAGTTTTGTAAAGATGGTATCAATCATACATTGTTGCCAATAGAAGAAGAAGATGCATAAAAAAGAAGATTTGATCCGAAAGTTTTGTTACTGAGTGGAAAAGAATATTTCCAGCAGATTGAAGATGATGAGGTAAACTTTGCATTAATTTGCAAACCCAAGGTAGTAATTACTTCCACTAAAATTTCTGATTTACCAATTGAAATTCAAGAGATGCTGGAAAATTACTGTGATATCATTGTAGATGATTTGTCGGATGAATTACCACCTATTAGAAAAATCATCCATCATATAGATTTGATTCCTAGAGAAAATTTTCCAAATAAAGCAGCATAGAGGAT
This sequence comes from Pinus albicaulis, assembly GCA_034641835.2. NCBI lineage: Eukaryota > Viridiplantae > Streptophyta > Pinopsida > Pinales > Pinaceae > Pinus > Pinus albicaulis. The sequence goes on along the minus strand of CM076569.1, from coordinate 877,556,181 downwards.
GACCCCCACAGAAAATGAAGAAATCAAGAAGCAGGTGCAGGAGCTGTTAGATAAAGAACTGATTAGAGAAAGTTTGAGTCCTTGTGCAGTGCCAACAATGTTGAGTCCAAAAAAATATGGAGGTTGGAGAATGTGTACTGATTCAAGAGCAATAAAAAAATAACAATCAGGTATAGATTTCCTTTACCCAAAATTGAAGATTTGATGGATTGTTTATGTGGTGCAAGATATTTTACAAAACTGGATTTAAAGAGTGGTTATCATCAAATTAGGATAAGGGAAGGAGATGAATGGAAAATAGCCTTTAAAACAAATGAAGGATTGTATGAATGGATGGTAATGTCGTTTGGATTATCAAATGCTCCTAGTACATTTATGAGGCTTATGAATGAAGTGTTGAAAGAATTTATTGGTAAATTTGTAATAGTATATCTAGATGATATATTAATTTACAACAAGTATAAAGAAGAACACCCGAGACATCTGAATTATGTCTTAAGGAAGTTGCATTAGGAAAAGTTGCTGGTAAATTTAAAAAAACGTTCATTCATGAAGGAAGAATTGGTATACTTAGGCTTTGTTGTTTCTGCTAATGGATTGAAGATGGAACCAGAGAAGATATAGGCAATCATAGAATGCCCTTCACCCAAATGTGTTTTTGAGGTAAGAAGATTCCATGGTCTTGCTAGTTTTTATATAAAATTCATAAGGAATTTTAGTAAGATCAATGCTCCTATCATTGAAACCATAAAGAAAGACAAACAACCATTTAGATGGAATGGTGAAGCAGAAAAAGATTTCTAGTTGTTGAAAAGAAAGATAACAGAAAAACCCATTTTAGTTTTTCCGGATTTTAACAAACCTTTTCAAGTGAAATGTGATGCCAGTGGAGAAGCTATTAGAGTTGTGTTAAGTCAAGAAGACAGACCTGTAGCTTATTTCAGTGAAAAACTGAAAGAGACAAGAAGAAAATATTCTTCTTATGACAAGGAATTCTATGCAATTGTGCAGTCATTAAAAAAATGGATACATTACTTGATGTCTAAAGAGTTTGTGCGTTATTCAGATAATCATGCATTGCAGTACATTATGTAGTAACCAAAACTAAATCTGAAACATGCAAAATGGGTAGAGTATATTCAGAGTTTCAATTTCGTATTGAAACATATAACTGGCCAAGCAAACAAAGTAGCAGATGCCTTAAGTAGAAAAAACATTTTAGTTCAAGAAAGTCAAATTCAAGTGTTGGGTTTTGATTTTCTTAAATAATTGTATAAAACATATTTGGATTTTAAAGAGGCATTCGAAGCATGCAATAATCGTGTTTTGTTGGATAGAAGTAAGTGGCTGGATTTTTTCTTGCAAGAAGGCTTGTTGTTTAAAATAAATTAGCTGTGCATATCAAATTGTTCTATGAGAGAAAATTTAATTAATGAGAAACATAGTGGTGGACTTGGTGGACATTTTGGTGCAGACAAAACTTATGAACAACTAATTCATTTTTATTTTTGGCCAAATATGAGATCTGAAGTGGATAAGTTTGTGCAAAATTGTAAAGTTTGTCAGTATGCAAAAGGAAGAAGTCAAAACACAGGTTTGTATGTTCCATTACCTATTCCAGATAGACCTTGGGATATGGTAAGTATGGATTTTGTTTTGGGTTTACCAAAAACATAGAGAGGGAATGATGCAATATATGTTGTAGTTGACATATTTTCTAAAATGGAACATTTTATTCCATGTTATAAAACCAGTGATGCTACTCATGTTGCTAATCTGTTTTTCAAAGAGATTGTAAGGTTGCATGGGTTACTTAAAATCATTATCTCAGATAGGGACACCAGATTTGTTGGTCACTTCTGGAGGACATTGTGGAAAAATATTGGTACTAAATTGAGTTTCAGCTCAGCTTATCACCCTCAGACTGATGGACAGACTGAAGTGGTGAACAAAAGCTTGGGTAATCTTTTGAGAAGTCTTGCAGGTGAACATCCTAAATAGTGGGATCGGATTTTGGCACAGGCTGAATATGCTTATAATGACTCTCGTAACAGGAGTACATGACAGATTCCATTCCATATAGTTTATGGAATGCACCCAAGAGGAGTGTATGAATTAAGGAATTTTGGAAAAGTAGAGATGCGAAGTGCTGATGTAGAAGAGTTTTCTTCAGAAATTCGAGCAATACATGAACAGGTAAAACAACAGTTACAGGACAACAACATCAAATACAAAAGCAGAGAATATTTGAGGAAAAGGGAAGTTAATTTTGACGTTGGAGATTTGGTTCTAGCACACCTGAGGAAGGAAATATTTCCAAGGCATATAATAAGTTGAAGTTTAAGAAAATTGGGCCATGCAGAGTATTGAGGAAATTTTCTGCAAATGCATATGAAATTGAATTACCCCCTGACATTGGAATATCTCCAATTTTCAATGTTGCTGATTTGTACAGGTGTGAGGACAGAGAGATAGATGATACAACTGAAAGAAAAGAAGAAATTGACTGGTTAAGACAGTTACCCACAACAAAAAAATTGCAATTAGAGAATATTTTAGACAAAATATTGTCTAAAAAGACAAGAGGACGAGAGTATTTTGAGTATTTGATCAAGTGGAAAGATCAACCAATTGCATAAGCTACTTGGATGACATATACCATGCTACAGAAATTGGGCAGTTCTGTGGAGGATCTCATGGACAAGAGCCCATGAAGAATTTTTTCCTCAGGAGTCTGATGCAGGAGCATGAGGATCGAGGGATAAAGACTTCATTTTATTCCAAAAAATAAAAATAAAAAATTTACAAGCAAAGGAGTGGGATCCTTTAGCCTGCGATTTACTGTTATGATAGATAAGATTTTACTTGTATTCAGGGATTTAGATAGCTTTGTATTTGATTCATTTAATTTAGTTTTTAGTTGAGGATTTTTAGGCAAATATCATGTAATATGATTTTATCTAAAATTGGGCAAATTGATCCATAGAATGTGATTAATTTGTTTGTATGAACAATATATATAAAAATTTAAGTTTGAAATGTATTCAAAGAGGAGGATTGGATGGAAAATAATTCGAAGAGAAGAGTACTGAAAATCCTCTGTACTGCGTGAATATAGGCAAATTGTCAAATTACTGGATGTTGATTTTCTTTCTAATTTTTCTGAGTTTATTGATCCTAGTTTGGACTCGGATTTAATTGAATTATCTATGGTATAAATTACATTCAATGTAATATTATTTGGTTCATATATAGTGTTAAAATTATGTGTTGTATACCTTGCATCGAAATCCCAAAACTTTAGCTGGAAGTTTTATTAATTTAATAGACATAATCAGATATTCGTTGGCTCTGCTTGTGTGTTAAATCCGGTGGCGTTAAGAAAGTTGGGATCACTGGAGTAGTATGAAATCTGGCGGAGTTTTAAAATAAAATTGAAATCATAGTAAGGAGTTTAAAACAAGTATTGCATAACAATCTGTTTAGAGTTCAACAATTCGAGGATCAAATTTTATTGAGATAGAGTTTGGAGGCTGTGGTATTGTGACTATTCCTTTGCCAAGTAAATCGACGGCCTACACACAAAGATCGTTTATCCAATGATTATTGCAATAAAAGCTACAAGGATGTCAAAGGATAAATTAGATGCGATATGTTTTTTAAGTCAGTTTTAATAATTCAGGAAATCCATTCAACGTATGTTTGATCTGACGGCTTTAGCTTGAGAGCTATAGATCCAACGATAATCACAATGTAAATTGCGAGGAGATTAACCTTCCGAATGGACCTGATGCTTTATAAATTTGGTTTAAATATTTAAGTTGACCATCCAACAACCTTTTCAATCTGACGGTCTTCGCAAATGGTTTGAGAATCCTACGATCATCACATAAAAAATATGCGCATAGGTTAGTTCTATGATTGGATGCGATGAATTATAAATTCCAATTGAATTGTTTTTGAATTATGTGTTTTAATGCAAAGGTTTTAATATGGTTGGGGTCTACTGACATAATTAAAACAAGGGAAATGTGATTATTTTGTTAAGATATGATTCCATCATATTTAAAAAGGATTTTAAATGTTTTGCAAGTTACAGAGAAAACTTCATGAATGGTGGATATAGAAAAGGCAGCAAAAGAAGTTCCACCAGAACTTGAAGAAATTGCCTCAAAATTTGAGAGTCTGTCATTAACACCTACATCCAAACCACTAGGTTGCACCATGGGGAAGTATGTAAATTCCACCTTTCATGAGAAGGAGAACCAAGCTTCGAGGATCCTTGAGACAGTTCACACAGATGTGTGTTGACCATTCTCGATTGCTTCAACAACAAAACATAAGTACTATGTAATCTTTGTTGATTACTTTTCTTGTAAATGTTGGATCTTCTTCATGCAAAAGAAAGATCAAACATTCTCTAAGTTCTGTGAGTTTAAGGCATTGGTGGAGAAAGAGTAGGGGAAGAAAGTGAAGGCTCTTAGGAGCAATAATGGTGGAGAATACATTTCTAATGAATTCAAGAAATTTTGCAGCAAAGAAGGAATTCGAAGAGAACTCATAGCGCCTCATAACCCAAAACAAAATGGGGTCACGGCAAGGAAGAAAAAAATGATCGTGGGTGCAGCACGAGCGATGTTGCATGATCTGGGCCTACCAATGCATTGATGGGCGGAAGCATGCAACACTGTAGTTTATGTGAAAAACCATTGTCCTCATAGAGTACTTGGCATGAGTACACCTAAATAGGCTTTCAATGGTAAGAAACATGATTTTTCATACTTTAAGATTTTTGGCTCATCTGTTTGTCTGAATGTGACCAAGAATGCTAGGAAGAAGCTGAAACCGACAACTGAGATTGGGATTTTTGTGGGGTACACATAAACACCCCATAATTATCGTATGTATTTGCCAAACAGTAGAATTACTTTTGTGTGAAGGGATATAAAATTTGATGAGGGGAAAGCCATGCAGTTTTCCCTTGAGAGGGAGCTGGACTTGGATGCAGAGGAGGAACTGTTGGTTCCCAAGGATGAGACTCAATATGTGGATCACCAACATGTGGAGGATCATGGAGTGGAGGAAGCCACTCATGCAGAGCCATCCATCATAAATGGAAGAAGGTTCACCACGGAAGCTGATAGGCTGAGACTTGATGCTGCATAGAATGTAGGAGCCCCTACTTCACAGCGTAGACAAAGACAGTCTCCTGACCGATTTACTGGATACATGGCTCTCATGAGCAAATGTATTGTGACTGAACCATCTTCCTTTCAGGAAGCAGTGCAGCAGCCTACTTGGGTTGATGCAATGGTGGAGGAGTATGACTCCATTGTCAAGAACAATTCATGGGAGATAGTCCCAAGACTAGTCGAAAAATCAATGGTAGGTTCGAGATGGATATACAAGGTAAAGTAAGCTATTGATGGGAGCATGGATAAATACATGGCCATATTTATCGCCCGAGGATTCTCATAGATCAAGGGGATATATTATGATGATACCTTTGCACCTGTTGCAAGGTAATATTCCATAAGATCCATCCTTGAATTCTCAGTGCATATGTGTAGGCACATTCATCAGATGGATGTGAAAATTGCATTTCTCAGTGGTATCATTGAGGAAGAGGTGTACGTAGAGCAGCCTGAAGGTTTCGAAATCTTCAATAGTGAGTCGCATGTGTGCCGACTCAAAAGAGCATTGTATGGGCTGAAGCAAGCACCCTGTGCTTGGTACACTCGGATAGAAAACTAGTTCATCGGACTAGGCTTCACCAAAAGTGAAGCAGATTCAAACCTATACGAGATTATGGTTGAGGGCAAACTATTGATCATTTTTCTTTATGTTGATGATTTAATTTTGACTGGTGATGAGTAGCTGATATGCTCATGCAAGGAGGATCTTGCAAGGGAGTTCGAAATGAAGGACATGGGACTCCTTCATTATTTCCTTGGATTGGAAATGTTATCATCCATAACCTTTCAATTTGTTGAACATGTCAAATTTGTAAGTAAATTAGCTAGGGGTCTAATAAAAATCATGAAAAGATAATTTTTATGATATGGTGTGAGTTTTTAGGTTACCTTAAGTTGTTAGGGAATGATCAATACAATAGTAAATGAAGCATAGTACACATATCAATGATAGGACGATAAGAGGTATGGTTATAATGAGAGCAGAGTGTGTAAAGATAGTTATGAATAAGAGATAGGATGCTTTGGATTGATGATAAGTTATGAGAAAAAGAAAAGGACAACAATATGCCAAAAATATGCTTTGCTGACAGTTTTCTAGCCGAAAATGATGCGATTGATTAAAAAACAATTTCTCATGCGTAAAGGTTCAAAACAGGGAAAAATTAAGGAAATAACTTCTCCGATAAAAAAAAGAATAAGAAAAGGGTATTATAGTAATAATTGACGATAATATATAACTTCAATACCATAAGCAGAGCCTCTGGTCCCAGCAGGCGTCCATAGCCTCGATAGGGTTGCTTTTTAACCCGTACGAGCCAGGATCCTCAATTTATAAATGGAGAGTTCCAATGTTGTTCTACAGAAGAGATAAGTGTGCTGGCGTGGTAACCAGATAACCACAATTCCATTCACTGGGATGTAGCAAAAGTGATCAGGTCGGCTCATGATGAGACCTCTTGTTCCAAGGATATTTTGGCTATCCAATGGATCATAACCCTGGTGTGGTGGCCATAATGGGAATGTCACTTCATTATAGCCTTATGAACATGGTAAGCTGGCTCGTAATGAGACCCCCTATCCTCCATCTGCAAACAAAATTTTGCTGTGATTATACAGTTTTATGATAAAAAGAGGGAGGCTCAGTACTCCTTAAGAGTATGGATGGTGGAAGAAGTTGAACATGTCAATTGAAAATATATATATATATATATATATATATATATATACCCATAATCTCATTTATTACAGACAGAGAAGATTATAACCAGGAAGGGTGGAACTAGCATGGTATTAAGATGATCAATCAGTATCATGTACAACAGAAAACGATGCAGTAAAGTAGTATATAAATTATTGTGTCCCTTTTCTTAAAAAGAATCTCTCATCCATAAGCTGTCCTGTTAAAGATCATAATGTTAATTATATTCTCCTGCTTCAATAGAATCCATAATTATTGTCCTCATAGAAGTATTGTACTTCATGTCATGAAAGGGAATCATAAAAATGGGGCTAAAAATGAGCTAGTGTTTGGGAAAATATATAACAAGGGTACTGTTCAAAACACACAAAAAATATGCAAGAAAAAACAAAGAGAGTGGTTTTCTTTGAAAGGAATAGAAAAAGAGAAAAAAAACCACACAAAAAGTGATGTTCCTTAAAGGGAATAGCAGTTGTTCCCTGTAGGGAACAACAACAAAAAATACACAAAAAAATGTGTTGTTCCTTATAGGGAACAACAAGAGAAAATGCACGCAAAAATTGCTGTTCCTTATAGGGAATAACAGCTGTTCCCTGTAAGGAACAACAAAACAAGCTACGCACAAAAATTGTTGTTCCCTGTAGGGAATAACAAGAAAAAGTACACGCCAAAATTGTTGTTCCTTAGAGGGAACAATAGTTGTTCCCTGTAGGGAACAACAAAATAAAATTTACATGAAAATTGCTGTTCCCTGTAGGGAACAACAAAGCGAAATACACACAAAAATTGTTATTCCCTGTAGGGAACATCAAAGCAAAATGCACGTAGAAATTGCTTTTCCTTGTAGGGAACAACAACTGTTCCCTGTAAGGAACAACAAAGCAAAATGCATGTAGAAATCGCTATTCCTTGTAGGGAACAACAATTGTTCCCTGTAAATAACAACAAAGCAAAATGCACATAGAAATTTCTATTCCATGTAGGGAACAATAGTTGTTCCCTGTGAGGAACAAAAAAGCAAAATGCACACAGAAATTGCTGTTCCCTTCAGGGAACAACAACTGTTCCCTGTAAGGAACAACAAGAGAAAATACAGAGAGAGAAAAAAACAATCATCCCTCCTGCTCTAAACAACAAAAGAGCGATGATATAGAAAGAATAACAATAAAAAAATGATTGTATGTACAAATCTAGAGAAAAAGTAACTTTTTACAGAATTGGTGCTGTTGAAGAATTGCCTTCTGCAACTGAAACTTGCATGGTGGGGTCCTCATTGTTCAATCGCCAATGGAGCAGAAACTACAATTTGAAGGAAGCAACACCTGAAACACAAAAACATAAGAGAAATCAGAAAATAAACAAAACTTTATTTAAAAACAGGATATAAATAAATAAGTTAAGTTACGACAGCTATGATGTTATTTCCTAAGGGAATATCAATCTGTCATTGGAAAAAAATGATCTTTTGGAAAAATGTATTGACAGCAGTGACATGAATCTTCAAATGGAAATAAATTCTTCATTTTTCCTATTATGAATCCGTTAGGTAATGAATTGGATGAAATGTCCTTGTTTCATTAAAATTTCTTTCAAGAATCGTTCGTCCATAAATTGACCTTCTTTATTCTCCTAAGACCTGCAAAAAACGAGTGTCTACTTGCAATAAAACATTAAATCATGGAGAAAGAGAGGTGATCGGGCTCCCATAATCTAAGAAATATGTAAAAAAACAAGTAGCTACGTTGCAAAAAAATCCATAGAAAAATAAAACAAATTGTATTTGTCACCTGTGGGAGAGCAGTGGTCGACCATACTAACTAGCAATGTTTTAATCATAACTTCTTTGTTTTTTGTCCAATTTGAGTGATTCCAAAGCCAAATGAAAATGAATTCAGGCAGATGTCTCTAATAGAAATAGGTTTTAAAAATTTCATGTAATGGTATGCTAATTTTTCTTAGAACAACCTGTATAATAGAATCATTTTCGACTTTCCAACTCAGAACAACAATTGGTATTTCAAGCATGAATTTTTCGTTTGATGATGGATTAAGCTGATTAAAATTGGAAATGAAATTATATTAATTTATTTATCTCCAATAGAAACAGGTTTTGAAGACAAGAAGAATTTATGGGTCAAATACTTTAATGAACAGCTGGAAAAACAAAGTTTTAAGAGTGCTAATTTAGGATATACAATCAGTATTTGGGCCATATTTTCCTCATACGATATCAAAATCGAGTAATTCAAATTGAATTGTAAACTAGATTCATAGAGGAATATACCAAAGAAACAGGTTTTAAAAATATAGTCATTTAGGCCTCCAAAAACTCGTTGTCCCAACTCTGTTCCTGAGCTGCCTACTAGACTCCCTGTCAATGTTTTGGTTCTAACTTTTTTCGTTTCAAATCCAAATGGAGTGATTAAAATTGGGTTGGAAAGTAGAAATCAAGGGCTACTTAATATAGAAATAGGTTTTTAAAATATTCACTTTTGGTCCCTCAAAACATGACTGTCCCGACTTTGCTTTCAAAAATTTCATCAAGCCCTCAAGCCAAAAAAAATGATATTCAAGCAATTTTCCATATTGGTGATAAAAATGAATATGAGTGTTTGTAGAAATGTTATTTTAAAAATAATACATTTATATATAAAAATAAATTAAAATATTTATCACCGATGTTGATATTCACAACGTGTTGTAACAAAAACATTTTTTTTTTTTTTTTTACATAATAATAAAAATGTATTTATTTATGTCCTTATTTATTTATTTTCTACACTAGCCTAATCTTCTTTGAAAATTGAATATGCTTATGTATAAGAGTACTTCCAGTGGAGCCATTTTCGAAATAAGTCCTCCAGTATGTACATACCCAAATTTGAAAAATGCATGTTAATAAATAGTAGGGTATGAGAAGCCAACTTCCCTTGAAAATATGGTGCCAAAAATTGATGAAGTATGGAGTGATGCTGCAAACAAATGGAGTGAAACAAATCTTCAATGTATCCCTTAGTTTCTTGATTTCCCATAGCCATCATATCATGAAGTTCTTGAGTGTTTAAAACGGCTTGTTGATGCAGGCTAGAAGAAACCTCATTTTCTTTCATAACCTCTACAATTTTTGGATTTGATACATTCTGAATCTCAGTATAAGTTTTCTCCAATGGTGCATGTGAGATATAATGGGTGGGAAGGGTAGGTAAAATTTTCAGTTCAACACTGTAAGCATGTTGTACTGGTTTATTATGGTGAGGGTGTGGAATGAGTTGAGCAGGAAATTGTATAGGGAATGGAGCATTTTGATGATGTAGTTGATTGGGTTGAATGGATGATTTTGATAGGCAGGCAAGATGTTGTGGAAGAGTTGGAAGATGTGTTTGTGCTACAAGATGAGGGAGAGTAGTCATGCAATCATAAGATGAACCGTGCCAAACTTGTAGACAAGATTGGTGGTGGTTATATTGAAATTGGCATGGCTGCCCTAACATATGAGTATTCCATAATGGATTATGCAAGTAAGAGAATGGAGAGGAAGTGTTTTGAACCATACTTGTAGGCCACGATTTCCATGGTTTTGACCTTGTTGCAGCTTCCCCATCTCTTTGATATGCTACTTCCATCCTAGATAAGGAAAAACAACTATCTATGGGATGCTCCTTTCGATAATGAGGGCAAAACACTTCATCAAATTCTTGATTTTTCTGAACCTGCAAAACATTCAATTGTGAATTTAGAGAGCTAATAAAATAATATTTAAAATTTTCAAATAAAACATTGATTTCAGCTCTTATGTCTCTTGTTCTTGTAGTAAATTTGGAAAAGAAAGAAGAAAATTCTCTAGAATTCTTACCAGCCTTGGAAATTCCTCTTGAATACCTTATGCAAAATTCACAAACATCATCATATGATAACTGAAAAACATCACCTTTTCCTATCAGATTTAAGAGTTCTAAAAATTCATCTTTGATTCCTTTAAAAATGAGTGTTTTCAAGATCCCTTTTTCCAAATGCTTATGCTTTGATTTTTGAAGGTTATATTGAAATCACTCTACATAGTCCTCCAAGATTTCATCTTCCCCTTGTATCATACTGAAAATATCTTCATTGGATTTGCAATAGTCATGGTACTTCTTCAAGAATATGTTCATGTCCTCCCATGTTTGGATGCAGTTCCTACCAAGGTTCATGAACCATTGGAGAGCTGCTCCTTTTAGAGTAAGAGGAAACACTTTCAACCTTCGATCATTAGTACAATAATCATATCCTCTACAAAGTATTTCAAACTAAAATAAGAGTGTATCTGGATCTTCATTTTTCAAACCATGAAAATTTGGTAGAGACGATGGGGGAATTAGGTGCATTTGTGTCACTCCTCCTAGATCTTTGATAGGGAATTCAAAAGTTGCAATGTGAGCCATTTTTTACCATAGTATTAGATTTTATTCATGTGTTTCTTTGAGGATCCTCCTTCAAATGTTCCTGTCAATTGGATAGTGAAATGGGTGGTGCTTACATCACCACTCGAGTGGAATTACAATATTTTCAAAAATTCTACCTCTAAAATTCCTACTTCAATTCCTACGCAATTCTGCTGAAAAGCGGGCGGAGGAGAAAGTGATTTACTTGCTCGTTACACAGGTTCTTACCTTCCGTTTTTAATACCCAATTCTTTCACAGCAGACAAACATCAAACATACATCACTTTTTGTGAAATGGAAACACTCTCCCCGACAACGACGCCAAAAGGTTGGGTGCTAAAAGGTGTCTTTTAAAACTCCTAATTTCCTCACATTAATTATCAACCTGGGTAAGTATTTTTGCTTCAAGAGTGTACACAATATGTGCAAGCTATTAATTCAGAGAGTAATGTTTCATAAACTGTAGTATAGATATTGACACAAGAATAAATGGAAGCATCTAATAAACTCTAATTGCAATTATTAAAGGGAATATAAAAGTACAATCTGCTATTGAAATCAAATATTACAACAATCCAAAGAATGGTATCATCAGCTGAGAGCACAGTAATAATAACTCACTCCTACTTAGCTGATTCAATCTAGATTATACTAATTTTTGCAAAGCAAATAAGACAGAAACGATATCACTTCTGAGAGTATCATAAAAATAATTAAACTCTTATAGATGATTTAAGCAATGCAATGCGCTGTCTTAAATAACTCACGCTGTAATGAACAAGATTCAGATCAAATGGTAGCGAAGTAAATCATAAACAGAATGCATAATATCTCAATATAGGAAAATAATAAACAACTAATTAAATGAACTCATGGTAACAAGAATTTATCAAATCAATCACACGCTACAAGAATCAGAAATATAACATAGGGAAGCAGTTAACTCTACCAGGGGACAGGCCCTTAGCCACCAGCAGGCACTACTAAGCTACTTCAAATAATGCGAATGAAAACATCAAATTCAATTATTCATCAAACTTGAGTAGCATTACAATATAATTTTGTCTTTTCAGAACTATGTTCTGTCCATAATTATTCTCATAAATAAATCTATATTCCCTTTCATTCTTCTCTTTTCATCCTCTTTCATAATCCTCTTTGATCTCTGTTTTTTTTCATTTAAATACAGATAGAGTAGAGAGAAGTTACAACAGAGATGATTAAAAAATGATTCCCATAAAAAAATTGGATTGTTCATAACCAATTGATCAGCAAGATCATATATGAAATATATTTCCGTCAATCATTCAACAGGAACAAGTCAAATTTGGTATTGCAACTGAGATAATTTGGAAAACGGCCGCAACAATGAATCTGGGAAAATCGTCTTTAGAGAACCTTCTATTTCTCTTAATACGAACTGAATTTGGGCAAACTTCTATTCTACAAAGTTAATTTGGTCCGTTCTGGACAAAACCCATGTTTCGGATTTTCCATATTCTTCTCCATTTTCCCACAACGTCCAATACAAAACCGTCACTTCTTATTCTAGAAAATTTCTGAGTTGGAATATTTAATGATGAGCTGGAGATCAAATCTGCAATCTGGAAAATATCTTGGAGGCTAAAATGGTGAGTGATGTTACAACAAATTTATTAATAAACTATCATTGATAAAATCATGCATAATAATCATCAATTTATTAAAAATAAAGGAGAAGAAATAATATTTATCCATAAGAGCATAAATAATTATAAAATGGAATTATATGATAAACCATGATAAATGACGTGATAAAGAATGGTAGAAATGGATGAAATAGATGTTAAAAAGTGATAACAATAATGACAAACTAGCGGCCCAACACTTGCTATAATTAAGTCTTGAGTTTCCAAAAGAGGTCAGTGCTGCAAACAAATAAGATGGCTACGCAGAGGAAGACAAATAAAGGAGGCCTACCATTCAGATATGAGCCTATAAATCCAAAATTAATCATGGAAGATCCCAGTTTCATGGAGGCTTTCACAAAATCAGGGTGCATGCAGTTTTTCCAAAGACTACAGGGTCATCATATACATGTTTCATAGGATTTTGCACTGAATTTCAAGGAAAATTCTACAAAGGTGGGTATCCTCCATTTTCCAGTTTCACCTGATAACATTTCCCAAGCAACAAGAATCCCTAGGACAAGAGAAGACTGGTTTAAAGCCATGAAGTTCAATTACAAATTTGTGATGTTTTTTTGAAACGTGAGCATGTAGGGATAAATATGACTGTAGGGATTTCTAGAACTTGTCTCAAAGACAAATATTTTAAACTATTGATGGTGATACATAAGTACTTTACCTACGAGGGTAGGTTTCATACAACCTACCTATATCATTTCAAGTTGTTGCTTAATTTCACAGGAAAACAACTAATGGATATCCTTTTCTATATTTTTAGAAGTCTTAGAAAAATGTTAGATAAGGTGCAAGGTAGGACTGAAAGAAGTGAAACTTCTATTTTTCACCATGGATTAATCAAATTGCTAGTGCTGGAAGAATTGAACAAACTGAACAGATATTGGGCAACATTTTTGTTTATGAGTGGCTATGAAATAGATGCTCCAACTCCAAAGAAAACTCGTAAGTCCAAGACTGTTACTCCTAGACAAAATATGGATACCATTGTAGAGACAGAAGGTGATCATCAAGAAGGTTTGCACCGTTCAGTTGAACCCATGGAGATAGAGACTGAATTCATTCAAAAGGCAAAACCTCAGCCAACATCTAGCAAGCATGTTATAGAGTCTGCTACAATCAGCAAGTCCAAACCTGTTGCAAAAAGGCCTAAGAGAAGCACAAAAGACTCCACTGGAGGTAAAGGTAGGCTTGAAGATATTTTACAAGCAATAGACATTGTAGAGACTCCTATAGTGAAACCGATAGAGGTAAAGGATACAAAACTAAAAAGAAGGGTCTTAATGCCAAAGGGTCTGGTCCTTTGCAGCCCTTGACAACACATGATCTAGCTTTTTCTTGCCTTCTAGGATCTTGATATTAAATCTGTTGTATCTCTGTTATTTCAGATCCCCAATATGTGATTTTTGGTTCTGTAGTAGTCCTCTGAGTCTTCTTTCCAATTCCATAGGTCTGACCCAGTTTGGATTCTTCAAGAGAGGGTTATGCCTAATATCTCACAATGGTCTAATTATGGACTAGTTCAGTAGAGCGAACTTGTATGACGTGTCACATGTCACTGTTTCTTCATTCATCTTTGAAATTGATACAGAAAAAACTACAGTTCGTGTACTATCTGTCACTTTTTATATAGTTCCAATCCGATACTCAGAGAGAGAGTTATGATGATTTTACCAAGGCCACTTCTGTGAGATGAAGTTCAGGAGCCTTCAAAAGCACTGAATTCCATAGATCATATCTCCAAAAATATTGTGCACCTTGATCTAAATTTTTTACAAGAGCTTCCTCTGGATTTCAGCTTCGTCTCATAATAATTTTAGCTTCTGAAACTTCGTAGAAAAAAATTTAGAGCGAAAATTCCACGATAATTTGTTTTAGGTAGCGAAATCCCTACATAAGGATCACAATTTATAAATGCTTAGGTTGAGAGGTTCTTCAAAAAGTGAACATGGGAGGGATTTTAGGAGGGACCCATGCCACAATCCCATGGGGTTTTAGCCCACTATTTGGGGTTACAAACTTCAAACATGAATATCTCTCAAACCGTGAAGAATTACATGGCGTACCATATATCAACGGAAACATATCGACAAGTAGAAACAATCAAAAATATTATTGACCCAAAATATAGTAATTTAGTAGGTCAAAATTACCATGTAAGATCAGGGTATCCCCTGGTGTTGCTTGGGTTGACATCAATGACAACCACTAATCAACAATCTCCCCCTTTGGCATTGATGGCAACACAAGTACTCCCCCAACAATCATGACACCTCTTCCTACAACATTATCTCCCCCTTTGAAATCAATGGTAAAGCGTAACTCCCCCTGACAAACAATCATCCCGCGGACCTGTACATACTTCAACTCCCCCTGACAGACAACCATCCTGCGGACTTGTACAAACTTCCACACCCCCTTTATATTTTGAATAAGGAAAATCTAATGAGAACTTGGGAGAATCCAAAGCTTCTGGCGAAGATATTCAAATGCTTCACAAGTACTCTTACAATCATCAATGCTTCCTGCCAAATGTGCATCTGTAAAGGCTTGAATAATGAGATTGTTACCCTTGGGATAGCACAAGCCATATTCTGTTGTTCCTTTTAGATATTGAATAATTCTTTTGACGACAATAATATGTGATTCTTTTGGTGTTGCTTGGAATCTTGCTACTTGCATAACATCTGGCCGGGAGGATGTTACATATAGAAGACTACCAATCATAGATCTGTACAACCTCTAATCCACATCCTTATATGAGTCATCTATGTTCAATTTTAAACCTATTACCTTCAGAGTAAGGATGGGTTTGCAATATTGCATTTTTAATTTCTTGATCATTTCTTTGATGTACTTGGCTTGACATATAAATATTCCCTTCTCTTGTTGAGATATTTGAAGCCCTAAGAAGTATGCCAACTCACCAAGTAAAGACATCTCGAACTCACGTTGCATCTTTGTAGCAAATTTTTTGCTTAGTCGATCATCATTGCTACCAAATATTATATCATCCTCTTAAAATATTAGACGTGCTTTAGTTTCATCATCCATAACATATATGTCGTTTGGAGCTCGACTTGTTGTAGCCACAATTTCACCATACCTGCCTTTCCTGATTTCACATTTTGTGGAGTTGAATAGTATTGTGTGTCCTTGATCACACATTTTTCCAATGTGGCTTGATTGTGATTCATGTTTTCAACCAATAGAACATTCTTGGCTAGAGCATCTTTGCTTCCGAGAGTGATGGTACCTGATCCTATAACATTTGAAGATCCATCATTTCCAAAGGACACGGTTCCATCCTTATTCTCTTTTAGAGATACAAATTTATTTCTATCTCCAGTCGCATGCGTTGAGAAACCGCTATAAAAATAGCACACATCTTTGTTGTTTTGAGCCTTGAGAGTGAGAGCACAATTATCAGTATTCTTCTTGTTCCATGTTCATTCGTTCTGTGGCTTCGAAGATTCTTTTGGAGGATTTTCAAGTCTGCAGTCTCTGGCTATGTGTCCAAATTTTTGACATTTGTAACATTCAATATTATTTATTAAATGTTCAAATATATTGATGTTTCGTTGAGCCCTGGGAGGTTCATATTTGACAGATCTCCTAGAATTGTATTGGTTCCTAGGGTACCGTGCGACATTCTACAACTTTATGATCAAATTTTCCACATGAATAATAATAGCCATAAAAAATATGTTGGTCCTGGATGGAAAAATTCGTTTAGGAATTGTCTTCTAAGGATGTTCTTGCAAATCTTGTCCAATGAAGTCTACATGCATGTCAGATCTCATAGGTTCATTGTATTTTGTTGTAGAAGGTCCTGCTTCTTCTTCTTTGTAACCAAGGCCAGTTTTGTCATTGTAAGATCATTGATTGTTGATGAGTTATTCCAATTCCCTTGAGCTGTTGGCATAGTTTTGGACAAATTTTCCCTTCTTCACTTCCTTACGCAGTGAGACTACTTCGGCTTCTAATGCTTCCCTTTCTTGGTTGCTTTCTTCCAACTTATTTTGAAGTGACTCTTCAATACATTTGTGTTCTTCAACTTCAATTTTGAGACCTTGAACTTGTTATTAAAGAGTACTGGAATGGATCTTCTTAGCCTTGAGCTCTTTTATAAGCTTGATTTCATCCTTAGAAAATTATTCTATGGTCAACCCTTCTTCTTCGTTGTTTGATACCTCTTGTTTAATGTGCTTGGCCATAAATAATTCTCTCTCTTAGGTTCTTCTTCCCTGTAATTGTCTTCATTGGATGATGAGCTATCTTATTTAGAGAGAAAGTTCCTTTTGAATCCTTTATTTTTTCTTTTCTTGTTGAATTTATTAAAGCCTTTCTTTTCTTTTTATTTTCCATCACTTCTGTTCAGACATTTTGCTGCGAAATGCCCAACCTCACCACAGCCGAAGCATATCAATGGAAGTTTACCCTTGAATTTTCCCTTACCAATTTTTAGTTTTCTTGTAAAGTAAGCATATTCTCCATCTGAAAGACCATATTCATCATCTTCCTTTTCTTCACACTTGCAGGTGTAGGTCTGTGCCTTTGAAGGTTGTTTCTCCTTATTGGTTTTTTTAGATGCAGCGTACAAAATTTCTAGATGCGAAGTACCCTCTTATTCATCAAGTCTAATTTCATATGCTATGAGAACTCCATGCAATTCCTCTTTGTTGAGTTTGTCCAAATTTTCACTATTCTAAGACCGATAGCTTTGGGTTGAATCTCCCTTGTAACGTTCTAAGAATATTTCGTATAATAGTCTTATCGTCAATAGGTTCTCTCGATCCTTCCAGAGTGTTAGTTATTTCATCAACATGTTGGAAGTATGCAACAATGTTGTTATCTTCTTTCATTTTGAGTTGCTCAAATTTTTCTCTGTAGATTTGAAGCTTTTCTTCTTTGACATTTGAGTCACCTGCATATATATTCTCAAGCTTTTCCCATACATTTTTGGTGGTTTTACAACCCAACACCTTATGATAAGCAGATTCAATAAGTGCACTGATAATAATATTATTTGCTTTTGCATCATTTACCAAATTCTTCTTACCTTTCTCATCCACGGTTGATGTAAATCCATTTTGAATAGTGTCCCATACTTCGTAACCTTGTGCCAAGAGATAGACCTCCATTCTTCCTTTCTAGAGTGCATAATTATTTTCATTAAATAGAGGTACATCATTCTTGGTATGCTCCATGACCTCCTTCCAGCTGTTAAAATGCTATTGAAGGAACCAAGATCTGATACCAATTGTTGGAAATACTGAGAGAGGGGGTGAATCATAATTCTTTTCAATTAGTATTATTATTAATCTTTCAGAGCATTAGTTAATCTTCCATTATTATCAGTGTTTGTACAATGATAGCAGTAAACAAAAGGAACACAACTGAACACAGTGTTTAAGGTGGAAACCCTCTTCGAGAAAAAAACCACCTGAATGCTTTTCTAATAATTATTTAATATTCAACTCCAATTGAAAATAAAGCTCCAACATCCTAGAATATAGAAAAGCATCCTTCTCCATCTCCCACTGGATGGACGCTCCAATGCCCGAGATTCTTTAGTAGTCAACTGAACGGATGCCCCAACACCCAATGAGCTACAAATCACCTTAGCACCACCTTACCACCCTGAATTTTTCATAGGCTTTAACCTATTGGTGACTTCATGCACCAGCCTAGCACCAGCCTACCACCCTATAGAAGAATAAAATAAGAATGGACTCCCATACCAGGGAAAATGGTTCACTTTACAATGATATAGAATGATGTAGAAGAAGAATACACACTAGCCCATAACCCCAACTATGAAACAACCACCTAATGATGATCCTAGACCTCCCGACACTGCCTCTCCAACTCTTGGTAGATAGACGCTTGTACAATTTTTACAATGATACATTGACAATGACTTAGTGCAATGATACCTTTATAATGACTGTATGCAGTGCTACCCACTTGAAGACTTCATGTGGTGAACTTCTTACTGCTATTTTTCACCTTGATTGTTGCTCTTGTCATGCTACCCTTTGCTGCACCTTGATTTGCTTTGCTGCCCTAGAAAGTCTGGTCCTTTGTAGCCCTTGACAACACATGATTTAGCTTTTTCTTTCCTTCTAAGTTCTCGATATTGAATCTGGTGTATCTCTATTATTTCAGATCCCAAATATGTGATTTTCGGTTTTGTAGTATTCCTACGAGTCTTCTTTCCCATGCCACAGGTCTGACCCAATTTGGATTCTTCAAGAGAGAGTTATGCCCAATCTCTCACATTGACCTAATTATGGACTGGTTCAGTAGAGCGAAATTGTACGGCATGCCACATGTCATTGTTTCTTCATTCTGCTCTGAAATTGATACAGTGAAAGATACAGTCTGTGTACTATCTACCACTTTTTACAAAATTCCAATCTGATACTTAGATAGAGAGTTATGATGATTTTCCAAGGTCACTTTTTGAGATGAAGTTCAGGAGCCTGCAAAAACACTGACTTCCATAGATCATATCTCTGAAAATGTTGTGCACCTTGATCTAAAAAATTTACAGGAGCTTCCTTAGGATTTTTTCTTCGTCTCATAAAAAATTCAGCTTCTTAACCTTCGTAGAAAAAAAATTAGAGCGCAAATTCCACGATAACCTATTTCAGGTAGCGAAATCCCTACATGAGGAGGATATGAGGATCACAATTTATATAAATGCTTAGGTTGAGAGGGTCTTCAACAAGTGAACGTGGGAGGGATTTTAGGAGCTTAATAATTATTAATGGAGTAGTCTTTAGTGCGACTTTTTGGAGTTTCCGGTGCCGGAATCCGGTGAAAAGAACTGAGGTAAAATCTTAATTTATGTTATTTAAACTATTTTTTTTACTGTATATATAGATTCAACACCCTAAAAAACCCTAAGACACTTCGATTGTGCAAGTTACCCATCAAATTTCCGTTTTCAATAAATTCATGCCGGATTTTAAAGACATTAGACCGAAAAAATCCACTGGAAAGGCCTTCAAAAAGTGGCACTAAAGATAACTCCATTATTAATTATTGACTTTTCAATGAACCATGCCAGAACCCCATGGGGTTTTAGCCCACTAATTGGGGTTACAAACTTCAAACATGAATATCTCTCAAACCATGAAGAATTACATGGTGTGCCATATATCAACGAAAACATCTCGACAAGTAGAAGCCATAAAAAATATTCTTGACCCAGAATATAGTAATTTGGTAGGTAAAAATTACCATGCAATATTGGGGTAGCCCCTTGTGATGCTTTGAGTTGAGATCGATAACAACCACTAATCAACATATCTATGCAGATAGGAACAAGTTTTTTAAGGAGTTTCAAGTTTTGGAACAAGTGTACTTGCACATCAAGCCCAAGAAGAGCTACTAGAGGATCCAGTCGTGTGTGAAGCTGGCACCTTGGTTTTTTGGACCTTTCACGATTCTTGAAAGGATTGGACCAGTAGCCTATTGACTTGCACTAATTCCGACAGTGAAATTCCATGATGTTTTCCAAGCTTCATTGTTTAAAAAGTATGTTAAAGATGTTGATCATGTGATTGAATGGTATATATTGAAGGTGGATCTATATGGAGAATTCCAACCATAACCTTAGTGTTTATTGTAGAGAAAGATGATTTTTGGGCCAAGAAGAAGGTACGTTTCACCCCATATTCACCACTATTTGTTATTCACTTTTACGTATTTTCCCCTCATCTTAGCAATAAAGTAAAGGAAAATAACGTAAAGCTAAGGCATAGTAAACTAATGATAAAAGGAGTATTTAATATAATAAAAATTGACTTGTCATATCTTTATTGATAGGGAAGCAAAGTAGCTGAACTGCTGATGACCAAAAGACAACTGACAAGGGAGGAAAACAAGATCATAATAGCTCCTACGGATTGACAGAAGATGGAGAGGCACATCCACGCTTGGAGTACTCAAACGACAGCCATGAAGCAACAGGGTCTCGTATGGGAAGGATCCATTACTACTTCTGAATTCGCCTTTAAAAGGCCGAAGATGAACAAGATATAGATATATTCTTTTCTCTCTGTAATAGATGTATCGGGACAGAATCATCAAGTTGTATTAATGTATTACTCTGTGGCTTAATAAAGAATCTAGAATTTTTGGAATAGAAAATCTCTGAATATTCCTTAGCAGTAGACTTCTGGTGGCTTTGGGCCCAGCTCCGGGAGCTTCTTTGCTACTTCTATGCTATACGTTTATTTATAGAATTTTCATTTTCAGTTATCTAGTGCATTTCATAAGATATCGTTTAGTTGGTTAATTGTGAATGTAAGATGCTACAACTTCCTCTTTCATTAGACTAGTTTACCATTCATGCCTTCTTGCCTAAAATCAATGCTTTCATAATTGTTTAATTCTTTCATAATTGTGCAATGATTTTATAATTGTTCGATTAGTTTAACACGACTGCTGTTCAGTTCTGCATGTAGTTAAAATTGGATATTTCTTTATTATCATTATGAGCGTATGTTGCTGTTTAATTCAGAAAGTTGTCATTAGTTGATTAAAAGAGAATTCCATTGAAAAATTTAGAATAATCGATTGTTGTTTAGTTCATTAGAATTGCTGTTGAATTTGTTACAGTTGTTGTTCAATTCATCAAAGCCATTGTTCCATTGCAGTTTATTCTTTCTAGCCCTGAGTAGTTACTTATGCATAGGCTTAGAATAGAGTCAAATCCCTTGAATAGTCAAAAGCATTTTATAATTCACTTCCAAGTTGATTTGATAAAACTTTGAGAATTAGACAATATTCCTTATGATAATTTAGAATAGTTGTCCTCCAATGTCACTTGCATATACTGTGCGTACACTCTTGAAATAACAATACTTGCCCTGGGTTGATAATTAAATGAAAAGCATTGAGGTTACCTTTAAAACAGTCACCTTAATGACCCAACACTTTTGCGCTTTTTCCAGGGAGAGTGTTTAAGAGTGATGTCCTTTAGTTCTTTTTCCTTTTGCTGTGAAAGAATTTGGTATTGAAAGCAAGAGGTAAGAACCTTCATGCCGGCAAGAAAAAATTTTGCTCTCTAGCCCGCTTTTCAACAATTTTCCAGAGGTTAGTAGGATAGATGCTCTTCTTTTATGACTAGGAATAAAAAGATATAAATAGTTCAAAATCGCCCACTTAGATCCACAAAACCCAAAGGACCGGTGATCCTTGGTAGAACAACATATATAGATGAAATCATTAATAAGATTGAATCCCAGGCATCCGTAGGACCCAAAAACATTCCTACTCGGAATCCTACCACACTCCCTCAGGCAGCAACCTCACCATCTACAGCCCATGCTGAGATTCACAGTGAAACATAAGGGTGTGAACAAAGCCTTTAGACAACTGATCACGTAAGTCCTGACCCTTCGAGAGAGGGAGGTTCTTGCAATTTGTAGGAAGGAGAGGGAGAAAACAATAGTGCAGTACAGGTAAAAACTCCAGAGCCTAGATCCCCTGAGAAAGTGGTTGAGATAGAGACACCCAGCATCCTAAATCAAGGAAGTGTTGTAAGGTTTCCTTCGCATCCACTCCCTAATTCCATTGAGATTATTCCTCCTGAACAAGAGATCCCTGAAGATTATTGGCATATATTTGATCAAATGGAAAACAACCAAAACCAGAGGCAGACATCAACATTGGAGTATCCCATTGTTGATCCGCCTGCAAATGCCCCTATGAAAGCCATTCCATTACAAAAAATCCCCACCTTCCATGGGTTGACCTCGAAATATCTAGATGCATTCTTATTTGAATTTGATGTTTTATGTAGGGGATATGACTACACTACTGACCCTCAGAAATTGAAGTTATTCCCCTCTACTTTGAAGGGAACAACATTATGTTGGTTTATGGGGCTCGGTGGAGGAACCATTAATAGTTGGGATCAGATGAAAAAATATTTTCTTAACAAATATCAAGACTATTGTCGGACTTGAGAATTAAAAGATGAAATCTTCAATATGTCTACAAAGGACAATGAGACATTAGAAGAATACGTCGAAAGATTTCAATATAACTTGCAAAGGTCTCCATATACTACACTATCTAAAGATATCTTAAAAGAAACGATGATTAAGGGAATGAAAGAAGAATGTGTAGAAACACTTTATATAATGGGAAAAGGGGACATCTATCAAGAGGAATATGATGCATTATTTCATTGTGTATTAGATGTTCTCGGGGTATTATGAGAAGTAGGCCAACCGGGTGAGACTCAGCTACAAGGAATCTTAAACAGTCTAGTGACAACGTGACCAGAGCAAAATTTGATAATATTTTAGAGGACTTTAAAACTGATATCTTAGGCACCCTAACAACGCAGCTAGATGTCCTACAAGTCAAACAGAAGCAAGCTATAGAAGAAAAAAACTTGGTTGTATTTTGTCCATGCTGTTAGAAGAAGCACAACCAACGGGAATGTCCATTATACATGGTCCAGAAATGCGTTATTTTTACCAAAGACCACATCACTGACCATTGCCCTTCACTTCCGGGGTTGAAAGAGGTTTCTAAAGAAGCAGAAGAAGAAATAGAACCAGTCTATCTAATGAACCAGCGTCGACAGTAGCAAGTACGACCAAGTATGCCTCAAGACCTGCCTCAGTTATTTTCTTCTCCACAGTTTAACCAGCAGAACCCTGAAACAGCTTGGTAGAACCAATCACCTTTTTCTACTTGGCCATCTTAATCATTTCCTATACCTCCTTGGCCAACACAACCCTCTTCAGGTAATAATTGGCCAAGTTTTCCTTGCTCTCCCCCTTACTGGCAAAACAATTCCTATCAGTCCCAGTGGCCTGCTTCCCCTTCGCAGACCACAAATTGGTCTCAAAACTGGCAACGACCTCTAGGAATGAAGAATCCACCGATGGGGACAAGGGTTTAGAATCAACCTACATTACCAGCTCCATACCCAGTCCATCACAACCCTCAGCCTATCATGCGCGCTCAACTACCGGCTCAACCAAATCCTAATCCCAACAACATGCGAGTTCAACTAATTCAGATTATCGAAAACCCAAACCCCGAAACTGAATAGAAGAAAATTAATGAACTTAGGTTGAGATCAGGATGTGTTATTTCACCAAAATAAGATACGAAATTGCCACAAATTGAATCTGAAACTCTGACAACACCTAGACAAACAACGATGACTGAAACAGAGGTAAAATAGGGGAGGGACACAGTTGGCCAAAGGAACCCTGAAAACCTTATTATCCCCCCCCTCCATTCCCTGAAAGATTAACATTGCCTAAACGAATAGTCTCTTCAGATTTTGATCTCCTAAGGGAATTAAAAATTCTTTGCATTAAAATTCCTATATATGCCAAGAAAATTAAAGAACTTTGCAGAAAGAAACAGGTGAGGAAAGCAAAAACTATACCCACTGTTCATGTGGTAGGGGAACTATCAGACTTTATATTAGGTAAAGAAACAACTGTAAAATATGAGGATCCAGGGAACCCCATAGTAACTGTACAAATTGCTGGCCACTCCTTTTCAAACACATTGGTTGACTTAGGGGTAGCCATCAACATCTTCACTACAAAAACATGCGAGAATTTAGGCATAACTGCATTAGAACCCACGTCTACCTTGCTGGCAGATATGTTATCAAACCATAAGGAATATTACAAGACATATTGGTTTCTGTGGATTCATGGGAGTACCCAGCTAAATTTTTAGTTATTAACCCAAAAAGTAGGATGGATGGACATCCCCTGATAATGGGTCGACCTTGGTTAGCAACAACCGATGCTAACATAGGCTGTCGGACAGGCAGCATGACCATTGCCAGAGGTGATGCCATAAAAAATATTTTCATTTACCCACCTGCCAAACCAAGTATACCCACTGTAAATATTCACAGGCATCCACACACATACTGGGAGCAAAAGATCCGTTCACCACTGACAATAGTTGAAGCTCTTGAATTCAAAGATCAAACTGAAGATGATGTAATCAATAACTTCATGAATCAGCCATTTGTGTCTAAAAACCTAAAATTCCAAATGTTAAAAGTAGTTCTTGATGATGAAGCACAAGAAGAACCCTTGGCAGACATTGATAATCAAAACATACCCACGGATGTTGTTCGCAACAACATACCAATCGAAATTGAGCCAGGAAAGGTTTTAAATATCAATGGTAGTTCGAATAGTAACCAACAACAAAAGCTCATTAAGCTTTTATAGAAATATAAGGGAGAATTTTCTTGGGACTACCCAGACATGAAGGGTATAGATCCTCAGCTATGCACACATCACATTTATACTGAAAAGGAGGCTCGACCTATTCAGTAGCCTTAGCGGAGTCTAAACCCACATCTAAAAGACATTGTAAAATATGAGTTGCAAAAGCTGCTTGATGTAAACTTCATTTATCCGATCTCAGACAACAAATGGGTCTCTCCTTTAGTAGTCGTTCCTAAAAAGAATGGAAAATGGAGAATCTATGTGGATTACAAAGAACTAAATAAAGCAACATAGAAAGATCACTTCCCCCTCCCTTTTATTGACCAAGTCCTTAATAAATTGGTAGGAAAGCGGTTCTTTTCCTTCCTTGATGGGTTCAACGGTTACAATCAAATCCAAATAGCCCCCGAAGGCTAGGATAAAACAACCTTTACCTGCCCATGGGGTACATTTTCCTATAGGGTATTACCATTTGGATTATGCAATGCCCCAACAACATTTCAAAGAACCATACTCAACATTTTTTTCTGATTTAATAAATGAAGGAATCGAAATTTAAATGGACGACTTTACCCCATATGGAGATGATTTTGACCAAGCACTGGAAACACTAGAAAAAAGTAATGGAATGATGTATTGCTACCAGATTCTGTTTGAGTAATGAAAAATTTCACATGATGATGACCGAAGGAGTAGTCCTAGGACACTACATCTCTGTAGTTGGAATACAGGTAGATCCGGCAAAGATATAGGTAATCCTTTTATTAGCCACACCTTGTACGAAGACAGCGGTACGTAGTTTCCTTGGATATGTAGGGTACTATCGTAGGTTTATATAGAATTTCTCAAAAAAATTTGTGCCTTTGTATGCATTAAATGGAAATGTTGAATTCCATTGGTCTGATAAATGTGACACTGATTTTTCAGATTTAAAGACACTGGTCTGGACATCACCAATCTTACACGGCCCTAACTGGGAGCTACCCTTTCAAATTTCCTTGGATGCATCAGACACAACGATAGGGGCAGTTCTCGGCCAAGAAGAAGATAAAAATACCTATGTTATTTATTATATCAGAAAGAACCTCACTCCTACCGAATTAAACTATATAGTGATTGAAAAGGAGTTCTTGGCTGTCATTTATGCTATCAATCAATTTAGACATTATATAACTGGCTATCAAGTATTTCTGTATACTGATCACTCTGCCATTAGATATCTAGCCAATAAAACTATTACAAATGGGAGAGTGACTCGTTGGTTGTTGCTTTTACAGGAGTTTGACATAACTATCAAAGACCATCTAGGGAAGGAGAACATAGTTGCAGATTTCTTCTAGAGTTCCAAAGTCATATGACACACTAGCGGTGGAAGATTAGTTCCCCAACGAACATCTGTTCACTGTAGCAGTAAAAACATCTTGGTACACAAATGTAGTGAACTACCTGGCAGTAGGGAAGCTACCAAGACAGTTGACACCAAAGGAACAAACACTGATTGTTCAATACAGTGCTAGATTCTCCAGGATCGGTGGATATTTTTTTCATACAGGAGCTGATATGCATAAATGTAGATGCATCTGAGAAGACGATATTTATGACATCCTACGGGCCTATCATGATGGACCATGTGGTGGCCATTTTTCAGATTGTAGAACGGGGCAGAAAATATTGCAAATGGGTTATTATTGGCCTACAATTTTTAAATATGCCAAGAAATATGTGCAACACTGCGATAGTTGCCAAAGAATGGGCCACTCGGGCCAAGCTGATGAAATGCCATTATGACCACAATTGGTAGTGGAACCTTTCGAACAATGGGCACTGGAATTCGTTGGAACATTCAACCCACCATCAAACTAGAATATTTACATATTGGTTGCGACGGATTACATGAGGAAGTGGGTAGAAATGGTGTCTTTATCAAGAGCTACAGAAGAATCTGTGATCAATTTTCTTTTTGAGCTATTTGTGTGATATGGCTTACCTCGGGAAGTGATAACCGATGGAGGGGCACAATTTGTGGGGAATAAAATTACGGCCACTCTGAAGACCCACCACATCATCCATAGAGTCACATCTCCCTACCACCCACAGGAAAACAACAGGTTGAAAGCACCAACAAATTCCTTGAGGAAATTCTCACTAAAACAGTCTCAACACATTGTCGGGATTGGGCTACTAGAATACCAGAGACCTTGTGGTCTTACTGCACAACATGGCGAAACACCACTAGATATTCTTCGTACCATCTGGTATTTGGAAGAGAACCAATTTTTCTTATCGAATTCGAAATAAAGACTCTAAGGACAACCCAAGAGGTGGGGATAGCTTTGACGGAGGCCCAGATTAGAAGACTCCAGCAAATAAATGAATTGGATGAAACAAAACTACTAGCTTTGCAGCGCACTGCAATTATTCAAAAAAAATGAGCTAAGTGGCATGAAAACCTCATCAAAAGGAAGGCATTCCAGAAAGGAGATTGGGCACTTCTCTACGACTCCAGATTCCAAGACTTCCCAGGTAAGTTACAAACAAGGTGGCTCAGTCCATACGAAATTCAGGAATTACACAGCAATGGTACCCTCACCTTGACTACTATAGATGAATCTGGTTCTACCTTCTAAGTCAACGGACACCGAGTGTGCCTCTATCACAAAACACTTAAAAACGAGTCTTTCTTTCAACAAGTGCGCGACGATTGCACCATCCAAATTTTAGCTGCAGGAGGTGATGGCCCCACAAATTTAAGTTCATAAAAACTTGTTACTTCTCTTTGTAAATATTGTATATATATCCTTTGCAATTTATAGTTTTTCTCATTGTTGTACATTCCATCTCTTCTTCATGTTCATAGCTGCATTCTTTTTCTTTCTTTTATCTTTGTTGTTCAATCCCATTGAACTTCTGCTGTTCAATTTAATTGAACAAATTCTGTTCAATCAAATTGAACAGCTGTTGTTCAATTCAATTTAACATCCGTATTTTTGCCTCTTTTTTGTTGTTGTTGTTGTTCAAACCTTTGAATGGTTGTTGTTCAATATAATTGAACAACTGCTGTTCAATCTAATTGAACAGTTGTTGTTCAATTCAATTGAATGGTCGTATCATTAGGGAAATTTTGGGGTCTAAAATGGGCCTCCTAAGGAAATTATAAAATAATAGTGGAAATGATAAAGTAAGGTTTGATGACATTGTCAAATTTTAGAGAGAAAAAAGAAAAAAACTACTTCTTCAACTCGTATTTTCAGCTTATCTCCCAATTTTTTTACTCAAATTTCAAGTGGGAGTACTCGTTTGATGCAAAATTTAATTCTTCATCCAAAGAGTACCCATGTTGCATACTTTCGATGGAACTTACTACAAGAAAAATGAGAAATACATGAAAAACGGGATTGCAATCATGTTTTTTCACGTATTTCTCATTTTTCGCATAGCAGGGTCCATCGAAAGTATGCAACATTGGTACTCCTTGAATGAGGAATTAAATTTTTCATTGAACGAGTACTCTCACTCGAAATTTGAGTAAAAACTTTGGGAGATAAGTTGAAAATATGAGTTGAAAAAGTAGTTTTATTATTTTATTATTTTTTAATCTTTTTACCCTTTTACTTAAATAATGGTGAATCATCTCCCATGGTTGACATCATCATCTTGAATCCTATTGGTTCTTATAAAATTTATTCGGTTGTACATTTTTCTTAGGAGGCCCATTTTAGGCCTCAAAATTCCCCTAATGTTTGCGTGTTTATTTTTGTTGTTCAAACCTTTGAACGACTACTGTTCAATCTAATTGAACGACTGTTGTTCAATCGAATTGAACAACTGCTGTTCAATTAAATTGAATGATCATGTTTGTGTGTTTATTTTTTCAGTTCAATCCGATTGAACAACTGTTTTTCAATCAAATGGAATAGCTGATTTTTTTTTCTTTTTCCTTCTAAGCATGTTTTTTTTTTTTTTTTTTTTGGATCTCTATTTGAATATCCACTCCTCATTACACACCCTCACCATAAAAGTCATTTTTGAGTAGGAATTGGCACCTGAAAAGGAGAAAAGCAGTGATACTACTAATATTATGATCCTTTGAAACTTTGATGGAAATCTCTACTCCGGAAGATGACATGGTTTATCTATGCAATGGCTAGACATCTCTTATTTAAACATATTATCGCACAATTCATTTTTATAGTCTATGATGGTATATCTTTCTACACTCTCGAGTAGTATCTTCCCTTGACATAAGGATATAGGAATAAAGTGTATTAATTGTATTGGCATTCTTTTTACTTCTCACACCATCCCTAACTCTTAAGGAGTTAATGAGCCTCCCTTCGTGTATAAAGAACACGAAAATCTTATGTTTATATGAAAATTTTTAAGAGAGAATAGGGGGTCTTATCACGAGCCAACCTACCATGATCATAAGGATTTAACAGGTGACATGCCCATAATGGCCAACACAACAAGGTAATGACCTTCTCGATAGCTCAAACTGCTTGAAGGACAGGAGGTCTCATCACAAGCCAACCTGATCAGTCTGTTACAATTCCAGTGAGTGGCACTGTGACCATCTAGCCACCACACCAGCACAGTGGTCTCTCCATAAAATAAACAAAATTCCTAATTTTCAAAAAGAAATATTATATTTATATGCAAATTTTTAAGAGAGAATAGGGGGTCTCATCATGAGCCAACCTACCATGATCATAAGGGTGTAACAAGTGACATGCCCATAGTGGCCAACACACCAGGGTAATGACCTTCTCGACAACTCAAATTTCTTGAAGGACAGGAGGTCTCATCACGAGCCGACCTGATCACTCTGTTACAACCCCAGTGAGTGGCACCTTGACTATCTAGCCACCACACCAACATAGTGATATCTCCATAAAAGTGGAAAAATATCTACTTTTACATAGAGGATTCTGGCTCATTTCTGGGTTAAAATAGCAACCCTGTCGAGGCTCTGAATGCCTGCCGGAAGCAATGGCTCTGCTTGTGGTATGAGAGTATTTTTCTAACAATAGCCAATTACTTTTATATGCCTTATTTCCTATTTAATCCATTTCCAAGATAAATGTACTACTCGAATAAGTGTTAACACTATCTACCCGCATAATTAACTATGAATGAATTATATTTTCATGTTTGAATTAAGGGATGACGACACCAATCATAATCCACCACTGTCATGCTTCTGTCATGCTACACCATCAAAATAGGACATCCTATCATAATAATTTCTATACCGTTTTTTTCCCTTACTTCGGTCATTTCCACCTGATGTACACTTATGATAATTACTTATTTTGACCTTTTCATCGCATGCATTCATGATTGTTGCAATCGTTCCTCTTTTATTGAGCTCCAAGGCCACAAATTCCCTTCTCTCATACAAATATGATTAATGATTCTCACCTTTCTATCGTATGCATTCGTGATTGTTGCAATATCTCTTATACTTAAGGACGTGGATGCCCTTCTCCCGAGAAAGGGGGTGCAAATATCCATAATGAATAAGCATGTGAATTCCTCGCACAACTCCTTCAGATATGCTGATGGGACTAAAATATCATGTCATTTACGATTTGAGGTTGTATGTTTTTCTCGCATGCAGTGTTTTGTCTTAACCAACAAGGATGGAAGAAACACAGACATAAGAAAAAATAGTTCAGAGAACACATTAGCCATGGGAGGAAATTCTCTCCGAAATGAACCCACAACCTTCCAAGTCTCAAAATTAGCTCCTGCCATCCTTTAGCAAGTTGTATGGATTTCATATGCTCATAGATTTCATGGGTTTAACACAGAAATAATAGTTGAGTTCCTGCAAAACCTGCGGGAAGGGCACACTACAGTTAGAGGAAGAATCATATCGGTCACTGAGGAAACCATCGCTAAGGTCTCCGGACTATCAACAGAGGGAGAAAGATGGACTGAAAAACATATTCTTCTACAAGAAGCAATCTCAGTATACCAGGACCCAGGCGAACAATTGGAGCGAAAGGGGAAGGGGATTAACCCGACGTCCTTACAACAACCTTGGCAAGAATTGGCAGTGCTCATTCAAAGATACATCACATGTGATGGATGCCAGGACATGGTAAAAATCCGCCAAATTAAACTATTAGTTGTTCTCAAACGAAAAATTTCAGCTAATCTGCCTTCTTTCTTGAATTCTGTATTGCACAAGACTGGCATTCGAATTAGAAAAGCGAAAAACCCCCAAGCAGTCGTCAGCCACCATGGATTGATCAAATTAATAATAATTCACAAGCTAGGCAAAAAACAGACACCTTGGGACAAATTTGTTAATCCTGCCCTGCATGCCCCCGAGGAAAACCCTGTCAGAACAGGAATTGAAATTCCCAGAATAAACATACCCTAGAAAGAAAGAAGAAAAAGGGCCCATGTTTTGACCTCAGAACCAGGGAAACAAAGACGGTCTGAAAGGCTGCAATTATGGCAAGACATCTCTGAATTTCCAGATGAGGCGGTACCATCCCATACACCACCTTCAAGCCCTCAAAATATGCCCTTACAAGACTACGAAGAGGAAATGGCTCGAGTTCTAGAGTAAATTAGGGCATCTCATGAAATTAGAAGCCCATATGAACAAGATGAGGGGAAGAGGGACCTGTTGAATAAGTCTGCTATTGCTAG
The DNA here is from genome assembly GCA_034641835.2 of Pinus albicaulis. NCBI lineage: Eukaryota > Viridiplantae > Streptophyta > Pinopsida > Pinales > Pinaceae > Pinus > Pinus albicaulis. The sequence continues at coordinate 877,524,273 of CM076569.1, read as the reverse complement.
CAACTCTGGCCACACTAAAGTACTACCCCGCCATGATGAATTATAGGTTTTAAGGGTTTTATCTCCCCCCGATAGTGAACATGTGAGTAGGGAAGATCGGACAGAAGGGATATCCGAATCTGGAAATCGGTTGGGAGACACCATTCCATTAGAACAAAACGCAAGCATGGAGATAGTTCCCTTGAAGCCTGGAGGGAACATTATCTCACCCAGTTGGGACATTAACACAAAAATAAACTCCGAAGCGCATGAAGGAAATATCATTACTGATAACCTTAGAACTGACACCACTATTCCAGAAACCGAAGCCATTGCTCCTCCTTCCCCTGCCAAAACCTTGCTAGAAGAGAAATCATCTGAAAATAAGTTAAGGAAAATGAGCAGGACTTGTAAGAGGTTGAGAAAGATGATAAAACATCTAAAGAAACAGTTGAAGGTAGAAAGCAAGGCTCAGAAACCTAAGAAGGAATTGGTGACCAAGGAAACCCAAATGTATTTTCTCACCCAATTGGTGGAAACTGCCGAAATCTCTATAGAGACTGACCCAATGGACACTATTGAAGCTTCTGCGCAACTTACAGAAGATAAGGGAACTCAAATGGAGGTGACACCTGCCTACACTCCCCTAGTAGAAAAAGCTGCCAATCAGAAGTTGCACAACGAACTAATTCAAGTCCAGCATTAATTGGCCTAATGCAGAAAATAAGTAGTACCCTTATAGGAACATTAGGCACTACCGAAGAGGTTTAAAGACCTTTCTGCAACTGAGGATGTAATTTTTCTTAACTCAGGGAAGAAAGGAAAAAATTAAAGAAAGCACAGGAGCAAGTGGAACAAGCTAAGAAGCAAACTAGTATGGTTTGCTCTCTTTACTCAGATGTATTAATTTGCAGGGCACCAGCCACTAACTATGCTCTATTCTTAGTATAACAGTATTTATTATTGAAATTAAAGGTTTTCAGGGCAGGGAAGCCTACCACTTTTAAAACCATTGAGGAGTTTTTCCAGTGTTGCAATGAGAAGGATGAGCAGGTCCAACATATTTTGTGTGAATTATAATTACACAATTTATTTCTAGAGGAGGATAGAGATAGTAATCCCAGTCCCTTCATAGGGGATGTTCAGTTCCAGGCCTTCCTATATTTTTCCAAGAACCAGAATCAGGTGCTAAGGCCTACAACACCTTTTAGAAGAGAGAGCATGGCCTAGACCTATGGGTCATGGGAGAACCCACTAAACCCCTGTACCTGTTCACCGAACATAAGAAGTTCATGCAAATAAAAAGAGTGATATCCAAGTTGGGGCCCATCCAGAGAGATATTGTGAAACATGGGCGAACATACTTCCAAGACATTCAGGAAGAAGCAATAGTAGCAGCTAAATAGAGATGGTTAGCCTCTACAAACAATGTGAAGAACAGAGAGCCATGTGGATACAGGAAATTCAAAGTTGTTGCTTTCAGGTTCCTTCTATACAAAAACCTAATATTGAACATGGGTTCTACATGGATAGGGTGCAGATATAGGTACCCCCTCATCTGGTAACCCCCTGAAGACTATCATCACGATTATAAGTTGCCAGAGGGGCACACAAACTCAGCCTTTGAAAATATCAAACAGAGACATGGCTTCAGCCTCTATAAAGAGGAGGTATACCCTGCATATTCTCTAACCTAGCTACACCTTAACCATTTATTTGCATGAGGACCTGCAAAAAGGTAAGAAGGGGAGTATTTTGGGCCAAGAAGAAGGTACGTTTCACCCCATCTTCACCATGATTTGTTATGTAATTTTACGTATTTTCCCCTCATCTTAGCAATAAAGTAAAGGAAAATAATGTAAAGCCAAGGTAGAGTGAACTAATGATAAAAGGAGTATTTAATAACATAAGAACTGACTTGTCATGTATCTTTATTGATAGGGAAGCAAAGAAACTGAACTGCCGATGACAAAAAGACAGCTGACAAGGGAGGAAAATGGGGTCATAATGGCTCCTACGGATTGACGGAAGATGGAGAGGCACATCCACGATTGCAGTACTCAAACGACAACCGTGAAGCAACAGGGTACCATATGGGAAGGATCCGTTACTACTTTTGAATTCTCCTTTAAAAGGCCGAAGATGAACAAGATATAGATATATTATTTTCTCTCTGTAATAGACGTATTGGGACAGAATTGTCAAGTTGTATTAATGTATTACTCTACGCCTTAATAAAGAATATGGCGTTTTTGGAATAGACAATCTCTGAGTATTCCTTAGCAGTAGACTTCTGGTGGCTTTGGGCCCAGCCCCGAGAGCTTCTCTGCTACTTATGTGCTATACGTTTATTTAAAGATTTTTTTTTTCAATTATCTAGTGCGTTTCATAAGATATCATTTAGTTGTTTAATTGTGAACGTAAGATGCTACAACTTCCTCTTTCATTAGACTAGTTTACCATTCATGCCTTCTTGCCTAAAATCAATGCTTTCATAATTATGCAATGCTTTTATAATTGTTTGATTAGTTTAACATGACTGTTGTTCAGTTCTGCATGTAGTTAAAATTGGATATTTCTTTATTATCATTATGAGCGTTGGTTGTTGTTTAATTCAGAAAGTTGTCATTAGTCGATTAAAAGAGAATTCCATTGAAAAATTTAGAATAATTGATTGTTGTTCAATTCATTATAATTGTTGTTCAATTCATTACGGTTGCTGTTCAATTCATCAAAGCTACTGTTCAATTGAATTTTATTCTTGCCAGCCCTAAGTAATTACTTCTGCATAGGCTTAGAACATAGTCAGCTCTCTTGAATAGTCAAAATAATTTTATAATTCACTTCCAAGTTGATTTGATTGAACTTCGAGAATTAGACAGTCCCATGATAATTTAGAATAGTTTTCCTCTGTTGTCACTTGCATATACTGTGCGCACACTCTTGAAATAACAAGACTTGCCCTGGGTTGATAATTAAATGAAAAAAATTGAGGTTACCTTTAAAATAGGCACCTTAATGACCCAACAATGATCATGCTCTGGAACCGAGAAATCGAGCAGGTTAGAGTGCAGTGGAAGCACTTTGGGCCCGATGAAGCTACACGGGAGATGGCAGATCAGATGTAAGTTATATTGTATCCTTCACTATTCGTTGGTTGAGTGAATGTTTTGGTATATTTTTTGGTGTGATGTTTTAGTGTATGTATATATGTATATGGATTTAAATACATCCATGAGTTGTATTATAAAACTCCAATAAGTGGTATGAGTTTCATGTCGTTATGGTTTTCATGTTGTTGTGTTGTCATGTTGGTTTTGTTTTCAGCAGGTTGATCATTGTAAATATTTCAGTGAGCTAAGTTATAAAGCTCCATGGGAAATATGCTTTTATTTTTAGTAGTTATGTTGGTTGTAGGTTTTTTTGAACACTAAGGATGGTGTTCCCAAAAGGGGGAGGTTTTTGTAACAATCCTAGTTAAAATTTCATGGAATAAATTTAATAAAGGAAAAATAATAACCAAAGTCTTGAGACACATATTCCAAGATGAATGTTGGGAAAAAACATCCTAGTGTGGGTGTTCGTTTGGTCCGTTATGGCTAAGGAAATCGGAAAATGAAATGTCAAAGGCTTTGGAAAGGAAAAGAGGAATTATTTGACATTTTATTTATGAAAATAATGGAAATTAGGAGAAAAGGAAGGTGAAAGGTCACAGGTTTCATGTGAGGAGAAAAATGAAGGAAAATAATGGAAAATTGAAGAAATTAGAGGCCTCGTTAATAAAAATGCTTCCGAGTATCGGTTGGTACCTTTTGTCAATTAAGTTTTGGAGTTCTCTCTCTCTCATTCTTGGACACTTAAATTTTTCTTGGAGCACTTCAGCGTTGGATCAAGGAAAAACAAAGGAAGGACATGTAGGAAAAGTTAAGTAAGGAAGATCAGGATCAAGCAGCGATAGTGGGATTATTTGCAGGTATCGATTTGCATGTTTGATTTCCTTGCTAGATTTGGCATGCATGGTACATGCATGTGTGTATTTGGTTCTCTTTTTGTCATTTTCATGTGTTTTTCCAGGTGTGACAATGTTTTTCAACCTAGCCTTGCTATTTTTGGATAGCCATGGTGTGATGGTGATTTCTCTTATTAGTTAATATATATTTCTTGGTGGTTTTGAAACTGAATGAGGTGGTCTTTGAAAGAAAGAACACATGGCCTAGTAATCCTTGAATTGAACTGTGGATTACGATAAATCATCATTTTTTTTTCCTTGGTGGGCCTAGGAATCCTCAACCAGTGAATGGTGGGATATATGATAAATACTAGAGGTGTGTACCCTCGATCAGGCCTAGGAATCATTGGCCGATGAATGGTGGGATATACGGTAATCCTGGAGGGTGGAGTCTCAATTAGGCCTAGGAATTATCGATTGTTGTATGGTGAGATATACAATAAAGCTTAGAGAATAGGAGACAGGAAAGTTCCTCAAAATGTAGGTGGAGAAATATAGTGGAATCCATGATTTTTTAGGGCCTAGTGATTCGTTGTGGATTGCGGTAAAGCCTGAGGAAACCTCGTTTAGTTTGGTTTTGAGCCCCACATTCATGCTTGGAATATGGAACGTGGGTGATTAGTTGAAATAAATATTTAGTTCAACCAATCTATGGTCGGGTGGTTCATGGAAATCTGATACCTGGTTTTGCTTTTTCTTTCATTAGTAAGAGCTTATGCTCCTTGGTATTTCATCTGTAAATGTACTAAATTATATGTGGATTATATGGTGGTTATACCCTTGATACTTTTGTTGGTTATGATTATGTTTAATGACAATGATGATGTATGGATATCATCATGTTTTGATTAGTAAATGAATGTAAAATTAATAGATGACCCAATAGATTATAATACAACTATTTTTACATGGAAAAAATGCTTCTTCATGAACCTTAGATAAGTATGAGAATCTGTTGTTATGACTTGTTAAATGCGTATTTGTAAAATGTTTGTCATGGAGAGTAGGGGTCCAGTCAAGTCATTGATCAAGTGTTTGAATTAGTACATTTTTTCCAATGTTATTTATTATTTTTGAAATTTTCATGAAGTTTTGGGCAGTGGCCTGAGTCTTGGCCCTGAAGAAGTGGCACAGAATCTGGGGTCGTTGGCTCAAAACTAGCTGAAAAAATCCATAGCTGATGGAATGATTTTGTTGTGGGAGTCACTAGAAGGCCTCATTCACATGCATGGCTTGTCATGGGAGTAGATAGGGGTCCAAATCAGTGAAAATTCAAGTTTCCTTATGGATTGGTCACTTGGAAGGGTTGGTTGGCTCCTGAAGGTTTTGTAGCATGTGTGGAAGGTTAGATTGGGTTGGTTTTGTCAGTTCCACTTCCTTAACTGTACATGGGGAGTTGAATCACATCATAGTAGCCTCTCTTCATATGTTTACCCCAATGGACAAGTTAAATTGGGTAAATGTGGGAGGAGGGTATTACACCTGTGAGGAGGAAACTATGGAATCTATGTCAGGAATATATCCTAAAACTGATACAAGACAGGGTACCTCTTGAATATTTTTGCATCCTCAAAATTCTTACCCTTATCACTAGAAATATGCACTACAAAAAATACACATCCTTTCCTCCAGTTGTGCTTTTCCTACATAGTTGTGACCATCCTCACCGATGTAGGCTTTTTCTTTCCATGCAAGACTCTCGTTTCCCCATTATCGTCCAGGAACTCAATAGCCTTGTCATAAAAATCTACTTTAGTCTTGTGGAGGTACAACCAATCCATGCAAAAAATCATACTATATGATCCCAATGGAATCACATTTAGATGTGAATATGTAGGCATATCGTTTAGCTCAAATGCATAATCTCTTACCCAATGATGAACTCTCTTCTTAGTGCCTGTATCCAACTACACCAACCAAGCCTTTGCACACACCAAACCACACTTATCCACCAAATCAGGATTAACATAACTATAATTAGATATAGATTCAATCAAATAGAAACAACTTGACCACAAAGCTTACCTTCCATCGCAATAATGGATGTCTGGTGATCAGTCTGCTTGTTGACCATAGTTGCATAAATCCTAGGAATGTTATGTCCCACATTGTTAAATTTAGATAACCATGGTATGTTCTATGCTTAAATGAAATTTACTTCAATATTCTTTAAGGCCCAATTCAAATTTAGCAATCACATAAACATGAAAGTAAAATGTTGATAGAACAAAATAATAGATCAACAGAATACAAGCCAAATAATATAACATAATTTGTAATTATTCTTGTCCAACAAATATAGAGATACATGTTTGTTACAACAGTCAAAGGGATGCCCTAGCCAACAAAGAATTTAGTTGGTATGATCAGGATTTCATAATTTTTTCTCAAAATTGAAACTTATAGGATTGGTTGAAACCAGTATGGTTGCATAGATCTCATCTTCCTAATTCCGGCGTCGTGAACGGTTCGAAAAACCGATGTTGTATGAGGGAGAAATCGCGTTCTGATCGAACTTCCAAACAACTAAATTTTGCGATAGTGTTGATTGGGATGCCCAGTTAGCATGGAGGATGCATAGTCAGCAAAAGGAATATTTTTAGGAATATTTATTTCCTCAGAACTAATCCTAGGCTAACAAGAGGTGCATTGTGATTTTTTTGTGGGTTGTACGTTCTGTTTTATAAGCCAATGGGAGGGTGACACGTGGCTAGCCCTGAGGTCACCACGTGTTCCCTTAGTGGTGTAGTAAAATTTTTTTAAGGCCGCAGGAGTCGACACCATGACCTTTGATAGAGCACGCCCACGACTTCACCGCCCGTGCTACGTTGTGACTTAACCTTATAAGCACTCGAGTTATATTTAAGGTGTAATGGAATTCGTGTTGGGGGTTGGAACCGCCGGCGGTCCAACCTGCCAGCGGTTCCATCGAAGGTGTTCACATGCTAGCATACAAATGTAACAACAAATCACAACCGTTATCCACCAACCAAAATTCCGTAGTTTAATGTTACACCTTGTCACATGGCGATGTTTTATGCGACAGTTTCTCCAACGGTTTCGTAATGTGACTTCAAACTCCAGTTTAAACCAACCAACCATGGTATATGCCTACAGTTTTGCCTATGGTTGTGGTTAGGTCGTGTGGTTTGGGTTGGCATGTGGCCACCCAACCACTAAAATTTAACTTAAATAGTTAGTGCTGGTGGAGTTTTTAGAGCGTGCCCTAAATTTGTGCGAATTTTCCATTTTTGACTCTAGCTAAGTGGAGTCCTCCACAATTAGTGGAATTTTTCTAGGTGTTACTAGGAAAATGAGTTGGAGACTCAATTTTCGCCCATTCTGAGCGAATGAAGAGTCATTCTAGACTAATTGGAGCATTTTGGAGCCATTGGTGGAGAGAAAACAATGATTAGAGGCATGAAACTACATGTATTTTTAAAATTTTGAGCATAATGAAAGATGGACATGCCATTGGGAGCTGGACTAATAGATGTAGCCCAGGAGGGGTGAACTGTTTCATCATGCTTGCTGTGTAAATGTTATGTGGTGTTTTATTTCTCTATTTTACACTGTTGTTCAATGTTATTTAAGCTTATTTTCATGCTTCTAATTCACTGAATCATCTACAATTCATGGTTAAAATCCTCAATACTTAAGAAAAATAATGAGACAAGGATGCACATGTTTTATAACTGAAATTACACTTATCACAACAAAACTAATACAATCATATCATATCAAATTGGTATTAGAACTAGAGTTTATTCTCTGATGTTGTTTTGTGCAAAGAATTGTTTAATTGTTTGCAAGTGTTAAATGCTTACAAGGCTCAAGCTCAAGAGAGGATAAGGCAAATTGGTTGGAGCAGAAAGGTCTCAAGAAGAGTCAAAGGAAAGGAGAGCAATATTTCCACAATCTCCACTAGCTATTTCACCTCCTAAAAGAAGCAAAAGATACATTAAGCATGCCTTCAGAGGAAGAATAAATCCATTAAGAAGTTGATGCCAAAGAGGAAGAAAGAGTGTTTAGGAAAGCATTCCTTGACATGACTGAGATGGTTAGAATCCTTTATCAAGAAAGGAAGGAGAGACTGGAGGGAGAAGGATCCAAACTTCACAAGGAAAGACATGGATCTTCAAGAGGTCACAATGATGAAGATAAGTCAAAGAAGGGAAATGGAGGAAACGGAGGCAATGGAGAGCCACCATCCTCACCCTCATCATCATCATCCTCTACTTAATCTTCAGTACATCAGCCACACAAGTCAAAGAACACTGGTAAAAGTCCTTTTTTAAAACTTGATGTTAAGTTTGAATTGCTAATGTTTAATGGTGAAGTCAAGGAAGAAAATCTTGATAACTGGATTAGGAAATTGGAGGTCTATTTGAGAATCCAAAACCTTCAAGATGATGATACCAAAATCCAATTAGCTTCATTGAGAATGGAAGGTGCAACACTTGTTTGGTGGGAAGCCAAGACAAAGGAGGAGATCAAGAAGCATGGTAATATTATTCTATCATGGACTGATTTCATTACTGCAATAAAACAATAGTTTAATCCATTAGCTCATGTATGCAAAAAGAAATAATGAGATGGAAAAACGTTAGGAAATTGAAGGGACAAAATGTGCAAGAATACACCCAAGAATTTAGGATAAGAGATCTCTTATTAGGGGTAGATTTGTAGAGCCAAGATACTTTTATCAAGTACATAGGAGGCTTACATAGCTACCCAAAACATATTATCCTCATGTTTAACCCCACAAGTCTAGATGAAGTATGTGTTCATGCCACACATCTAGAAGCTAGAGAGAAAAACATTTCTGAAGAGGGTAGGAAGAAACCTTTTAAGGGTAAAAACAAAGAGAAGACCTCAAAAGGTAAAAGAAAGAAAAATGCATCTGTTAAGAAAGAGGGAGAAAAATTGGCTTGTAAAAATTGTTCAAAAGAAGGCCATGATGAAACTCATTGTTGGAAATTACATCCTGAAATGAGGCCCAAGAAATACAACAACAAAGGGAAACAGAAAACTACAGCTACAACTCAACATGATTTAGGAGAGGATTCAGGTGATGAATCTAAGATTACATCCATGGGATTGAAGAACATGAAGGGGAAATAAATTGAAACTAAACCCAATACTAGTACATAAAAATGTCAGATACATTCTCCAAATGAAGAAGAAAGAAATGAATTGTTTCATGTGAGGGTCATATCCAAACATATCAAGATTGACACATTGTTTGACAATGGGTCACAAGAAAACTTAATCTCTGAAGACTTGGTCAAGAAACTTAACCTTCAGACCATACCACATCCAAAACCATATCCACTTGGTTGTATTTGTAAGGATGCAAATTTACAGGTTTCAAAGAAGTGTATATTGTGGTTTGGATTCACTGCACATTTTGTTGACACAGTTGAATTAGATGTGGTTCTGCTTGACATAACGAGCATTGTGTTGGAAGTCATTACTTGTATGACAAGAAAGAGATCTTCCATCACCATGAGAACAAGTACCAATTATTCAAATATGGAAAGGAGTACATTGTTAGAGCACATCACAAGAAGACAAACATTTCTATGGTAAATGTTGGACAGGTAAAGAGGCTGGTGAATTCAAGTAAGAATTTTGTTCTTCTAATGATTAAGCCTAAATCTGATGTTAATCATGAATCATTAGAGGGATGTGATCCTAAATTGAAATTAGATTTATATGATGTAGTTCATGCACATCATGAGATGTTTTAGGAGTCAATAGGATTGCCTCCAAAAAGAGAGATTCAACATGAGATTCAGTTACAACAAGATTGTCCTCTTCCAAACATTGACATCTATCACATGTCGATAATGGAGAATGTTGACATAAAGAGGCAAATCAAGGAGATGTTGGACAAAGGAATCATAAGGCCAAGCACTTCACCATGTGGTTCACCCATAGTCTTGATACCAATTAAAGATGGGACTTGGCCTTATGATTCCTTTGTCCAACATCTCCTTGATTTGCCTCTTTATTTCAGCATTCTCCATTATCGACATGCGATACATGTGTATGTTTGGAAGAGGACAATCTTGCTGCAACTGAATCTCATGTTGAATCTCTCTTTTTGGAGGCAATCCCGTTGGCTCCTGAAACATCTCATGAGGTGAATCAACTAAATCATATAAATATGATTTCAACTTAGGATCACATCCCTCAAATGATTCATGATTAACATCAGCATTAGGCTTAATTATTAGAAGAACATAATTCTTACTTGAATTCGCCAGCCTCTTTACCTGTCCATCATTTACCATAGCAATGTTTGTCTTCTTGCGATGTGCTCTAACAATTTACTCCTTGCCATATTTGAATAAATGATATTTTTTCTCATGGCGATGGAAGATCACTTTCCTATCATACAGGTAAGGACTCCCCAACACAATACCTATTATGTCAAGCAGAACCACATCTAATTCAACTGTGTCAACAAAATGTGCAGTGATTGCAAACCACAATATACACTTCTTTGAAACCTGTAAATTTTCATCCTTACAAATCCAACCAAGTGGATATGGTTTTGGATGTGGTATGGTCCCAAGATTAAGTTTCTTGACCAAGTCTTCAAAGATTAAGTTTGCTTGTGACCCACTGTCAAACAATGTGTCAATCTTGGTATGTTTCGATATGACCCTCACATGAGACAGTTCAACTTTTTCTTCTTCATTTGGAGCATGTATGTGACAGTTTTATGTACTAGTACTGGGTTTAGTTTCAATTTCTTTCCCCTTCATGTTCTTCAATCCCATCGCTGTAATCTTAGATTCATCACCTGAATCCTCTCCTAAATCATGTTGAGTTGTAGTTGTAGTTTTCTGTTTCCCTTTGTTGTTGTATTTCTTGGGCCTCATTTCAGGATGTAATTTCCAATAATGAGTTTCATCATGGCCTTCTTTTGAACAATTTTTACAAACCAAATTTTCTCCCTCTTTCTTAACAGATGCATTTTTCTTGCTTTTACATTTTGAGGTCTTCTCTTTGTTTTTACCCTTAAAAGGTTTCTTCCTACCCTCTTCATCATGGCCTTATTTTGAACAATTTTTACAAACCAATTTTTCTCCCTCTTTCTTAACAGATGCATTTTTCCTACTTTTACCTTTTGAGGCCTTCTCTTTGTTTTTACCCTTAGAAGGTTTCTTCCTACCTATGAAATATGGGACTTGGTGCATGTGTGTAGACTTCAGAGCTTTGATCAAGATAACAATAAATAATCTATACCCTCTCCCAAGGATAGATGATTTGCTTGATTAGCTGAAAGAAGCAAATTTTTTCACTAAGTTAGATTTAAGAAGTGCATATCATCAAGTAAGAATTTCAGAAATTGACATATGGAAAACTGCATTCAAAACCAAACAAGGACTCTTTGAGTGGTTAGTTATGCCATTTGGTTTGCGTAATGCACCAGAAAATTTTATGCGTGTTATGGATAGTGTTTTGCATCCATTCCTTGATGAATATGTGATTGTGTACTTAGATGACATATTTATTTTTAGCAAAACAAGAGAAGAACATGTCTTGCATGTGAATAGAGTGCAGCTCAGTATTGGAGAAAGTTTATTGCTAATTTTTTTGCCATCGCAGCTCCTATGCATGCAGTGAAAAGTATGAATAAAGAATTCCAATGGGGAGGCAAACAACAACAAGCTTTTGAAGATTTAAAAGACAAGATCAGTTCAGCTCCAATCCTTGCATTACCGAATTTGAGACAACCATTCGAGATACAAATTGATGCTAGTGATTATGCCATGGGCACAATTCTTTTGCAGCATGGTAAGGCTATCGATTTTCATTCTGAAACATTTAATGGTGCCGTGACAAATTATCCTACATATGACAAAGAACTATATGCGTTGGTACAAAGCGTCAAGAAGTGGAAACACTACTTGATGGGTAATGAGACGATTGTGCATACCGATCACCAACCATTACAGTACTTGCAGTAGCAAACAAAATTGCAGCAATCAAGACATTTCAGGTGGATGGGATTTCTTCAATAGTTTCACTTGGTTATAAGGTACAAGAAAGGTATTTTCAATAAAGTTGTTGATATGCTTTCAAGACCGATTGTTAGTGCATCTACTTTACTCAAAAATGATTCTATGGTACATGAGGGTTACATAGAACAATATGCACATGATGTTGATTTTCAAGATGTGTATGCTTGTTTGAGTGAAGGGAATCGATTTGAAGAGAAATATTATCACATGCATAAAAAAATGTTGTTTCATTTGGTCAAGCTGTGTATACCACAAGGAGAGAGGCTAAGTTTCATGAGAGAAGCTCATTCATCTCTTATTTCTAGACACTTTGGGGTAAGAAAAATAGTGGCGCATCTACAGAGGTATTGCTATTGGCCTTGCATGGTAGATAGTGTGTCACGTTTTATAAGAGGTTGTTCTATGTGTGAAACAAGTAAGCCTAGTAATAGGAAGCTTGGGTTGTATACGCTAGTACCAGTACCATCAAGGCTAAGGGAGAGTGTCTCCATGAACTTTGTTGGAGGTATACCTCTGTCGAGAAAGCAACATGATTATCTTTATGTAGTTGTGGATAGATTCAATAAAATGTGTATACTTATGCCATGTAAGAAAACCATTACTCCTAAAACAATTGCTGAACTTTATTTTAAACATGTATGGGTTCATTATGGATTACCCACTTCTATTGTTAGTGAAAAGGACTCCAGGTTCATTGGGAATTTTTGGTTAAATCTTTGGAGTATGATGGACACAAAGTTGAAAAAGAGTACTGATTTTCATCTGCAAACTGATGGAAAAACCGAGGCAATGAACAAAACCATTGTGCATCTATTAAGAGGATATTGCAGCAAACATCCTAAGTTGTGGGATGAGCAACTGCATTACATTCAACACACTTACAATTGGGAAAATAACTCTTCTACAAAAATATCACCTTTTGAAGTGTGCTTTGGGTATTTTCCAAAATTTCCATTAGACTTCATCTTTGAGAATGATGTTGCAATAGACGGCCATAGTGACATTGACAAGGCTCGAAATTTCATTGAGAAAATTCATATTATACATCAACAAGTTCAAGAATAGCTTGAGAAAAGTCAAATGAAATACAAGGTGAGGCATGAAAAACATAGAGTTGATCACAAGTTTCAAGAGGGAGATGAGGTATGGGTTCACATTAGAAAAGAAAGGATGCAAGGGGAAGGTAAAAAGCTCAAACCCATTCGATATGGTCCATTCAAGATCATAAATCAAGTTGGTAATGATGCATTTCAACTTGACTTGCCTTCATATATGAAAAATTATTCAGTTGTTAATGTTGAAAACTTTCGTTTGTATGAGCCACCTTTGATCAATGATCCAGGAAGTGATGTTCAACTGCCTTCTATTGAAAATTTCTCGCCATAATTTCTGGATGAGCTCAAGGAAGATACAATTCTTGACAGGAGGACAAGAGCATCCAAGAGGGGAAGTGTTAACTACCTTCGAGTTGGGCTCAAAGGCACTAAACCAAGCAAGAAAAAGTGGATGGAGGTTGGAAAGGTGAGGGAGCTGTACCCTCATCTACTGAATTGGTAATCAAGTCTTTTGGGGTCCAAAATATTCCCAATGGGGAAGAGTGATCAGGAGTTCATAATTTTTTCTAAAAATTTAAAGTTACAAGATTGGGTTCAAACCAAGATGGTTGCGTAGATCTCGTCTTCTTGATTCTAACTCCGTGAACGGTTCGAAAAATTGATGTCGTATGAGGGAGATATCACATTCTAATCAAATTCCCAAACAACTAAATTTTGTGACAGGGTTGACTGGGATGCCCAAACAACATGGAGGATGCACAGTCAACAAAAGGAATATTTTGAGGAATATTCCTTTCTTCAGAGCCAATCCTAGGATGACAAGTGGTGCATTGTGATTTTTTGGTTTGTGATTTTTTGGTGGGTTGTACGTTATGTTTTATGAACCAGTGGGAGGGTGACATGTAGCCAGCCATGAGGCCGCCACGTGTCCCCTTAGTGGTGTAGTAAAATTTTTTTAAGGCTGCAGGAGTTGACCCCTCGGCCTCCGTAAAAGCTCGCCCATGAATTAATTACCTGTGCTACGTTGTGACTTAACCTTATAAGCAGTCGGGTTATATTTAAGGTGTAATGGAATTCGTGTTTGGGGTTGGAACCGCCGTGGTCCAACCCGCCAACAGTTCCATTGGAGGTGTTCGCATGCCAGCTTACATATGTAACAATAAAGCACAACCGTTATACACCAACCAAACTTCCACAGTTTAATGTTACGCCTTGTAACATGGTGATGTTTTATGCGACGATTTCTCTGACAGTTTCGTAACGCGACTTCAAACTCCAGTTTAAACCAACCAACCGTGGTCTATGCCTACAATTTTGCCTGTGGTTGTGGTTAGGCCGCGTGGTTTGGGTTGACATGTGGCAACCCAACCACTAACATTTAACTTAAATGGTTAGTGCTGGCAGATTTTTTAGAACACACCCTAAATTTGTGCAAATTTTCCATTTTTGGCTCCAACTAAGTGGAGTCCTCCATAATTCGTGGAGTTTTTCTAGGTGTTACTGGGAAAATGAGTTGGAGACTCAATTTTTTCCCATTCTGAGAGAATTAAGAGTCATTCTAGACTAATTGGAGCATTCTCGAGCTATTGGTGGAGAGAAAACAACCATTAGAGGCCTATAACTACATGTATTTGCAAAATTTTGAGCATAATGAAAGATGGATATGTCATTGGGTGTTGGACTAGCAGATGTAGCCCAGGAGGGGTGAACTGCTTCATCATTCCTACTGTGTAAATGTTATGTGGTGTTTTATTTATCTATTTTACACTATTTTTCAGTGTTATTTAGGCTTATTTTCATGCTTCTAATTCACTAAATCATCTACAATTCATGGTTAAAATCCTCAATACTTAAGCAAAATAATGAGACAATTATGCACATGTTTTATAACTGAAAAGACACTTAGCACAACAAAACTAATATATTCAGATCAGATCATGGCCCAAACAACTTCTCCAACATGCCAAATCATCCTTTCTCCACTTCTCCAACATGCCAAATCATCCTTTCTCCAAGTGCCACACACACCCCTCAAATACAACTCCAAAATTTCAACGCAAGTCAACAGAAAACAACCAACACAAAAGTCAACATTGTGGTCAAATCTACAGTCAATGGTCACCAGTCAAAGTTAACATCCACCCTCAATTTGTGTGCCCTCTAATGCAGCGTCAAGAAATCAAAATTTATGTGCTGAAATCGAATCTAATGCTCAAGAGTTGACCCAAAGTCAATGTTGGTGAACGCTGTCCAGAAAGCCCTAAAATAGTCTGCAGTTTCTCTAGCTTCAGATTCACACGTGTGAGGGATGGAAGTCTCTCCTAAGCTGCATGAACCAATCATATCATAATAATAATGTGTGATGAGATGACCATGAAATGAGCATCATTTCTCTCCTATTTATATCCATCAATGAGGGTGTGTGACACATCTGTTGGGGCTTGTGAGCCTACATTACAAATCTAGGTGACCTTGATAATTTGCACATATGTGGAAAATAAAATAAAAATATAAGTTATACTCATCCAAACAAGATTATCTTTAGATCAATCTTTCACGTCCCTGAAAGAGGAATCCAAAAAATATATAATCATCATCATATGAGTAGTGCAACATGGAGTTTGGACCTAGTTGCCCAAAATTAGGACTCCCTCTCAACTAGGGAGAACTCCATTTGTCTACTTGTTCCATCCTATCATCAATACCATCATGTACTATCATCATCATCATCCTGCAATCCTATGTCATCCTACTTTAACATGCTTTGCTGGCTCTTGGGGCAAACAAACAAGAGTGAGTCACAAAGACATCACACTCTGCTGACCCGAAGTCAGTTTAGGGGTTAAAACCTCAATCAGACTCAAGAGAGTCACATACTAACCTGAAGTTAATTTTCTGACCTGAATTCAGTTTAGAGGAAAAACCTCATCAGACTTGATCCTAGATCAAGGTGTTGGACACATCCCCATCCTAGACATAGAGAGTACGACAATATTTGATACGTCCATCGGTCTTGCTATTGGTCTTTATCCACATTTCCTGCCTCATTGGACAAATGAGAGGTACTTCCCATGAGTCTAAAACTTAATGGGTAGGATGCAAGTGGGGCATATATTAAAGAGAGGGTAAACCAACTCAATATCATAATGGTGGGGAAGAAGCACACCAACAAGGTTCGACGAATCTAGCCCTATGGTTGCTTATAGCTCCAATAATTTATCCCTAAGACCCCTAGAGATCCTAGAGCTCATTGTCCAACTCAAGAAGGACCCTCACAATAGGGTCTATCCATGATTCCAAGCTTCTCATGAAAGGTTAAGAATTTTACCTTCTCTAGAGGCTTAGTGAGAGTATCCATGACTTGCTCATCAATCCCAATGTGATCAAGCCTTATGGCCTCGTTGTACCATATCCCAGATAAAGTGGTACCTAATATCAATATTCTTTTATCGATCGTGGAACACAGGATTATCAGAAAGACGAATCCCACTCTAGTTATCGCAAAGGATAACAATGGTATCTAGCACATGTACAAACAACTCACTAAAGAGATTTCTCAACCAAACAACTTCACAACAGGCCATACTCGTTGTAATGTATTTGGAATCATCAGTTCTCAAAGCAATCAATTTTTGCTTCCTGCTCATCCAATATATCGAAGCAGAACCCAAGGTGAAGCAACATCCAGATGTGCTCTTACGATCCACCACACTGCCTGCCCAATTGACATCAGTATATCCATGGAGTCTCAAACTCCCGACAGTGTATCTCAGCCCATGGTTGATTGTGCCCCAAAGATATCTCAATATATTCTTGGCACCAATCCAATGAATGTGATGAGGCTCAACCATATGTTGACTCAAAGTGTTCACTATAAAACATACATCCAGACGGGAGCTCACTAAGAACATCGGGCCCCCTACAAGTTGTCAATACTTGGTGGGATTTCCCATATCAGGTCCACCAGCGCTTCCACAAAACTTCTTAAATTTGAGTTCCATCGTATTTACATGGAATTATAGTCCACCATTCCAAATCTCTCCAGCAGTTTCAAAATATAATTTCCTTGAGAAAGGAAAATATCACCCGGATTTTTCAAAACCTCCAGGCCTAGGAAATAGTGCATCAGGTCTTTCATTTCGAACTCATAAGCTAGCTCCCTCTTACATTGATGAATGAGAGGGCCAACACCTATTAGGAAGAGATCATCCACATAGATAACCAGAATGAGAGGTATTTCTTTATCAACCTTAAAATAAAGGTTTGGATCAACACTTCGAGTGAAACCCAACTTCATCAAGTAGCTATCGATCCTCTCATACCAAGCCCTAGGGGATTGCTTCAAATCGTAGAGGTATTTCTTCAACCTGCATACATATGTGTCTCTAGCTTGGAATTTGAACCCCAAAGGTTTCTCCACATAGACCTCTTCCTTGATTGAACCATGTAAAAAGGCAGTCTTCACATCCATCTGATGTAGAATCCATATTTGCGTTATAGAAAGGGATATGATCGATTGGATGGTGGTATAGCGGGCCACAGGTGCGAATATATCATCATAATCTATGTCTTCCTTCTGAAAGAAGCCTCGGGCAAAAAATATGTCCTTGTATTTTTCAGCACTTCCATTTTCTCCATGCTTGATCTTGTAGAGCCTTTTCAAGGTGACAACAGATTTGTCTTCCGATCTTGGGACCACTTCCCAGTCATCATTCTTCATAATCGAATCATATTCTTCGTGAATAGCATCCTTTCAAACTTCATTCTTTACGTCTTCTTCAAATGATCCAGGCTCGGATTGTAAAATAGAACTCATGGCTTCTAGGTACACTTGATACCTATTAGACTTCTTACTTTCACGGAATGTCCCCCTTGGAGAAATATGTCTCTTGGCATATTTGAGAGTATCCCTAATCCATGAGGGTATCCTTTTATTTGAAAGAGGTGGATCTATAGGATCCATCAGACCTTCAACATCGAGCATCTGTTCATCCTTCAGCTCTTCCTTCCTTCCATCTTCTTCTTCTTCTTTGTCTTCCTTTGAGGTAGGAAGATCCCCCACTTTCTTGAGGGAAACATCTTCATCGAAGGTGACATCATGGCATATATCCACTTCTCTTTGACCAGACACATAGATTATATATGCCTGAGGTTTCACTGTAGCCCAAAAACATTCCCTTCTTCCCAAAAGCATCCAAATTGCTTCTCTTTTCTTTCAGCACATGAAAATAAACAAGAATTACAAAAAATCTAAGATGGGAGACATTAGGCTTATAACCAGAGAATAATTCTTCGGTATTTTTGGAGAACAATGTGGAATGTGGGCATCTATTTTGAACATACACAATTGTGTTCGAAACTTCTCCCCATAGAAACTTCGTAAGACCTTGGTCATATATCATGGCACGATCAACTTCCACAATGGTTCTCTTCTTTCTTTAAGTAACACCATTTTGCTCAGGAGTATACATAGTTGTAGTCTCCCTCTTAATGCAAGCTTCCCTGCAATAGTCATTGAATTCATCTGACTCATACTCAGTCCCATTATTGGTCCTCAAAATTTTGATTTTCTTCCCTGTTTGATCTTCAACCAAGGCCTTGAAGGTACAAAACCATTTGAATGCTTCGTCCTTATTCTTCAAGAAATATATCTTAGTCTTGAAGGAGAAGTCATATATAAAAGTCATGTAATATGAGCATCCTCCCAAGGATGTCTTCTGACACTTGAGGGGAATGGTACCCTTGTATGCTTCCCTTCAGTACAACCATGACATACACCTTCATGATCATATTTAAACTTGGGCATACTTGTCACCACCTTCTTTGCTTCGGGAAGGGCTTTGTAATGAAGGTGTGCAAAGCTCTGGTGCCATAGCTAGGTTTGAAGAGTTGTGTCACATGACATGGCCCCCAACAGACTTTCTCCAACTTGATAGAGTGTATCAACTATGAAACCAATAGTAAGAGCTTCTTTGAATTTCTTCTTCCAAATTTGTACCTTTCCATTGATGAATATCACCTTGAATACTTTGTCTTCCATTTCTGAAATGGACACAATATTCTTTTTCAAATCAGGTACATACAACACATCTTGTAAGCAGAGGACTTGACCTTGAGATAGATGAAGGGTCACAGTCCGTGTACCTTTCACGAGATAGGTGGCATTGTTTCCAAGTATAATCTCCAAATTACTATCGTTCTCAATCAAATAAGAGAGGGTTTATTTATATCCAGTGAGGTGCCTTGAAACACCACTATCAATCAACCAGATATCCAAGGTGTCGGGAGGAGATGCACCAGAGAGGGTAGATATTAGAATATATTCATTTTTCTTATTATCAACAACATTGGATTCATCATACCTGGAATTCCTTGACCTTTTGAAAGGTTGGGCATTTCCACTTCGATCAGAGGGAGCCTTCCTCTTTCCTTTGAACCTATTGTTCCTTTGATTGCCATTCCCCCTGAAGTTTTTGTTGTCATCATATCTAGGAGAGTCCCTTCTATTGGGGCCCTCTCTTGCATAGTGACCAAACTTGTTACAAGTGTAACATCTTCCCTTTATTCCTTTGGGCCCCACTCTTCCATGTATTTGATTTCTTGGACCACCATTGTTCCTCTTCTTTACATGAGCAGTAAAGGAAACAGGGTCACCTCCATTCCTATTTGAGGGATGGTATCTCTCCATCATCCTTGTATCCTCTTGAGTGCATCTTGTCAACAATTCATCAAAATCAAGAATCACAATATTATTAAGAATAATAGTGTTGAACACATACCATTCTCGAGGGAGTCCTCTAAGATCAATGAGGAAAATCTCTCGTTCAACTACCTCTTCTCCAATGGTTAGGAGATCATTCTTGATTTCTGTGAGCTTCATAAAATATGACTAAATGGATTCTTCTTTTCCCTTCTTGATATTCTTAAACTTGTTCTTGAAGATTAGCATTGCTAGCCCTGAACATGCTAACCAACTTGTCATACATATCTTTAGATTTACCCAGCTCAAAGGTATAAGAAACCAAGTGCTTATGAATAGAATCCATGATAATCATCTTCACCTTGACTTCCCCTCTTATATACTTCATCTTTGTGGTAGCCGATGCATTTGATGGAGGCTCATGGATCTTACCCTACACATAATCCATGACATATTGATATTCCAATACCAAATCCAAAGACATCTTCCAGGCATGATAATTAGACTTATCGGTCAACTTAACATTAGTCTTGAAACCCTTGTAGGTTGAGGAGGACATTTGTCCTTTATAAGACAACTTCTTAGGTGATTTCTTTTAACACTAGTTTGGGCTTTGTCTTCACCTTAGCTCTGATACCATGTTAAATGGTATGTTCTATGCTTAAATGAAATTTACTTCACTCTTCTTTAAGGCCCAATTCAGATTTATCAATCACATAAACATGAAAGTAAAATGATGATAGAACATAAAAATAGATCAAAAGACGACAAGCCGAATAAGATAACATAATTTGTAATTCTTCTTGTCCAGAAAATATAGAGATAAATGTTTGTTACAACAGTCAACAAGATTCCCTAGCCAGCAAAGACTTGAGTTGGCCAAACCAACTTTTCCAACATGCCAAATCAGCCTTTCTCCAAGTGTCACACACACCCCTCAAAGACAGCTCCAAAAAGTCAACACAAGTCAACAGAAAATGGTTAATGAAAAAGTCAATGTTGCGGTCAAAGATGTGGTCAACGATCATTAGTGAAAGTCAGTGTCCAACGTCAATTTTTGTGCCCTCCAATGCGGCCTCAAGAAATCATAATTTTTGTGCTAAAATCGAAGTCAAAGCTCAAGAGTTGACCCAAAGTAAAATCTGTCTAGAAAGCCCTAAAATAGTCTGCAATTTCTCCAGCTTCAGATTCACACGTGTGAGGGATAGAAGCCTCTCCTAGGCCATATGAACCAATTAGATCAAAATAATAATGTATGATGAGATGATGATGAAATGAGCATCATATATCTCCTATTTATATCCATCAATGAGGATGTGTGAAACATCTGTTGGGGCTTGTGAGCCTACATTACAAATATGGCCGACCTTTACAATTTGCACATATGTGGAAAATAAAATCAAAATATAATTTTTTTTCATCCAAACAAGATGGTATTTAGATCAATATTTCACCTGTCCAAAAGAGGAATCCAACAAAAATATAGTCATCATCATATGAGCAGTGAAACATGGAGTTTGGACTCAGTTTCCAAAAATTAACACACATCCCTAACTGTTTGTGCCTCCTAAGCATTGTAGATATGAAGCCTGCCACCTTGGTAAAATGAAAATCCTTCTTGCAATGATCTTTGCTACATATCCAACACTGCAACAGTCCCCTACCATCACCTCTATTCTGCTGCTTTATAGGTTGCAGCCCATGTCCCGTCTCAACTGCATTAAAATTCTTGTAAGGAGAAACATTTTCTTTATCACGTGCATCCTGGGCTCTTCGCTTTGGTGGCCACTTCCCTTTCACTTTCATGTTCCCCTTCAAATTATGCTTAGTGTTAGTATGAATCTTAATTCCAAGCGTACGAAAAAAGACCACATTAGCTGCGCATAACAAACAACCCTAACAACATAAATGACTACTTATATATTCAGATCTGCAGTTAGTTGATCAAGATAAATGTTGCAAAAATCTAGATCTATGCATTAGAAGACATTAAACAGTAGAAAAGACAAGATTTACTCTATGCATCCAATAGACAAGACAAGAATATATCAAATGAATTTGGTATTAATGGCACCTGGGAGGAAAACACAAGAGGGTGTTCCCTGTTCTCCTCAATGGGATGGGTTCCTGTAAGTCCTGAGCAATTCAGATTTAGAATTCCTCTCTCTTGATGGTGTATAAAACCTAAAAAAAAAATGGAAAAGTATGGCTATGATGGTGGATCAATAGCCAAAACAAAAGTTGAGAGCCAGAGTGATATTTAGGCAACAAAAGGTGACAAATGAATGGGAAAACCCTTCTATTTATAACAAAATATTGAGTTAGTCTAGATATTGGTGCATAATTAAAATATTATTAACCAAATATAGATCCAACTTTTATGGAATATTTTATTATATTTGTTGGAGGGAAAAGGAATTTGACTTGAGTTAAATCCCCTTATTTGTAAATGATAAATAAATAAATGATTTATTTATCATTTTAAGGATGTGATTAAGTAATAATAAATAAATAAATGATTTATTTATCATTTTAAGGATATGATTGAATAATAATCAAATAAATAATGATTTATTTAATTATTTTAAGGATATGGTTGAGTAATAATCAAATAAATAATGATTTATTTAATTATTTAAGGGAGATTTAGTCATATTTAACAAAGAATATTATTTAAGTAATGTTTAAATAATTATTCTTAGAAAATAATAAGATAAATAATGATTTATCTAATTAATTTCCTCGTTTTGGGTTAAACATAACAAAGAATATTAATTAAAATGTTGTTTAACTAACTATTCCTTGAGGAAAACCAAACAAATATGGATTTATTTAATGTTTCCCCATGGGGTTTCCTGTTTAGACCATAAACAACTTAATAAGGGTGGGTTTACTAAGTTATTTTCATAGTGAATGCAATTATACTTAGGGTAAAATTGGTCTTACATGGTGTACTTGGGTCCATCTAATACCAATGGGTTAGATGACCAAAAAATGTTGTAACACTTAGGCTCAACTTTACACTTTTACTGCTCATAGCAATGCTTAAGTTTCCTGAGGGATTCCTCCAATGATCTAGGCTCATCAAACTCAATCTGATCTCTATATTCTACTAGAAATCCACTAATGAACCTTTGAATATTTTCTTTCTCATCATTGAGGTAAGGAACATACCTCAACAGCTCCAGGAACCTGCTAGTATACTCACCATCTATCATAGAACCCATCTGCAACTCATAAAACTCCTTTGATATGTCATCATAATATCTCTCAGATAAGTAATTCTTCTTAAAGAGTCTCTCAAATTCATCCCAAATCAACTCTTCCTCCTGAATTCCCTTGAAACTCTTCATATATTCCCACCAAATGTTTGCTTTCCCTTTGATACTAAGGTAGCTATTTTGGATTTCGTGTTCTTTAAATAGTTATGTAATTTGAAGAACTTATTCATCCCTAGCAACCATGCCTCTGCATCTTCTGATATTTTCATATTTCCATTGAATGTAAGAGGGTTGACTTTATTGAAATCCTAAGGAAATTACTCAATCCTCCTATAAGGATGATGGCAGTGATTATGGTGATGATGTCTCCTGGGGTAAGAACTAGAATGATACCCATATATACCAGTCCTCTTTTCAGGTGTATCCAATGATCTGTCACCACTGATTATGTCCCCTCTATCCAACCTATATCCCTATCGAGACCTGCTACCTTAGGCCCCATTAGTCTTCTCTTCATGTTCTTCACTAATCCTTAGTTTTCCTAGTCTCTAAGAGTTTAAAAAACTTTGAAGGATCACTGCATTAACCTATTCTTATTTTTCTTGATCCTTTGCAAGTATTTCTTGAGCCTCAACCAACCTGTCATTGTCAGCCTTGCAACTTCTAATCACTGCTCTCAAACTCCTCAATGTATCTATTATACTAGGAGAATATTCACCTCCTTGTGCCCCAACTGATATGTAGGGAGAGTCACGTGAACCATATTCCACCATTTTTCGTATAATATTTGATTCTCTTCTTCAAATGATCCAGGCTCAGATTTTACAATAGAACTCATGGTTGCAAGGTACCCTTGGTACCTATTCGGCTTCTTACTTTCACGGAATGTCCCCCTTGGAGAAATATGTTTCTCACCATCTTCTAGAGTATCCCTAAGCCATGAGGGTCACCTTTTATAAGGAGGTGGATCTATAGGATCCATCAGACCTTCAAAATCGGGGATCAATTCATCCTTCAACTCTTCCTGCCTTCCAGCTTCTTCTTCTTCTTTGTATTCTTTCGAGCTAGGAAGATTCCCCACTTTCTTGAGGGAAATATCTTCATCGAAGGTGACATCGTGGCATATATCCACTTCTCTTTCACGAGGAACATAGATTATATATGCCTTCGAGGTTTCACTATATCCCACAAACATTCTCTTCTTCCCAGAAGCATCCAAATTGCTTCTCTTTTCTTTCGGCACATGAAAATAAACAGGACTTCCAAAAACTCTAAGATGGGAGACATCAGGCTTATAAACAGAGAAGACTTCTTGAGGAGTTTTTGAGAACAACGTGGAATGTGGGCATCTATTTTGAACATACACAGTTGTGTTCCTAGCTTCTCCCCATAGAAACTTTAGAAGACCTTGGTCATATATCATGGCACGATCAAATTCCACAATGGTTCTATTATTTCTTTAAGTAACACTGTTTTTCTTAGAAGTATACACAATTGTAGTCTCCCTCTTAATGCCATCTTCCATACAATAGTCATTGAGTTCATCTGACTCATACTCGGTCCCATTATCGATCCTCAAAATTTTGATTTTCTTCCCTGTTTGATTTTCAACCAAGGCCTTGAAGGTACAAAACCATTTGAATGCTTTGTCCTTCTTCTTCAAGAAATATATCCAAGTCTCGCAGGAGAAGTCATCTATAAAAGTCATGTAATATGAGCATCCTCCCAAGGATGTTACGGACAACAAACCAGATAGATCAGAATGCATCAATTGCAAAATATCAGATGTCTTTGTGACACTTGAGGGGAATGGTACCCTTGTATGCTTCCCTTCGTTACAACCATGACATACACCTTCATGATCATCTTTAAACTCGGTCATCCATGTCACCACCTTGTTTTCTTCGGGAAGGAATTTTTAATGAAGGTGTGAAAACCTCTAGTGCCATAGCTCGGTTTGAAGAGTTGTGTCACATGACATGGCCCCCAACGGACTTCCTCCAACTTGATAGAGTGTATCAACTCTAAAACCAATAGTAAGAGCTTCTTTGAATTTATTATTCCAAATGCGTACCTTTCCATTGATGAATATCACCTTGAATCGTTTTCTTCCATTTCTGAAATGGACACAAGATTATTTTTCAAATCAGGTACGTACAACACATCTTGTAAGTGGAGGACTTGACCTTGAGATAGATGAAGGGTCATAGTCCATGTACCTTTCATGGGATAGGTGGCATTGTCTCCAAGGATAATCTCCAAATTAGTATCCTTTTCAATCAAATAAGAGAAGGCTTCTTTATATACAATGAGGTGCCTTAAAACACCACTATCAATCAACCAGACATCCAGGGTGTCGGGAGGAGATGCAGCAGAGAGGGCAGATACAAGAATATATTCATTTTTATTATTATCAACAAAATTGGATTTATCATACCTGGAATTACTTGACCTTTTGAAAGGTTGGGAATTTCCACTTCGATCAGAGGAAGCCTTCCTCTTTCCTTTGAACTTGTTGTTCCTTTGATTTCCATTCCCCATGAATTTGTTGTTGTCATCATCTCTAGGAGAGTCCCTTATATTGGGGAACTCCCTTGCATAGTGACCAAACTTGTTACAAGTGTAACATCTTCCCTATCTTCCTTTGGGCCCCACTCTCAAATGCATTTGATTTCTCAGACCACCATTGTTCCTCTTCTTTGCATGAGTGGTAAAAGCAATAGGGTCACCTCCATTCCAATTTGAGGGATGGTATATCTCCATCATCCTTGTATCCTCTTGAGTGCATATTGTCAACAATTCATCAAAATAAAGCTTCACAATATTAATAGGAATAGTAGTGTTGAACACATACCATTCTCGGGGGAGTCCTCCAAGAGCAATGAGGAAAAGCTCTCGATCAACTAGCTCTTCTCCAATGGCTAAGAGATCATTCCTGATTTCTGTGAGCCTCATAAAATATGATTGAATGGATTCTTATTTTCCCTTCTTGATATTCTTCAACTTGTTCTTGAATAAGAGAACTTGATTAGCATTGATAGCCCTGAACATGCTAACCAACTTGTCATACATATCTTTAGATGTAACCAACTCGAAAATATAAGAAACCTAGTGCTTATGAATATAATCCATGATAATCATCTTCGCCTTGACTTCCCCTCTTATATACTTCGTCTTTGTGGCAGCTGATGCATTTGATGGAGGCTCATGGATCTTCCTTACACATAATCCATGACATCTTGATCTTCCAATACCAAATCCAAGACAAATTCCAGGTAGGATAATCAGACTTATCAGTCAACTTATCATTAGTCTTGAAACCCTTGTAGGTTGAGGAGCACATTTGTCCTTGATAAGACAATTTCTTCGGTGATTGATTTTCACACTAGCTTGGGATTTGTCTTCACCTTAGCTCTGATACCATGTTAAAATTAGATAACCATGGTATGTTCTATGCTTAAATGAAATTTACTTCACTCTTATTTAAGGCCCAATTCAGATTTAAAAATCACATAAACATGAAAGTAAAATGTTGATAGAACATAATAATAGATCAACAGATGACAAGTCGAATAAGATAAAATAATTTGTAATTCTTCTTGTCCAGAAAATATAGAGATAAATGTTTGTTACAACAGTCAACAGGATTCCCTAGCCAACAAAGACTTGAGTTGGCCAAACCAACTTTTCTAATGTGCCAAATCATCCTTTCTCCAAGTGTCACCCACACCCCTCAAAGACAGCTCCAAAAAGTCAACGCAATTAACCGGAAAATGGTCAACATAGAAGTCAATGATGTGGTAAAAGTTGTGGTCAACAGTCAGCAGTGAAAGTCAATGTCGGGCCTTAATTTTTGTGCCCTCCAATGTAGCCTCAAGAAATCAAAATTTCTGTGCTAAAATTGAAGTCAAAGCTCAAGAGTTGACCCAAAGTCAACGCTGTCTAGAAAGCCCAAAAATAGTCCGCAATTTCTCCAGCTTCAGATTCACACGTGTGAGTGATGGAAGCCTCTCCTAGGCCATACGAACCAATCAAATCACAAGAATAATGTGTGATGAGATGATGATGACATGAGCATCATCTCTCTCCTATTTTTATCCATCAATGAGGATGCATGACACATCTGTTGGGGCTTGTGAGCCTACATTACAAATCTGTCTGACCTTGACAATTTGCACATGTATGGAAAATAAAAGAAAAATATAAGTTCTGCTCATCCAAAAAAGATGATATTTAGATCAATATTGCACCTATTCGAAAGAGGAATCCAACAAAAATATAATCATCATCATATGAGTAGTGAAACATGGAGTTTGGACCCAGTTTCCCAAAATTAACACACATCCCCAACTATTTGTGCCTCCTAATCATTGTAGATATGAGGTCTGCCACCTTGGTAAAATGAACAATATTTTTTGCAATGATCTTTGCCACGTATCCAACGCTGCAACAATCCCCTACCATCACCTCTATTCTGCTGCTTTATAGGCTGTGGCCCATGTCCCTTCTCAACTAAATTAAAATTCTCTTAAGAAGAAACATTTTCTTTCTCACCAGCATCCTGAGGTCTTCACTGCTTCGGTGGGCACTTCCCTTTCACTTTCGCATTCCCCTTCAAATCAAGCTTAGGCTCAAATTTACACTTTTACTGATCATAACAATGCTTAAGTATCTTGTGGGTTTCCTCCAATGATCTAAGCTCATCAAACTCAATCAGGTCTCTATATTCCACTGGAAAACCACTAATGAAACTTTCAATATTTTCTTTCTCATCATTTAGGTAAGGAACATACCTTAGCAGCTCTAGGAACCTGTTAGTATACTCACCATCTATCGTAGAACCCCTCTGCAACTCATAAAACTCCTTAGCCCTGTCACCATAATATCTCTCAGATAATTAGTTCTTCTTAAAGACTCTCTCAAATTCATCCCAAATCAAATCTTCTTCCTAAATTCCCTTGACATTCTTCACATATTCCCACCAAATGTTTTCTTTCCCTTTGATACTGAAGGCATTTATTTTGGCTTTTATGTTCTCTAAATAGTTATGTAATCTGAAGAACTTATTCATCCCTAGAAACCATGCCTCTGCATCTTTTGACATCTTCATCTTTCTATCGAATGTAGGAGGGTTGAATTTATTGAACTCCTAAGGAAATTAATCGATCCTCCTATAAGGATTATGGTAGTGATTATGGTGATGACGTCTCCTAGGGTAAGAAATAGAATGATACCCATACATACTAGTCCTCTTGTCAGGGGTATCCAATGATCTGTCACCACTGGCTGTGTCCCGTATATCCAACTTGTATCCCTACTGAGACATGCTACCTTAGGCCCCATTAGTCTTCTCTTCATGTTCTTCACTAATCCTTAGCTTTCCTAGTCTCTAAGAGTTTGAAAAAATTTGAAGGATAACTGCATTAACCTATTCTTGTTTTTCTTGATCCTTTGCAAGTACTTCCTTAGCCTCAACCAAACTGTCATTGTCAGCCTTGCAACTTCTAATCACTACTCTCAAAATCCTCAATGTATCTATTATAATAGGAGAATATTCACCTCCTTGTGCCCCAAATGATATGTAGGGAGAGTCACGTGAACTATAGCCCACCATTTTGATTGTAATATTTGATTCTCTTCTTCTTGCAA
This sequence comes from Pinus albicaulis, assembly GCA_034641835.2. Taxonomy (NCBI): domain Eukaryota; kingdom Viridiplantae; phylum Streptophyta; class Pinopsida; order Pinales; family Pinaceae; genus Pinus; species Pinus albicaulis. The sequence goes on along the minus strand of CM076569.1, from coordinate 877,495,621 downwards.
GTATACCATGTCAGTTAAACTGAAATATAAACATAACCAACATACCTTAATGAAGTTTAGGGGAGGCTGATCTCATCTACAAAATTAATCTAAATTAGTGTGATACATGTATAATCATAATCATATCAATATCCCAACATCATGCATGAAAATAAATATTGCATACCATAAACTCATGCATGCCTAACAACATGCATCTAGCTGCATGGGCCAAAAGGGTTAACCATAACCATACCACCGAAAGAGAGCACAACTTTATCTGATACCACTTTGTAATGCTTCCTCCCATATCTACCCACTTTCACCAGAATTCCTTGGTAAACATGAGCTGAGGGATACTATGAAATGACTCAACCTCCTAGATAACCTTAAGGAAATGGAGTCAACAAGCCAAGACATTACTGACCTTCCTCAGGTGCTATAATACCTCCAAGGGATAAGCCACCCTTGCATGTGTCCAAATCCCGAGTTAAATTTCCTTTTCACGAATATGGACTACCATACATTGGCAAAACGTTGCCTAATTTCGACTATAACCCTCTAGTTGCATGCATGATGCTTACAAGGGAGTGACTGTAGTCATTTTCACCTAGTTTTGTGCCTACAACTGCAGAATTTGAGCCACTTTTTTAGGGCTAGTCTCCAAATCACTACCCAAAAATTGACACAACTTTCCAGAATGATAAATGACACAAGGAAAAATCCTCTAAAACAAAACTTAATCAAGGACTTGACCTAACCCAGTCTAACCATGACATTCATTCTGTCAAAGACATAGTAAACATGGAATCTATAGGTCATGAATGCATATATGAACATAGAGATATGAAACTTATATGAGAAACATCAAGAAGGTCTAATGCCCTCTCATAATAGCTATAATAACATCTATTAGGTCATGCATTCATTAAGCAAACATTTACAAGTAAAAACATGACAAGGGCCATAACTTGAATATGTCATAAAACCATGCTTATAACTAGCATATGACCAGATAAATAACAATGATAACACAAACATTAAAGTCACATAATAAAAAATATAATTACTCATGAATTACAAGGGAAAATATCTCTTATCATTCATATGCAAAATCCAACCAAGTGAGGGACTTCCACGTACCACTCGACCATAGAGTGAGCTAAACCAAATATTTATTTTAACCAATAACCCCGATGCCATGTTACAAGAATGAATATTGGATCCCATGGAATAAATAGATGCATAAACAACCAAGGTAATCCATAGGTTAAACCACCTCCACCCTCACACTATTGTGATATCACCTAAACCGGTCTCGAGGTCACAAGACAAAACCAAGCCTGGATGCCTTAGAATCCCTTCACCATCCCTTGAGGTGTTTTCCTGTCTCCAACCACCTGTTGAGGGATTCCCGAAGTAAACCATCTCCATCCCCAACCCTTGGGATTTTCCTATTACCACCTCACCTCGATCCAAAAAAACTTTTGGCAATCCAATGCTCAACCAAGAATGAATCCCATCACACCATGACTATTCAGAAATGGATAGGAAAGGCAGAAACCACTATCAAACCAGGAAAAACCCATGTTAATGATGAAAAATGAACCAAATACACACATGTATATACCATGCATGCCGAAACCAACTAAGAAAGCATACATGCAACCTGTTACCTGCAAGTATTCCCGCTGGAGTTTTTTGATCCAACCTTTGCTTAATTGATCCTTTATTTTCTTTGCTTTCCTTTTCCTTCCTTTGATTGCTTTATTTTTCCTCTTGGTTCTCTTCTCCTCTCTGAAAAAAATTCCAAAATTGAACTGGAAAAAGGCTCCAAACTGATGCTTTGAATCCTTTTTATTATTGATGCCTCTAATTTCTTCATTTTCATAGTCACATGCAACCTGAGACCTTTCACCTTCATTTTCTCCTAATATCCTTTATTTTTATAAGTAAAATGCCAATAATGCCTCTTTTCCTTTTCAAATCCTTTGACAATGCCTTTTCCAATTTCCCCTTAGCCATAATAAAAAACAAGTGATTCCCACTTGGATGTTTTTCCCAACATTCAGCTTGGAATATGTCTCCCATGAACTTGGTATTATATTGCCTTTATTAACTTTATTATGTGAAATTTTAACCTATGGTTGTTACAGGTGGGATTGCACTAAAGCCTGAGGGTGGAGACAGAAAAATTCCTCAAGGTATTGGTGAAGAAATCAGGAGGCATCCAAGATTTTTTAGGGCCTAGTGATACCTTGACTGGTTTTGGAATGATTGTGGTAAATCTCGGTAGTGTATGTTTGTTGTTTGGGCCTAGGAATCCCTTGATCGGTAATGGTGGGATTTTGGTAAAGTATGGTTGTGTAGGTGTGTGTTTCTATCTTAGGAGTCCCTTGACTAGTTTTGGCAGGATTTTTTAAAATCCTAAGGAAGCCCTGGTTGTTTTGTTGTGAGTCCCACATTCATGCTTGGAATATGGCATGGGGGTGATTGGCTGAAAAAAATATTTGGTTCAGCCCAATATATGGTCGAGTGGTACATGAAAGTCCATGACTAGGTTGTATTTTGCATATGTTAATAACAATTCTTTTCCTCTTGTATTTCATGAGAAAATTTCCTTGTTATGATGTGGCTTTGATGGTTGTTTTATAATTGTTATTATTTCAGTTATATGTTGGTTATAAAAATGGTTTCATGAAAAATTATAATTATGTCCCATCATATTTTGATTGGTAAATTATTGGTTATCGAATGCATGACCTAATAGATGTTATTGCAATTGTTATGAGAGGGAATTAGACCTTGTTGATTATTTGCAGATAAATATCAGACTCGTATGTTCTGCTATGCATTCAGGACCTGTAGATTACATGTTCTCAAAATGTTTGACAAAATTTCTATCATGGTTAGGCTTGGTTAGGTCAAGTTCTTGATAAAGTTTTGCATTAATGGATTTTTCTTGGTGTCATTCTTCATTTTGGAAAGTTCTATCAAGTTTTGGGCAGAGGTCTAGATACTAACCCTGAGAAGTGGCTCATAATTAGGGGTCGCATGCTGGGAACTAGGATATATAGACTACAATTGTTGGGAGGTAGGGTTATCCATGTGAATAGAGGTTTATTGGGCGTAACCCAACTTAATCAAGATTTTGGCTAAGACTCTGCATTTTTTGGGGTGGAGCGCAAAACAAAGTGTGAAGTGGACAGTGCAGCGGAGCAGCTTAAATATACCACACGGTGTCATAGGGGCTTCGAGGCGGGTCGAAGCCCGACATTTTTGTATAGTGCACAATGTTGTAAATGGTTTTGGGTCATATTTTCTTGTTTTGTAGAGCCTATGGTATCTAGACCATGGTATTGTAATGATGTAGCCTTACTATTTAATAATATATAAAGGGTTGAAATGCTATTATAATGATATGATACAATGGGAGTGCTATGGTAAATCATTATGATATGTAGTATTGTAGCGAAGGGAAGGCTCTACAACTGAGTGCGCAGAGACCTGGGAAGAGTCAGCAGCTTAGTGCACAAACAACTTGTCGCTTAGTGCGCAGGTCGAGATTGGGTGTATTCAAAGATTCATCATAATAAAGAAGAAATTTTTTGGATGATATTTTCGTGTTCTTATGTGTTTTTTTATATATTTTCTTAATATATGTTATTGCGAATTAGTTATTACAATTGCATGTTATGTCAGTGCAGTAATGGTTTATGGATTTATATCATATGCTTCTATGATTAATTTAATGGGGAGAAGTGATTTATAAAAGTTGAGAGTAAGATAACATAAAAATACCACATCACCCAGTCCCTCAAGGTTGCAGAAACCTGGTTCTTCATCCACCTATAGTAACTTCAGGTGAGACTACGATCTACTTGCAGGTTGTTGCCAAAAGGGCCAGCGATCAAGGGTTTTGTTGGTGCGCAGTAAGATCGAACCTGGGTCAGCCCAAATCAAGCCAAAAAATGGCTACTTCGTTAGGACCAGGATCTGTTTAAGGGATATGTGGATGTGGAATGCATCGAAGAAATAAATTCAAGACTGGACAGGCCTGAAAGAGAGAGAATTTGCGGATCAAAAAAATAGAAATCCTCATCTGCCATCTGAAGCGTGGCTACAGAAATACATCTTTACAGATCAATATGATACTTTCTTCAATTATTTTCCTTTTGAGTTGTACTAGTGGATATCAATATTGACTGAAAGAAAGGATTGTTTTAAGGGTGATAAACCTATGGTGTGGACTCCTGAGCTGATACAACGACTCAAGAGAAACAACAATAGTATTTCGAGGGTTGTCGATTTATGGATTTATATTATCTTGGGAGGATTCATTACAAAGTTCGCAATAGACTCGAATGTGTCCTATAGCGAAGAAAAATGATGATTATTCAAACGACCACGAGGTAAGTATTTAAAATCTATTAAAATTTTGATTAAGATACTTTTGTCAGATTTATAGTTCACTTATGTTTGGGATAAGAGAAAGTAAATATGAGCAAGAGATTGGTGCAACGTGAAGTGGAAAGAGATATAAAGTAGACATTTAGCAGAAGCTATAAGAAGACATTCAACAAAAGCAGGAGCAGTTAGAGGAGATTTGGGCAACTGCGAAGACCTTACCAATCTCAGAGAAGCTTGCCAACATCAGTGAAGGAAATGTCATCCAGAAGAAAATATAAGAGCTAAGAAAAGAAGAGTAGGTTTTGATAGAGAAAACTCATCCTTGGTAGGATGAGGCTCTCCAAATATCTCAGGAAGTGTATGGGAAGCTTCAAGAGCTTCAGCAAAGATACTAAGTGGTATTGTAGAAGACAACAAGATCGACTACAAAATCATTGTTGGAAGAAGTGTGCAGTGGAAGGCCTACGACACCATATCAGGAAAGATCACAAGAAAAGCATATGAGTGACTAAGGATAAGTCACAAGTGAGTGTTTGGGGTATGTTGGAAGTGGCCCAACTTGGCCTATATTTTGGATAAGACTCCACATTTTGTAGGGTGGAGCATGTAGTGGAGTGCACAACGGAGTGTGAAGTGGACTGTGCAGCGGATCATCTTAAATATACCGCGCTGTGTCATAGGGCTTCAGGGTGGGTCAAAGCCACTCCTTTTCATAAAGTGCACAATGTTGTAAATGGTTTTGGGTCATATTTTTTTGTTTTTTGGAGACCATGGTATCTAGACCATGGTATTGTAATGATGTAGCCTTACGATGTAATAATATATAAAGGGTTGAAATGATATGTTAATGATATTATATGATGGGATTGTTATGGTAAATAATTATTATATGTAATCTTGTAGTGAAGGGAAGGCTCTGCAGTTGAGTGTGCAAAGGCCTGGGAAGAGTCTGCAGCTTAATGTGTAAACCTCCTACAACTTAGTGAGCAGGTCGAGATTGGGTGTATTCAAAGATTCATCATAATAAAGAAGAAGTTTTGTGGATGATATTATGGTTTTCTTATGTGTTTTATGTATATATTTTCTTAATACATGTTCTTGCGAAGTAGCTATTACATTTTCATGTTATGTCGGTGCATTAATGGTTTATGGATTTATATGATATGTTTCTGTGATTAATTGAATGCGGTGAAGTGATTTATAAGAGTTAAGAGTAAGATAACATAAAAATACCACATCTCCCAGTCCCTCAAGGTTGCAAAATCCTAGTTCTGCATCCACCCATAGTCACTTCGGTTAGGACTGCAATTTGCATACAGGTCATTTCCAAAAGGGCCAGTGACCAAGGGTTTTGTAGGTGCATAGTAAGATCGAACAACAACGATCTCTGAATTCCTAAACAGAGGATCTTGCAACAAACCAGAAAAATACACGCAAACCTTCCTATATTATATTAGAAAAATACAAAATGAGACAGATAACCTACCTCACTCTGATGCTAATGCCCATTAGTGTCGTTTCCTGATATTCTCACTTCCAAGTTCAATCCTTTAAGTATCCTCGCTAATGTTTAGCTGTAAGGAAGATCAAACCAAATTGATGAATGCATATATAACATAATTTACTCTAACATAAACTATGTGAAATATCAGAGAGTAACACACTAAATGCATAATAATTTACACATTTATGGAAGGAAAACATATAATGTATTATTATTATAAAAGGGAATCATACAACCATTTAAGCTCTGATGTTGGAAGCCACCTTCGGATGGGTTTCCAAGTCCTCACCAATACCTTAAAGCACTCCTTTCTCCTCCAGAATTTGACAACGTTTAGGCATAACTGAGCGCAATGATGGCAACCAGCATTGATCAACCATTTCCTTTAATATAGCATTCATTTATGGGAAGGAAGAGAGGTTGGGGATCCAAAAAAGGAGGAATAAGGTCCACATCTTGAGGGGAAGATCCCTAATTGTATGATCAAAGGCTTGAAATGGTAGCCCTCGACTCTATCCTAATTCAACTGTTATCAGTTCTTCGTTCTTGAGGCTTCTAGGAGGAGAAGCTTCTCTTCCATTTTTGGAGAAACTACTAAGATAGGATCATTGCGATTTTCCACTTGAATTCTCACGTTGGTAGTGCTATACACACGTCATGGTGAAGGTGGAAAGTGAAAGGGTTTAACTATAGGGACCATGCTGGGTCTACAAATAGGTTTTTTCACAAGATATTTGCATAATTTCTTGAAGGTATTTCTCTTTTGGTCTCCAGGGATGCTATGATCATGTTTTCATGGTGAACACATTAAAAATGTTTGTCACTTTGCGACATTTTGGGAAAATTTCAACAACTCAGGGCATGAGATAGGGAGTGAGACAAAATACAAAATAACATATGCCCCCTAAAGCATGAAATAAGAATGAGGAGTGATGGTTGAAGTGCTTTACAAGTCATGGAAATGACTTAGGAAACCACTGTTAGGAGACCTGCAAATAAAACATAATACAATACATATGAAATCTCTGATATATGCTCAATAATACATATCTAAGCAAACAATACATGGATCCATGGCATGGACGCAGCCATCTGACTGAAAAGGATCATGAATATGACTATGAATCTACGGCATGGGAAAAACCATCTAACTAGAGAGATCCATGAGTAAAATCATGAATATTGAATAGCACCACGTAGCCTGGATCTAGAAAAGGAAATCTAGGGTCTTTTGTCTCAACCTGACCAAAGTATGAATCTAACCATGTGAATAGACGTGTTGAATTTTAACATGGCAGAAACTACTTGATTACCGATCAAGAAGGTAGATCGTTAACATGCACGAGAGAAACCACCAATGATGGAAAAGGCTCTCAAGGAACAATATCACAATCTACAAGAGTGAATAAGGGAGCTGAAGTAAAACACTCACAGAATCATTCGATCAAAGGTCAATGATGTGAACATGTCATTGAATGTGAAAAAGCCGCCATTGAGGCATGCAAGCTCCAAGGTACTGAAAAAGGGGTTCTAGATCATCTTCCTAGATAATGAGCTAGAGTAAACAAGAAGCAATCCATCGAAGGAGGGCCATAATGTTTCCCACATCATCAAAATGAAACAAATGATTTTTCAAGTTGATGAGAGTGATTCAAGATTGTGGTAGAGAAGCTCAAATGAGGCACAAGAGGTTTGGATTTGTAGATGGGAATTCTCTTGAACATATCGGTGATACAACTCCAGATGTTGGCAACATTTTACTCAAAATGGGATAAATGGTCATGGTGACAATAGGATATTATCAAATGAGAGGAAAATGGATTTCCAAAACCTAGGAAGGAAAGTGACAAAGAGAGGATAACCTAAACCCGAAATGGGATGAAGATAAGTGTCATGTTCATGAACGACATACTTCCTTTGATACATAATACAAGATACACTTACTTCCATTTTTCCCCACTATTTCTAGTGAGTACCTATTTATTTTTTATTGCGAGCTTGAAGAGGATACCATATGCTTAGTATATAAGTTATCCCCTTTGGATGAATCCATCCTAGTAATTTTAGTGATCCCTAGGAAGGAGTAACTTGGTCTCGTCATGGTGACAAGTCCTGTGTCATTTAAGTTTTACGAGTCCGGAAGAGGGGTAACTCGACATTTTTTTCATGTTTAGGGAGTTTGAAAAAGAGGCAAAAATAAAAATAAAAATCCAGAGGTCCCTTTTCGTAAATAGTCCCTCAAATCCGAAAAGGTAGAAAACGATATCCGAGAGAACCTCTTAGTCATGTTCGACTAAGTGATTCATTTTTCATACTTATTCTATCTCATTCTAGAAAATATTTAAACTTATACGGAGTAGATGCTAATGCATTTACTTTAACGAGCTCGAAATGACAAGTGCTCGAAAATGTTTTCATATTTTGGGAGTATGAAAAGAGCTGAAAGAGGACTCATCGTGAAGGAACATGTTAGGGCCCTATACTACTAGTGTATTCCCTTATTTTTGTTAGTGTAGCCCCCTTATTTTTATTTTGGTACCCCGATAGTACCCATATCGTTATTATTGTGCCCCATAATAGGCCACTATTGTTATTGATGTGCACTTACATTATTATCGTTAGGTCGGCTAGGATTATATTGTGACCCCATTGAATTATATATATATATATATATATATATATATATAAAGGAGATTTTGTAATTTTTATCATGCAATAATTTTTCATTTATGTGATGTAAAGGAGGTTTCCACCTTGAGGAGGTTGATTTCTAAGGTGTTGATCTCTCTTTTTTTCTATTTTGTGAGTTGGTTTCATAGCATTTTTATTTTCCACCAATATTGCACATTTATCGATGCCCAAATTAGCACTTTTAATCTGCATCGTAGATCTCTACTCCGTGATCCAACGGTTATCGCTTCATCGCGACCTCCGCTTCCATGGTTTTCTTCATAAAAACACATAGCCTCGGACTTGAAATACTTCAGATTTTAACTTCGAACTGTATCGCGTCCGGTATCATATCGTATTTCGGAATATCAAGGTTTTATGCTATACTCCCCTTTTTCACCTCCTATGCGATTTAACACTGGAAAGGCTTTACATCCGGATTTGAAATCCTTTGAATAATAGTTCTAAGCTGCATCACATCTGGCCCCTTTATCGCACTTCGACGTTTATGAGTGCTATCTCTTCGCATTGCCACTTCGCACTTCCTGTGACCACTGTGTTTGTGCGATTTTTGTCCTGCCCCGATTGCGATATGCGATCGTAATATCACATCCCAATATCGGCTATTGCAATATCATTTACCACACCATGCGAACTCATATCATATGCGATATGTGGTATGCGATTGCATCGCATCACATTGCATCACATATTAAAACAATTACCTTGTGACTTGCGATTTGGATCTTCGCCGATGTGATCGTCACCGTTGATCTAACCATATCTATGGTCCTCATTGCTGTTTGCAATTCAATTGTATTTCTGCCCTGATTATCTTACGATGAATCATATCCGTCCATTTCTTGCCTTTGTTGTTGCGATCTAATCGTGACCATCCAATCACCTCACTTGGAGTTCTTCAAAGACTTCTCTGCCTTAGTCAATTTTTGTTTTTTTATCCTATCGCCGCTCTGCAACATCAGTTCCTCCACGCTACTCCTCTTGAGCTTGTTCTGTATTCTTCAACGCGATTCTCTCCTGAGCTTTATATTGTCGCCACTCTGCAACACCGGTTCCTCCATGCTACTCCTCCCTGAGCTTTATTCAGTTTCTAAGTGCGTTGATCTCTCCTAAGCTTGTTCTTCTATTCGATATTCACTCCGACTTGGGATTCTTTCCCTTTCTGCATGCCTTAAACGCGTTGAACTCTCCTGAGCTTGTTTTTTTTCCTTTGCTCCTTTTCTTCCTTAACTGCTTCTCTGCTGCCTCTGCTTCTTTCTGCTGCCTTTGTTTCCTTTGGTGCCTTTTTAGCTGCATTCGCTACCTCTGCTATATTTTCTGCCTCTCTACATTTGTTGTTCCTTTCCTTTCTGTTGCTCCTCTACCTCTCTTTTATGCTTTCTTACTGCATAATTTCCTGATCTTCTCCTTTTCCTTATTGTTGGTTCTTCTCTGCTCCTTTTCCTTAGTGATAGTTTAGGTGCTGCTACTTTGTGCTCCTTTGCCATCAATGAAAATATTTCCAACAGTCTCCCCCTTTGGCATTGATGGAAATACTCCAATACTTCCTCTAAGACTTCCTCCCCCTTCTCATTCTGAGAATTGTCTTGTCTTCCTCTGCTTGCTTTTTAGAAGAGCCTTTCTTCTTCTACTTGCTTTTCCTCCCCCTTTGACATCAATGGAAAAGGGTTGTACCTTTCCCAATGTACTTTCTATCTTTTCATTTCCTCTCTCTGAGTTGTGTTTAGACCTTCTTCTTCTGACTTTGTACCATGCTACTCCAAACTGGTGTACAAGAGTTGTTGGGAGAACACTTTGAGAATCATTAAACTTGTATGTATATACACAGTAAGTTGATATCATCCCAAAGCTCAGAATTCTTGCACTTGTATAAAGCTGAAAGTGATGATAAGGAAAATTCATAGAACACATTGTACCAGACTTATATAATCAGAGATGAATCATTGGAATAATACTAAAGTACTGAGAATGGTCCATACATCATACAAAGTCTGCTCCAAATATACTTCAGTTCATATTATAATATTCATCTAAGACACATATCTGTAGTACACATCTATTCAAATATGACGATGCCAATATATCTTTTATAGTTGTGGTTCACCTTTACTTCCTGTTGGTGGTGATATGAGTTTTTCTACTGACAGGGATATTACACTTAATAGCTGAAAGGTCCTTGTTACTGATGTGATCAATGAATCAAACCAGAGCTTACAACTTATTGTGAGATTAGACAATATATTTCAATCTAAGAGACCAAACGACTTTACTGCTTGTACAATGTACTTTCAAAACAACCCATGAGGCTAGATACATTCAATGTATTGGTCAGTCTCATTTATCAACTATGCAATTTTATTTATGACATAAGGGGGTATGTATGTGAACAATCAACCTATCTTTAATGGTGAAATACCAGCAAATCCTTTCTGCTCAAGTATGCTTTTGATGAATCAATAACAGAATTTTTAGCTTCAACTGTAAGATTAACACAACTAGTCTTTCATACTTCCGATACTTTAACTGTTCTATCATGATGATCTTCAACAAAAAATCTTCAAGTTATTTAATTGAAATCTCAGCAAACAGACTTCACATAGTTTTATGAATAATCTTAAGAAAGAGGCCTTGAAGATATATCTGTACTGACTTGAGGAAGGCATGCAGTTATATCTAGAAATAGATACTGCTTCAATGCTCAATATACTACTTCAACAGTAAAAAAGATAATGATCCTTTTGCCCTTTCATTTACCCTTTTATGCTTTAATAATGTAGATAATGCTAGGTATACTACCTTGATGTACTCTTGCCATAATCCTTTGATCTTGAGGACCTGTACCATACCGCTGCTCCACTGATAACACTTGGTATTCTGTTGATAGGCATGCTGCTTGTACCAAATACCAATTGATACTACTTTGATAAACCATGCATATATTTCACTTCAGCTCACACATGAACCCATAGTTAAGACAACCTTCATAGTTTCTACTATTGAGCTTTCCACTGTTCACACCAACAACCATCAATATACTGAATTTGATCTTGGCATCATTAACCATTTTTCATATTATGTCATTCTGTTCAAAGGAATGCCATTGCATGTTCCTTTCTAGGAGTACTCTAGAATCATTTCTGCTTTATATTCAATTCAATTGTTCTAACATAATGATCTTCGGGAAGACATCTTCAATTTCTATACTAGGAATCTTCATGGGCAGATCACTCAGAGATTTATCACTCACTTAACTGCATTCCTCCAATGGGACTTTTCATAGATGAATGATGTAATGATATAATGATGATAGGCACTTCTCTTACTCATCCTTCTTAATGTGATTCATTGTTAATTCTAGCAGTATGATGCACAATGTGATCCTCCTTTATGGGTCTTTCCAGTTCTCCAGCTTGAAACATAATTTTTGTGATTTTAACCATTCATCACTTAATGTGTTGATGTCTTCTTAGCTTACATGTTCATGGCTGATGTTCCCTCTACCATCATGGCTGCTTGCTGCCTTTTCTCCTTCCATCAACCTGTTGGCTATTGTGTGCTTCAGGTATTCTTCTTCCTCTATAGTTCTCTGTTAGAGAAATTGCCCTTTCCCTTCCTGATCTTATAGCTGTTCTCATTCCAAGGAGCTCTTCTTAGACTACTTTCATGGGGACTACTTATGGAATTCTCTCCCCCTGGGATGTTTCTTATTAGAACAGCTCCCCCTCAGACTGTGATGGATTCATTATGTTGTTGAGTTAACAGGCTCCCCCTTTCTCTTTTCCTTCCAAAGTTTATTAGGGTTCTTCATAATGTCTGCACTTCTTTTTTATTCATAGTTTTGTCAAATTAGATTGGATTCCATCATCTATCTAGAGTTCTTTAATGTATATGGTAGTTTACAGTCTTTTGCTTTGTGAACAAGATTGAGGCATACATAACATCTTATTTTACCAAGGTACGTTTGAGCTGATGTATAATATTTTGTTCCCCTTTTTGAACACAATTTACATTCAACAGATTTATGTCCAAATTCATTGCATGAAAAACAGTAGCCATGGAATCAATTAGTGTACTTGGTGAAAGTTTGTCCTCTCCATTTGTTTGCTTGAGGTAGTCCTTTTCATTTTCTACATCCTTTGCTAGTTGGTCTGGATTTGATTTGTCTTACAATATGTTGCAATATGTCCAGGTTTGTGGCAGGAAAAACAAGTGATACTTCTCATAGGAGGAAAGAACCTCCTTTGACAGCTTTCGAATTTATTCAATTCATATTCAAGAGTGTATGAGCCTTTTTTAGCAGACTATTTCAACATTTCGTTCTTTGTCATTTGAGGTTGTTGCTTGTTTCTGTTTACTTCATTGCAAATCATGTTCTTGCTGGCTTCTACTTCTGTAGGAATGTTTTGAGTTGCTTCATTATCCTTTACATCGTTTACAAAAATGATATTATTGTTATCTTCTACCTTGGACTTACTGGTTTCTCCTTCATATCCTATCCTAGCCTTTATGAGAGGAGACCTTTGAGCATTTATAATATTGTCCAACTATTCAAAGCTTGCCATTTGAGGAGTATTCATTAATAATTCTCTTTGGGATTTTTCTAATTTCTTTCTCAGGCACACTACTTCTTCTTCCAATTTCTCTTGCTTCTGAATTTTATCCTTTATTTGCTTTAGTAGAGCGTCTTCTACTTTCCTTGCTTCTTCAAGCTGTGTCTTTAGGCCAACAATTTCTTTCTTATCTTCATATTATTTCTCATCACATATTTGCACCAATTTCTTCAGGTCTTTATTTTCATTCTTCAATCTTCCTATTTCAGTCAAGGCAATGTAAAGTTTGGTTTGTTATTTCACTATAATTTTTTCATGGAACTTACTTCCATTCACACTAGCAGGTACGTCATTTGATTGAACATTTTCATTTTGACATGAATTTTTCTTCTTCTTGATTCTCTTCTCCTTCTTGAAAATGCAGCCCCTAGTATCTACTTCATGCATGAAGTGCAATCTATCCCATATTTCTTTTGCAGAGGCTAGATCCATTATTAAATCAAGATCCTTGTTATGAAGACTGTTATATATCACACATTTTTCCTTGGCATTCCATTGTTGTTCTTGCAAATAGGTAGAGTCTGTGCAATAACCATCACATACAAGCTTCCATACCTCAGGTTCATAAGCCATTAAATCTATTTTAACCTTATCTCTCCATTCAAGAAAGTTTGTTGTATTTAGCACGGGTACATTTTGATAGTCCATGACTCAACCAGATCTCCTTCAAGCTATAAGGCTTACACCAAAGGAACCCACTCTGATATCAATTTTTGAACCCTTAGTTAAAATGAGAGGGAGGAGGGGGGGGGGGGGGGTGAATCAGTTTAACACATTCATGGACTTTTAAAACTTTCCTTTAGATTTATTTACACCTTCATTTCATCATCAACTTATTACATAATGTAAAAATAATCTTAATATCCGAGAAGAAAGTATTAATAAGATTATATACACCATATCAACACATAAACATCATGCAAATAGACACAAATATAAGTGGAAACCCATAAGGGATAAAACCACATCTTATTATTTTTGTGATGCAAAGGCAAGCTCCAACTCCCTCTCACCACTGATTTTCTGTAGGCTCCAACCTAAAGGAGGCTACTACCTCAATTCTGCAAGCTACAACTTGCAAGGAAGCTCCAACTCCCATCTATTTTCTGCAGGCTACAAAATATAGGAGGCTCCTACCTCAGTTCTGCAAGCTACAACTTGCAAGGAGCTCCAAATCCCATCTATTTTCTTTAGGCTACAACCTACAGGAGGCTCCTACCTCAACCAACTACAACTGGACATCTATCAAGCTACAACTTGATATGGAAGCACCAACTTCCTCACACTACAATGAAAACACATGCTGATTTACATGGATATCAGCTCTGTTTAGTTCCTTCTTCATTGTTGTCCTATAGCCTTCATATATGCCTTATATCATATTTGAATCTTCATAGCTTCTCTATCTGCTCCTCCTTTTTCCTTACACTCTCTAACCTCCTGCATCTCTCTTACATTCTTCTTCCTCTCTGATCCATTTTGTAGTTCTCTAACCTCTCTCTTTCCACTGATATTACATCTCTTATACAGATAACTCTTGACTAATTTCATTCTATAGGGAATATGAAGTGAATATTCTTGACCCTATGCCTTCCACCCATTCGATTCCTCATTCTTCAGTTCAAGTTATTACATGAGAAATAATCATTACAACACTCATGGAGTTTTTCCTATGCCTTCGAAGACTTTCCTTTGCATCACATACAATAAAAATAATTAATTCATTTACATTTACAGTTACAAAAAATGTATTTCACTCATCCCTTTCAGCTCTTGGCTCACTATCCATTTGTCTTTTATGCTGCTGTCATTGTCTTTTCAGTTTCTGAAGTTTCATCATATCAGTTCTGCTTGAGCGCATTTTGCCTTACTCGACCCAGCTGGCACATTTTCAATAGTGCCACCAAATCTCCTTTTGCCCGACTCCACCTCTTCTACTTGTGCCCACAACATTCAAACTTTTCTTCAAAAACCGTCGTTACTACATCAACCATTGTTTTGCACGAGTGTCGGGTCTTATTACTTTCTCGAGTCTTTTCTGCTGCTATATTCTAGCTCTGTTGCATAACTGTTCTGCTTCTTTCATTTCCTGTGTCTTTTGAGCTGTGTTCACTCACACTTAGCTTGTAAATGTTCGTTATGCATATCCACATGCACATCATCCGTTCATCGATCGAACGGTCATCGCACTCCGCCTCTTTTAACTTCCTAATTCGACGGAATTTGCACACCAAGTTGCATGTTATTTAATTGTTCCCAACCTATGTGAAATAGGTGGTTTTAGAATGCCACGTGTCACCCTCTTAACGCTATTGTGTTCATTTCACCTTTTACCACTTATCCTCCAAAAGTGGTGTGAAACAACAACTTACCAGTATTCTAATCATGCCTTCACTGTTTCACGGATTTCAAAATATATTCCACTATATTTTAAGACTGTATTTAAATATATTCTCTATATAACCATATACGCCTTTAATACATAATACCCTTGTAAATTTTTTGTTTCCGCCAATCTTGCACATTTATCAATGCCCAAATTAGCACTTTTAATCTGCATCGTAGATCTCTACTTCGTGATCCAACGGTTATTGCTTCATCATTAACTCCGCTTCCATGGTTTTCTTCATAAAAACACATAGCCCCGGACTTGAAATACTTCAGATTTTAACTCCAAACTGTATCGTGTCTGGTATCATATCATATTTTGGAATATCAAGGTTTTATGTTATACTCCCCGTTTTCACCTCCTATGCGATTTAACAATTGAAAGGCTTTACATCCGGATTTGAAATCCTATGAATAATAGTTCTGAGCTGCATCGCATTCGGTCCCTTTATCGCACTTCGGCGTTTATGGGTGCTATCTCTTATGAGTTTTGCGATCTATGATATTTGATGAACTTCGCATCGCCGATTCACATCGCCACTTCGCATCGCCACTTCGCATCACTAATTCGCATCGCCACTTCGCACTTCCTGTGACCACTGTATTTGTGCGATTTTTATCCTGCCCCGATTGTGATATGCGATGGTAATATTGCATCGGAATATAGGCTATTGCAATATCATTTACCACACCGTGCGAACTCATATCATATGCGATATGCGATATGCGATCACATCACATATTAAAACAATTACCTTGTGACTTGCGATTTCGATCTCCGCCGATGTGATTGTCACTGCTGATCTGCCTAGATCTATGGTCCTCGTTGCTGTTTTCAATTCAATTGTATTTCTACCCCACTTATCTTACGATGAATCATATCCGTCCATTTCTTGCCTTTATTGTTGCGATTTAATCGTGACCGTCCAATAACCTCACTTGGAGTTCTTCGAAGATTTCTCTGCCTTAGTCGATTTTTTTTTGTTTATCCTATTGCTGCTCTGCAACATCGGTTCCTCCATGCTACTCCTCTTGAGCTTGTTCTGTATTATTCAACGCGATTCTCTCCTGAGATTTATATTATCGCCGCTCTGCAACACCGGTTACTCCACGCTGCTCCTCCCTGAGCTTTATTCAATTTCTAAGTGCGCTGATCTCTCCTGAGCTTGTTCTTCTATTCGATATTGACTCCGACTTGGGATTCTTTCCCTTGCTGCATGCCTTAAACTCGTCGAACTCTCATGAGCTTGTTTTGATGTCTTTACTCCTTTTATTCCTTAACTGCTTCTCTGTTGCCTCTGCTTCTTTCTGCTGCCTTTTTTGCCTTTGGTGCCTTCTTAGCTGCATTCGCTGCCTCTGCTATATTTGCTGCCTCTCTACATTCGTTGTTCCTTTCCTTTCTGCTGCTCCTCTGTCTCTCTTTTATGCTTTCTTACTGCATAATTTCCTGATCTGCTCCTTTGCCTTATTGTTGGTTCTTCTTTGCTCCTTTTCCTTAGTGATAGTTCAGGTGCTGCTCATTTGTGCTCCTTTGCCATCAATGACAATATTTCCAACAATGATACCCCTTGTCTTATGATTCTAATAATCATGAGACATTACCCTGATTTGGTATGTAATTGTGGTAACATCAGTTAATCATTAACCTATGATCATGGTAAGCATGCTCGTAATGATACCTCTTATCCTTTTAAGTTTTTTTTTTTTATATTTTTACACTCTAAACAAGTATTTTTAATGGATGGGGAGAATCATTGACTCCTTAAGAGTTTGGATGACAATTTAGAGTTTAGAGATGCTTAGTCACAGGAAGTATTTTATTTTTAAAGATGAACCTTTTACTGATTGATGTTAAAGTAAAAATACTTTACAAATTTCGAATTTATAAAATTTACAATTTTGATGGAAAAAAAATTCAGAGTCGTATAGTATTCATTCAATTTTCTAGTTTGGTAGTTTTTTCCTCAAAAAATTTCCTTCTTCAAAAATAAAAACATAAAATAATTCAGATTTTTTGTGAATAACCAAAAGTATGTAATCAAACATTACTTTCCTAGAAATAAAAATTTAAGCATGGTACATTTTGAAGAAAATTTTCTTCTAAGAAAGGAATTTTTTCAAAATTAGCCTATTGACAGGGAGAAAGTCTTTTCTCCCTTGAAGATCTTGTAACATGAAGGTTGATGGGCCAATCTGCTCAATAATTTGAAATGGTCCAAGTCACATTCTTTGGAATTTGGTATGTTTACCTTTTTCCTCATGTGCCTTGTCCCAATTAAGTACGAGGTATCCAACTTGAAATGTTTTTGGGGAAACATAATTTGCATAAAATGATTTTTTTACTATTTGCTGGTGTCAAGCATGAGTCAACTTGGCTTCTTCTCTTTCCTCTTCCATTTTAAGGATCTGAGACATTCTTAATTGTAAGGAATGGGAAGGTACTTCATTAATAAATTAAACTAGGGCCAATTAAGGGAGAGCTAAATTTGATGGGATTACAAATTCCTTCCCATAGATGTAATATCCCAAAATTGGGATTGCACAGCAAGCCTGCTGAAATAACGCACTCCTGAGAATTCAGTGCACTGAAATGAGTTTGTAGCTCATAGATCCCTTAGATCAGCTCATCTAAGATCTAAATCCAAAAGGAGAGAAAAATAAAATCAAACTAGGTGGGTTATACAGATCTCCCACACCGTAGTTTAGCTAAAAAGCACCCAAAGAGAGGGGCTGCAGCTGTGTGCAAAGACTGCTACAGAAATAACGCAGATCCACTAAAGAAAAGTAGTAGGCTGGTATGGAGGATAAAATATCAGATGTATAATATCAAATCAGATGTACATTACAGCCCATACATTATACAAGAAAAGGAATGAGACTATACAAGAAAAATCCTTAGAAATGAGGTGCTACAGCCATGGAAAAAGTCTGCATAAAATCAACAACATTATTTTATTGGGCTGAAGCAGTAGTTTATTAATACTCATATCTAGAGTAGATCTGTACATAAAAAGATAGATCTAATTCAGATCTGAGAGAGAGTAGCAGATCTGTAGAAATATTCATAAAATTACTGAATCATATAATAAAAAAATAGATCAAATCTGGAACAACATGGATTGGATGGCCAATCCACGGATCACCACAGTGAGAGGAAGAATCCTAACACCGGAGATCTCTCCTCCAAAGTGCAGACAAAACACCCTGCAACTTATCCTTTTCATATAACGCAGTCTAGGGAGAGAAACTGCATTTTAGGCTATGAGAATGATTTGGCCTGATGCCAAGGTCTGGATCTGAAGCTGAATTAGCTAATGCACTCTTCCTAGAGGTTAAAAGACACACTCATTGAGAAGAGGCACTAGAATCACCTGGATCTGAGCAGATCTAGAATTTCCACTTGCTACAACTCACAAGGACAACCCAACCCTCAACAGGATCAATGTTGTAGGTGTAAGGTGAAGCTTGGCCCCAGCCTGATAATGGACAAGATGGAACAAGTCTCCTACAAGAGCTGCTCAAGGAAGGAGGTGGGAATCCTAAATAGGAAAACCCAAAGAGGAGTGTCTCAATAGACAATAACTTCAGAAAATAATATCTTCAACAACCCCTTCATGTCGCCCTCCTCTTCCTTTTATAAGATGGGAGTCTTGCCAAACCCTAAACCACTTCATTAGTTTAGCTCCTTTCACATTTAGAATCTCCTTCTACGACGCTGACCTACGAGGAGGTTGATACCATCACAAACTAAGCTGTTAGCAATCAAGATTGACCCAATCTTGTGATCTAAACCCATTCACACCTGCAAGAGTTTATTTACATAGCCCAGATATGTCTCTGTTCACATAGGCATTGATTTATTCATGGTTTTCAGGATTTTTACATGTCCTCCTTTACATTTTATTCATCAATCATGAAATGCAAAACAAAACAAGGCAAAATAGAATATTCCCATTAGCTTGGCTAATTGGGAATATTACAGTCCTCCCCTCCAAAATTTTTCTTGTCCTCAAGCAATTGATAAGGTGAGTGCTGCAAAATCTCCCCTCCTCTTGTGTCCTCCTCATCCAATAGTCTCCACCATTACTCCGAAATTTCTGCAGGAATTTCATCCTTCAATGGTCCCTTACAAGTGTGCAAGTTGGCCTTTGGTGAATAAACCCAATGGCCTCCCTTATGAAAGAATGGAAGGTCTATGTGGAAACCCTCTTGCTGATCCATGGCCTCCTCAAGGTAGGAGTGATGACAAACATGGGGAGTTTCATTATCCATGATAGGCTCCCATCTCCATGCTATCATCCCAATGAAGTGGATCACCTCCCAGCTTGGCAATCCATGGAAAAAATCCTCCCCAATACATAGGATAGGCATGTCCCCAACAAACATATGGCTCACCTCACAAAGAGACAAGTGGTCTACCATAGTGGCCATATAATATCTCATGCTCCCATTGAAGCATGTAGTGCAAAAAGAGTGGGAGGCTCCTCTCCCCAATGACACATCCCACCAATCTGCCACTCCTCCAACCATGTTCCCAAGATTAAGAACATTCCCAACACATGGAATCATGATTAGAATCATGCTAGCTGCCATGTATGATAAAGGAGAAGGAATATGTTTCCTCATGTGAAAAAAACACAGTTTTACCCTTAACTGCCATAGAATAGGAGATGGCAAGTGCCTCTCCCAACACTTGTTTGCTGCCCCATCCTTCTTGAATGCTTGGAGAAGGGGCATAATAGTTGGTGTAAGAGAATCACACCATGATGGATATAATAACTTACCAAGAGCCTCCAAGGGATGACCTGCATCAACATAGTTCATGGCCTTGAGTGGCCCATGAAACCCATCATAAATAGTGCCCCTTCTTGGAGCAATGTTATGCAAATGAGTGTTAGAAAAATATAAGCATATAGGAGATACATCATAATGTTCAGAAAGACAAGTTCCTCCATATACTTGTTTTACATTAGTGAGGTAACTCATGGATGAGTCCCCTATCACACTTAATGAATAAGGAGGCGTGAATGATGGCTCCTCCCAAGAGCTATGTTCCTCCTCATCTGACAAATAGTCCATGCACTTCTTCATATGAGAGTGCACCTCTTCTTTGAAACTCTCCCACATGAATCCATCTAAGATAGTATGGTATGCTCTAATGAACCCAGTGGGTTTGGAAAGCAGGATCTCAAAGGTTGCATTTAGAAATTTCTCCTTGAGTTTGGAGCCTCTAACCAAAAAGATCTGATCATGGAAATAAATGACTCCCTTAACTACCTTATACCTCCCATCCATTACCTTCCCATCAAGAACCTCACATGTGAAAAGGTCCTTGGAGTATTCCAACATGAGTTGGGAATCCAAATAAGGATCTAGGCTTCCCAAGAATGACAGCACTGTAGAGGTTTGAAATGTAGCCCTTTTCATATCAAGGCTATCCTCTTTGACATGGTTGATGTCAAGATCACATGTTGGAGTATTATAATCTTCTTTTTGCTGCCTCCTTTGCAGCTGATCTTGGCCTAGACAAGATTGAAGCAGATGGAAATCAACTTCCCCTCGGAAAGTCCTTGTCTTCCAATACTTACTTAATTTGGCCCATGCATGCAAGAGTGTTAACATCCTCTTGTCATGCTCAAAAATCTCCCTTGTGATTGAAGATATCATGGGCTGCCCAAAAGATATGGATTTGCCATGTGTCCTCATGCCCATGCCATCATAGACTCCTAATTTCTCCTTTCTTAGCGCAGATAACTGAGTGGGAGATAGCAATGCCCATTTCAAGAAATTGCTGACCTCTCTTCTGAATTCATGAGAGATTCTCTGTGCTATGCTGGCTTCTCCCAAGGCTCCTTCCTTAGCCAAGTATGCAAATGCTGCCCATAGTTGAGAGAACACTTTAGTTTCACTCCAATCAAGAGGTGCTTGAGGTGCTCTTGTTGTGACTGCGTTATCATCTCCTGCCTTCCCTTCCTCCTCTCTAATAGTTAAAGTTTCCTCAAAATAAATAAGAGACCCCAAATCTTGGTCTTCTATTGAAGGAGGAATCTTCATGACTTCCCTTTGAGAAGAAAACCCTTCATCAAATGGAGATCTTACCCTTGGCAAAGTATCAAACAAGCTTACACCCTCTTCTATGGTTTTCAGAAAGGGAGTTGGATCTATAGACCCTTCCAACTCATGCAAAAGATTTGTTTGATATGGTTTGATAGTTCCAATAGGAGATGTTACACATGAGGCCTCATCAAACCTTTCTACTAATCTTCAATAAAATTTGCATAAGTAGGTGTATTTGCATTCCTTAAGGAGAAGGATTCAAAAAACCACCAAGCATATGATTTACCTTCAAAATGCAGTCCTCCTACTTTGATGGCTTCACTTTCTGAAACTTGATGTTGCTGCACAAAGTTGTTTAGCTCCTCCACCCAAACCCTAACTGGACATTTAGGTGATCCATCAAAAGTAGATAGAGAGAATCTACCCACACCATATTGCTTCTCCTTTGTGCTTCTGCCTTCCTTGATATTGCAGAACCCTTGGAAGTTCAAGTTATCTTGGAACTCCTTAGATTGGGCTTCATATTCCCGCAAATACTCTCCAAGAATCTCCTTCTTGGGCACACCTCCTTTCTTCCTCTTCATGAAGAAGTCACTGAAAAAATGTTGAATATTTGGTGATATGGCTGAGTGCACATATCCATGAGATGAGGATTTAGAACTTTCCTCATGTATAGATCTTGTAGATCTGGTTGAGGGATCTTCCTTCTCTTCCCTCCTCATTTCTTTGATGTCTCTTCTGATACCTTACAGAGCCCGAGATAGAAGTTTTGTGAAATTCTTCTCCCTAGACAACAAGGGTTTTCTCTGGTTTCTCTTGAATATCTCCTCCTCCCCATGAGAATATTCCATAATGCTTGAAGCTCACAAGCTGAGCCAAGATTATGCTCTGATACCACTGTAATATCCCAAAATTAGGATTGCACAACAAGCCTGTTGAAATAACGCATTCCTGAGAATTCAGTGCACTGAAATGAGTTTGCAGCTCCTGGATCCATTAGATCAGCTCATCTAAGATCTAAATCCAAAAAGAGAGCAAAATCATATAAATCTAGGTGGGTTAAATAGATCTCCCACAACCTAGTCTAGCTGAAAAGCACCCAAAGAGAGGGGTTGCAGTTATGTGCAAAGACTGCTACAGAAAAAACGCAGATCCACTGAAGAAAAGTAGTAGGCTGGTATGGAGGATAAAATATTAGATGTATAACAACAAATCAGATGTACATTACAACCCATACATTATACAAGAAAAAGAATGAGACTATACAGGAAAAATCCTCAGAAATGAGGTGCTACAGCCATGGAAAAAGTCTGCATAAACTCAACAACGTTATTTTATCGGGCTAAAGAAATATTTTATTAACACTGAGATCTAGAGTAGATCTTTACATAAAAATATAGATCTAATTCAGATCTATGTACAAGAAAATATCATCTTCCCCTTGGGGTTTTGTGCAGAACATGAAGCACAAAGAGTAGATTTGAGATCTAGAGTAGCAGATCTGTAGAAATAATTAGAAAATTACTGAATCATATAATAAAACAATAGATCAGATCTGAAACAACATGGATTGGATGGCCAATCCACGGATCACCACAGTGAGAGGAAGAATCCTAACACCGGAGATCTCTCCTCCAAAGTGCAGACAAAACACCCTGCAACTTCTCCTTTGAAAATAATGCAGTCCAGGGAGAGAAATTGTGCTGTAGGCTCTGAGAATGATTTGGCCTAATTCCAAGGTCTGGATCTAAAGCTCAATCAGCTAATGCACTCTTCCAGGAGGTTAAAAGACAAACTCACTGAGAAGAGGCACCAGAATCACCTAGATCTGAGCAGATCTAGAATTTCCACTTGCTGCAACTCACAAGGACAACCCAAACCTAAACAAGATCAACGCTGTGGGTGTAAGGTGAAGCTTGGCCCTAGCCTGATAGTGGAAAAGATGGAACAAGTCTCCTCCAAGAGCTGCTCAAGGAAGGAGGTGGGAATCCTAAATAGGAAAACCCAAAGAGGAGTGTCTCAACAGACAATACCTTCAGAAAATAATATCTTCAACAACCCCTCCATGCTTCCCTCCTATTCCTTTTATAATATGGGAGTCTTGCCAAACCCTAAACCACTTCATTAGTTTAGCCCCTTTCACATTTTGAATCTCCTTCTAGAACTGCGCTGTCCCTCAAGGAGGTTCAATGCATCTAGACTGCGCTGTTGACTTGGTCAAGGTTGACCCAATATTGTGATCTAAACCCATTCACACCTGCAAGAGTTTATTTACATAGCCCAGATATGTCTCTGTTCACATAGGCATTGATTTATTCATGGGTTTCAGGAGTTTTACATGTCCTCCTTTACATTTTATTCATCAATCATGAAATGCAAAACAAAACAAGGAAAAATAGAATATTCCCATTAGCTTGGCTAATTGAGAATATTACAATAGACCAAATTAAATGGAGAAGTTATTATAGAGGCCTTATGAGTAATCATATCTTTCCATAGTGAAAATTTTAAAGACTTATGCCAATTTTTCTGATTACGATCAATAGTCCTTTCGATTATTCTTATGAGATTTTTGTTTGTTGATTCTACCAAGCCATTTCCTTGGGGATAGTAGTTGGCAGAATATTTAGGCTTAAAATGACCCTTTAGGGAAAATTCATTCATACTATTTCCCAAAAAATAAGATGCATTATCAAACATAAGTGCAATTGGTAAGCCAAATCTGGTAATAATGAATTGATCAATAAATTCAATAATGGCTTCAGAATTAGCTACCTTTAGTAGAACAACTTCCACCAACTTAGTAAAATAATTTATTGTGGTGAGAATATATTTATGTTTCTTGGATGAGTTAGGAACAATCTCACCTATGATACCCAATCCCCATTTCTCAAAAGGTTGTTCAATGTTGACTGGTTGCAAAGGCAAAGCTGTTTTTCTTTGTCTTGTAGCAGCGATTTAGCATGTTTTTCATTTTCTCACATATGTATGAGCATCTTTAAATAGAGTGGGCCAATAGTATCATGCATGAAGGATATTATGTGCAGTGTTATCTCCACTGAAGTGTCACTTGCAGGTCCATCATGGAGTTTCTGCAAAACCCTCAGTACTTCAGATTTCTCAAGGCATCTTAGGAGTACAGAGTCATATTTTTTTCTAAACAAGACATTTTATATGATTTGATATTAACTAGATTTTAGTCTCAATGCTCTCTTTATTTTTTAATTGAGTTCCGTAGGATCATATCCATTTTTCAAATAAAAGATTAAATCAATATATCGTGATTCAAAGTCATTCGGGCTTACCTCGACAATATGTACAGTATTACTAGACTCTTCATCATCTGATATGTTGGATGCTCTATATAGCTGTCCGCAAAGACCTTTTCCTCTGATGATTTTGGCTGGTCTTAATTCAATGTCATTTTCCTGCAGAGCGGTTAACTAATTTTCCCTCATTTCTCCTAGTTCCTTTTGAATAAGTAATTGTCTTATAGTCGAAAATGGAACTACCACCTTAGTGTGTGTTTTAAGGAGAAAAGGTCTAAAGTGTTTCAAATATTTATAGACAAAAAATGATTTTTTTTCTACTTCATAATAATTTAGTTCAACACCTTTAAGATTTGAACTAAAGAATGAAATGGGTACTTCAATCTTTTGATCATTAATTTGTGTTAACACAACAACGTAAGATGTTTCTAATGCAAAAGTATAGAAAATGAAATGATAAGAAAAATATGGAGTAGTCAAAGAAGGAGCATTGATGATAGCTTCCTTGATTAAATCAAAAGATTCTCTTTCATTATGTCCCCATTTGAAAAATGAATTTTTCTTAATCATCACTTGCAATGGTAAAATAATTTGAGAAAAAATTGGAACAAATGGGGATAAAAATGCAAGAATCAATATATTTCATTGACTCGATCTGGGATGGATTTGAGCCCAGGATCAATATATTTCATTGACCATTTTATTGCCATCTTTCCTCACTGGGTATTGGGGTGGGTGGCTAAATAGTCTTCGGGTGAGCCATCTTTCCTCGGGATTATCCAAATAAAGAATAGATAGAATTATAGTGTATATATATTATCCATCCAATCCTATTTATACGAGGGTTCGTAACTTACCTTACCGACAACTGGCTCTACTTATGCGTTATTCCCTACGGAACCCCTATTGCGCTTGGCCTGGCGGGGTTGAGGGAAACCCCTAGACCTGCCTGGCTAACGGGAACGAAGGCACCTATAGTCTTTCTCTTGCCACTGATGACCCTTACTACTTGGTTTGGGGAAGAGGTGGTAGCCCCTGACTCTCTGGGGTGCGGGATGCTTGGCTGAGCACTACTTACCTTGGATTCCAGCCAGACCATCTAAACCATAGCTCCGGTACTAGGTAGTTCGCGTACCCCTTACCTCGTTATACTCTTGGGTTGAGGAATACATATCCTGCTGCCAAGCTTGGTTAGCCAATAAATAAAGCTACTATACACATGCTTGCATAGAGAAAGTAGATAGACTGAATCAACTGGGTTAGCCAAAGACTATTACCGGTACTCGGTTTGCTTTCTGGTTCAATAGACTGTCCTTATTAGTGGCAAATTATCCTCTAAGAACCTGGTATTCTAAAACCACCTTTACCTAGCCATTTATTAGGGGCTGTATAACGGATAGTTTCTCAGTTTCAAAGCGTCTTAACCCAGCCATGACCATATAACAGTTAGCTCTGGTTGAGGTACTGCTTATAAGCCCACAAACTTCAGCTGTTATATCTTGAAAATGGCAATCTCAAGGTAAAGCTAGGTTGTTGGGGCATATAAAAAGTGAAAAAGATGGGGAAGACTAAGGTCCTTATAAGGTCCTCGCATTTCATTACTTACCTATTGTATGAAAAGGGGAAAAAAGGGGGTAAGGAATGAATTGGAGATCAATGCATTTGATACTATGTCTCTACCGTTCCATGTGAACGCTATGGATCCTGAGATCGAAATCCAAATGATGAACAAAGGTGTTTCCACCTTTATGCCTTTTGGAGGGCTCGAGCGGGATAAATTGTTGGAATTCCATGAAAGAGTCCCAGGCATGAAAGAATGAATCTCATCCCATGCCCATGGAAGATTGTATCAAGTCAGCGGCTTACTATTATGGGAATCAGCCAGCAGTATCGTAGGCAATCAGTATTTGCATTGGTGCTTCCGACTTCTGGTACCAATTTCATTGATATTTAGATAATGGAAACCTTTTTCTTTATTGAATCCAAGCTATTGCATAGAATGAGGCTACTCCGTTTCCCAGTCATGGAGGGATAGGCCTGGCCAGCCAACCTTACCTACTTTATAAATGAATTCCGAACTGGCTGGTTAAGCCCACAGTGAACCCTACTCAAATGCCGTTGGGAACAAAGCTATGCGCCCGTGTATTTATTTAGACACAGTTCAATATATTGTCCCATCCACCTAGCTAACCCGCTCCTATAGTTTATTCATTTCAATGGCCTGGGCTTTCCCCCAATGGATAACCCTAGCTCCTGGACTTATAAGGGGAAGTATTACGTCTCACCCACTCGAGCTTTGTATAGGAATTCATTTCATGATTCAGAAATATCGATATTGCTACATTCTTAGTTCAGTTGCAGAGAAGGATTAGCGCTACATACTATATTCCACCCGCGAATCATCTTGGTTTCAGGGAATTCACAACCGGGGATCTAAATAGCGAATCGGAGGGAATAAGCTAAGCTTTCCATGCTTCACCAATAAAATAGTGATACGTCGGGCGGAACTTATTTATTTTATACACAGGGCTGTAGGAGCGGGGGGGCAGGATGATACTCCTTTTGTCTGCAGCAGTGAATGCGCCAATTGACCGAAGCTACCGAATCTATTCATTTCTTCTCTCTCCAGTTAGTTCAATCAATCTCATTATATATGTAATTACGTTCTCAAATCCAATCAGGATGCGCAAGCAGGCTCGACCGTTAGGCCCGGTAGGGTGAGGGACGTGCGAGGAAGGACCCGGTTATGGTATATGACCGAAGGCGCCCAAGTGGAACGCCACCATTTTGGTATCTGTATTAGTGCCGAAAGCCCAAGTGGAACGCCATCATTTCTTTCTTTATGGCCTTTGGCACTTTCTGAGAGATTGATTTATTTATGAGAGCTGGCCTTTAACTCTCTAAGGGCCTTCGGCAGCCATTCACTCTCTAAGGGCCTTCGACACTGAACCATTCTTACTGCCTTACTCTTCTTACTGCCTTACTACAAGGGCCTTCGGCAGCCATTCACTCTCTAAGGGCCTTCGGCACTAAAGAGAGAAGGATATAAGCTGACTAGAGAGCCTTACTACAAGGTAACCATTCTTACTAGATAACCTTACTACAAGGGCCAAAGGCACTGGCACTAGACTAGAAAGGGCCTTCGGCACTGAAAGAGATATGGTAAGGCTTAATAAGATATATAAGATCTTATTAAGAGCCATTCACTCTCTAAGGACCAAAGGCACTGATAAGGCTTGCTTTAATACCATAACCATTAAGCCATCACCATTAAGGCTTTCTTTCTTAGAGCTGGCCTTCGGCCCTTAACCATATATGGTGTCGTTCCACTCTTGCCTTCGGCCACCCATAATATCATATAATAATAAGGCTCAATCTCTCTGATTCGAAGACCCTCTCTGAAGAAAGTAGAAAACCCTGTAACCTCTCTTCGGTTCAAGCCCTCATTTCTAACCTGAAATACTATGGAAAACTCTATCTATCTATCCAAAGCAAGGTCGAGAGAGGCGCATCATATATAAAGATATATGGAATTCCCCGAGGGAAAGTGACCCAAAAACGACTCTAATTTACCCCAATTTCACGGACAAAAAGGATGCGCAAGCAGGCTCGACCGTTAGGGAAAGGTAGTAATATCCCAATTTCAGATTCCAACCATCGCATCATATATAAAGATATATGGAATTCCCCGAGGGAAAGGTACCAAAAAACCACTATCCATTTCCATAATTGCCATTCCAAATTCACTCCATTTTCATCTCTCTTTTGGTCGCCACCGCATCATATATAAAGATATATGGTTATTTCATTAGAGAATTTACCTCTCCCTAACGGTCGAGCCTGCTTGCACATCCTTTCCCTCACCATATGAATAGTGAGTCGATGGCGGCCTTCGTAACCTCAGTCGAGTCCCTCTTCTTTTAGTTCTTCAAGTTGATGGCGGCTTTTGGGGCCCCTCCCCCTCCTTTGGTCAGGAGCCGCCATCGTTCGTAACCTCTCTGGTTGTCGAGAGTTCGGCAGGCTCACCCTCACCCCCTCCCCCAAAAGAGAGTTGCTCGTCTCCTCTCCGTTGTCGAGAGTTCGGCAAGCTCACCCTCCCACGTTACCTCTCCATTGTCGAGAGTTCGGCAAGCTCACCCTCACCCTCCGGACCTCTCCTTGTGTCGAGAGTTCGTTACCTCTCCGTTGTCGAGAGTTCGGCAAGCTCACCCTCACCCTCACTATATGAATAGTGAGCCCCCTAACGGGTCCTACCGGGCCTTTGGTCAAGCCTGCTTACGCATCCTTAACATTAAGGCATAATTACATATATAATATCTCGAATTACTCACATAACTCATTGACCACGGTGACCGGAAGTCCCAAAAGCTCTCGCATCGAACAACCATGTCGGCTCTCAAAACCGCAACCTCAAGGAACGCATAAGGATCAGATGAATGGCGTTCAATCTAAAGGTTGGCACGGCGAGATAATCCCGTGCAAGTAAAGGTGAGGATCTACTCCAAACCTACTGCTCGAGAGAAGTAGCCCTTAAAAGGTCCGGAGGTCTTGCGCTTCTGAGGGCAAGGATAAATCATCTCTCTCGCGGGTAGGGCTCTCGCGAAGACTTCGGCAAACCCGAGCGGGCTCTGGAGAAAAAAGTTGGGGAAGATCGTCATCCTCGGTCAGGTTCGGGGAACCGACCTCCAAACACTTATGTAACAGCAACCACTACTATTACATTTCTTACGTAACAACAGCCAATACTCTTACATTGTTAAGTGGAGAGCCTCGGGCCTCGCTCACATCGCCGCTCCTGTCCACAGCTCTCGAAAGGAGTAAAGTGGGTAGAACCTATTGAATTCTCACACACAATTCCAATCTTTCATATTCTCGATTCGATGAGATCGGTACGACTCCGTTAGCTTGATCCTCCTTCCTTCTAGGTGGGTGCCACCAACCTTCTTCCCCAAGGTGCAACTCATTCCCGGTCCTAGCTGGCGGGCAGGCTAACTAATCCACATGCCTTTTCTCCACTCTCCCACTTTCGGATTACTCATCCTCGTACTTATTGTTGTCCCCGTACTGCTTGGGATTCACAATCCTCTCCCTATCGGTCGAGTACCCTCACCATATGAATAGTGAGCGACTCCGTCCCTCCCGGGTCCTACTTCCATGTATCTCGTGTCACCCGCTTGCATACTGAACTCCATTGGCCCTTAGGTGGCTAGTAATTCTTCTTCTTTCATGGGTAAGCTGGTAGGCGGGATATCTTCCCATCATCCGGTGGTTAAACGTCCTGCTTGCTGGCCTCCAGTTCAAAGTCTCTTTGCTATGGTATTTCATTTGAATGGGGTGGATGTCAACTTGGGTGCATGATTATGATTCTTCCGATTCTGAGTAAGATTCCGAGTCTGATGAGTCTGATTCTTCTTCAGAGTCTGATTCTGATTCTTCTTCAGATTCTTATAATTCTTGAAATTCTTACTGGCCCGGCTCCGGTCCTCTCCTCGACCGAGTCCCAATGGGCCTTATCAGTTCTTCGCGTTCCTCTCTTTTGGGGTGGGACCCAAAAGAGAGTTGTTCGTATCCTCACACGTTATCTTACCCTCAGAGGACCTACGCCGCGGCTCGACATCCCGCAACATGACTTCATTACAGGCAGACCGGTATAGGCTAGGCGGGATTGCCTCGCCGAACCATCTGGATCACAGCCACAGCAACAGATACTGGCTCGACCCACTCTCATGTGACAGTCTCCCCCGATAGGATGGGGAGAAGCTCCTTAGGCCCGGGGATTAGCAACAGACCTCTCTAGATCTATGGCTGGTCCTCCCGGATATGAACGAGGCCTAAGGTGAACTTATATTTTAACCGGGTGCACGAACCAAATGGAAGGGCGGAGGCGAATCATTTGGGTACGGGCCGTGGGATTGAATGGGAAAGAAATATACAAACTCCCACGGCAGGGGTTCGATTTGGTTTCGTGCGAAAACCCTAAGATCTAAGAAAGAGGACCGGTAGGGATTTATCGCTCACCTCCCCAAAGAGGTGAGGGACAGAGTCACTCACTATTCATATGGTGAGGGTGAGCTTGCCGAACTCTCGACAAAGGCCGCCATCGATTTATCGCTCACCTCCCCAAAGAGGTGAGGGACGGGGTCACTCACTATACTATTATATGGTGAGGGTGAAAGTGGCGATAGGGAGAGGTAGAGATCTTAGGCAAGCAGAAAGAGATATCGACCAGCAAGCAGGTAGGTGGGTTTGAACACTATGGTTATGCTCGCTGATGACAGTCGCCTAAGCCATGTCAAGTGCAGGGATGGTCCTCACCCTACCGGTCGAGCCTGCTTACGCATCCTTCCTAATCAAATAGTAGTTATAGGAGCTAGCTATTTCCTCCTACGGGGAGGTTCAACCGGTGCTAATACAGGAACTAATATCTAAGCGGTAGCTCCTCCAAGCTACTTATGAGAGGTTGCGTGCATCAATCAACAAACAAGAGAAAGGATGCGTAAGCAGGCTTGACCAAAGGGAAAGGAAAAAGGATTGATTTACAGGTAATTGCGTAATTACGTATATAACAAAATGACTGGAATTACATACAAGGATGCGCAAGCAGGCTCGA
Organism: Pinus albicaulis; assembly: GCA_034641835.2. Lineage (NCBI taxonomy): Eukaryota > Viridiplantae > Streptophyta > Pinopsida > Pinales > Pinaceae > Pinus > Pinus albicaulis. The sequence goes on along the minus strand of CM076569.1, from coordinate 877,464,103 downwards.
CCGTTAGGGAGAGGACAGGGTCCTTCGTGATTGATCGATTGAGGGGAATAAATCTGAAGTCCCTTCTAGCTCTTTGATTGAGGGGAAGAACTCATTTCAATTCGATCCAGCCATAGGCGGTAGCTTAAGCAGTCTCACAATCAATACTTCCAGAGCACAGTTGACGATAGCTTTCCTTCTGGCTGTACTTTCAGAAAATTGAACAGCAAAGTGGAATGGACCTTGTGTAAGAGCGTTACGTAGCTCAGTTAGCTAGCGATATGAGTTCAGTGAGCGTAGCGATTATGGTAAGTAAGAGTTAGGAAGGGTAGTGAAAGTGGCAGTAGCAGTGATGGTGTTCCATTGATGTTTTACTTTGACGGGGGTAGGTGCGCTACGAGGTATTGGACGGTTATTTCTCGATAACTTGTTCGTGTCGGTTCGGGTTAGACCATTTCATCTTGGACAATGGGTTAGCGAGAAGCAGTAGTGGGTTAGATAGCTTGGATGGTTCAGTTAAGTGAATCAGTCTCAGTAGGAAGTGAGATTGCTTGCTAGGAAGGATAGCTTGGATGGATAGATTGGTTCGATGGCTTAGATGTTTTCATTATTGTTCCGATAGTGTCTGTAAGGGTCGAAGACCTAAATTCGGTGAGTTATTTCTTGTTTCAGTTTCAATAAGTTAATAAGTCTCAGTGACACTAGCTTCACCTTGAGATGGCTACACCTATTTATTGCTCCGCTTGGTTTGCTAGCTCTGGCACTTGTTGCACGATACACTGTTTCACAGCTTGGTTCGGCCCACTTTGACGGGGCAAATTCTATTGCATTACAGCTTTGACCATACCAATTGCTATGGATGATGACCAGCCTAACAGCTAGCGATAGAAGCAGCACGAGACGAGGTTCAGCTAGCTCCCAGTTAGTACCAGTCAAAGTATCAATCACTAGCTTTACCTTTTTCTTTTCCTTTCCCGTTGGTCAAGCCTGCTTACGCATCCTTTTCCTTATCCTTTGGCTTGATAAGCTTCACTTTGCTATTCTTCATGGGCATAGTTTCTTCACCTCGCTCCGCTTCCACTTGGTGGGCTTCGCTTAGCTATTTCCATTTCCTCTTCCATTAGCTATTGTTTCACGAGGTACGAGAACTCTATCCTCTGGTGAACAAGGTTCAGCTTCGCCATTGTTTGGTAGACGAGGTTCAGGTTCGAATGGTTCTGTTTCGACCAGGGTTAGCGAGCACAAGTATGGTTAACCACTTTTTTTGGACAACTTCCGTTTAGACCAGGTTTGATTGAGCAGCATCGGGTAACACTTGGACAACCCATTAATGGTTCATCAGGAGGTTCAGCTTCGCAATCCATTGTTTGGTTCACGATCTATGGGTTAAGTTCACACGATACAATGTTTCACGATCTATTGGTTAAGTATTCCTCGTACAGATTGAAAGCTTGAACAGCTTCCAGCGCACGAACTAGCACGAGGCAAGGATGCTGGCGCAATCGCAGGACGAGGTGCGGTTCACAGCTTAACAGCCCAGGAACTCTAGCTAGCGAGAGAGAGTATCCCAGGTTCAGCTAGCTCAGTTTAAGTATAAAAAACAGTATCAATCACTAGCTCTAGCTTTACCTTTTCCTTTGGATGGATAAGCTTCACCTGGATCTTATCTTGATTGGTAAAAGCTTAAACCTGCCTTAACTATAGCTTGGTCGGGATGATAACCAGCCCAATAGCAGCACGAGGTCAGGTTCACGGCTTATCAGCTCATGAACTAGCACGAGGTCAGGATCCAGCCCAACAACAATCACGAGGTATGGCGGGCTCGATCGATGGCAGGTTGGTAGGTGGAGAGCTTTCCCTGCCCCGCATGAGGGATGTGGGCGAGAGCTCCCCCTGGTCTCGATGTATGGATGAGCGCCTTTATATGTCTGGATCGATGGCAGGTTTGGAGGGAGAGTGGAAGTATGTATGCTCGACCGATCGGATGGGAGGCTTGACCGATGGCGGGTTCCTCTTGATCGAAGGTATGCTGAGTCGAGGTATCTGCCGTGTCTGGATCGAAGGATGGATCGTTGGAACTGCCTTCTTGGATTGATTCTAAACAGTCATAACCTTCAGAGAAACGGGGCTGGCTGGAGGGGCTTGCCATCAAATTCACAATCTAAGCATAGCCGTGGTGGGCCTATCTCGCTAGCTAAGGCTTAACATTTGAAACTATCTATTTAGTAATCTATTACAGAAGAAATGTTTGACCGGCTCAATAAGAAATATATCTAGGAGCGTAGCGAGGGTTTCCTGCTAGTAATAATCAATATCCTTTTCCATCTAGTCATGTAGGCAGGCTGGTAATGACAGAAAGAGTATATCCCCATAGGTCGCCCAAAGGTCTGGACTCATGGTTGGTAGATCAGATGGGAGGCATCGTAACACTTCAAACCCTTCTAACGTAACACTTACATGTGGATAAAGATATATATCTATTTGTTTTAAGGACTAGCTTTAGTAGGAAGGGAGGTCAGGTAAGTTCTCAGAGTTCATAGCCCTAAAGAGAGATTATGAGGCGATACAGAAGCTATCCCCTTGAGCAAATCGATGGAAGTTACTCGTATCCATTTTATGAAATATTGAATGGTTAGGTGAGCAAGGTGGAGCCAAACCTGTCACGGTGAGGAGGCGACTTAGCGAGCTCTATCTAGATCTTTTTCTGTCTAGATCTTTCCAACTTGACCGGTATGTTCCTATTTTTAGGGGAAACTTTTCTCTCCCTAACGGTCGAGCCTGCTTGCGCATCCTTTCCCGTTGGTCAAGCCTGCTTACGCATCCTTCCCCTCCTATTTAGGTACTAAAATTGACCCACAACTTCCTCTCCCGTTGGTCGAGTCCCTACCGGGCCTCACCCTCCTTTGTCGGATGAGCCATTCTTCCTAATTGCCATTTTGATCAATATTTGAGCAAATCTGGAGGAATGAGCTGAATAAATAGGGTAGGCCACCTAAGGAAGGAAGGACGGCCACCTCAAGCTCGAAGGGATATGAATGACCTACAAGGGAGGAGACAGAACCAAGGAAAGGTATTCAACCACAGCCTGATAACCCAGAAAGACTTCGGTTCTACCTTCCCTAACCAAATAGGTTCTACCTTTGCTATGCTAAAAAGGCCGATAACCCCCCAGCAATACCGCGGACCTATTCTCCATTATCCATCCTTAGCGGACCTATTCTCCACGGAACTAATCTATATCGATCTATCCTTATCTTATCGGATCTTCAGGAAGGCGGGATCCGCTCCTGAGATTCTCGGGTGGTAAGATAGTTCAGACTAGGCGGACCTATCTGATCTGAAGACAGTATTGTAAGGACCTTTCTGGTACGTGATAACCTTACCTTATAGAGAGCTCTCTCTGCTTGCTTGTAATTTTACCCTTCGCTATCTCCGCTTGCTTCTAGCGCTTCTTGCTTGTAAGACCTTTCCTTCTAGGCCTGCTTGTCCATCATCACCTTGGCAAGTACTTCATTTATTTCCAATCATTGACGGAAATCCGACGAAATGAGCAGGGGCTGAACGGACATGAATTGGATAGTAATTACAACGAATTAGAGAAGGTTCGAATCCCGGACACAGGCTTAGAAACTTTGTTTCGTTGCCGTCTTTTTGGGAATTGATGATATGTCGAAGAAGCATTTTTGAGTTCCCCATATTGTCGAATAAGCACCGGTATCTAACTAACTTGCTTCTGGGAGGACCTGCTAATATTCCAATGCTCCAAGCGGGCTCGCTCCTTCCTCTTCTAGCTATTCAAAGAAGATTTCTCCACATTCTGATCTATCTTTCTACCTATTCCTATCTATCCTTTCCCTTTGGTTGAGCAACGTAGTACCTCAAAGAGCTCAGGGTTATACCTTTCCCGTAGCGATAAGGTGGTTATTCCTAATTTCCTTACAAGAACAACAGCCAGGAGATAAGGACGATTCCTCACTTCTTTTCTTCTTCCTCCCAACCCGCTGCCATTTCTTCTTCTTTCCTCCAGCCGTGATTCGACCAGCCCGGTTGATTATTGGACCAGCCGGTGTTTCTTTCTTACTTCTCCCAGCCCCAGCCAGCCCAGACAATCAATCGCGCCAATTCTTTTCATATCCCACCCAGCAGCCCATGGTATAAAGGATGTCCTTCCCAATCATATTCCCAGCGCGTTTATTCGGCCAGCCTAGTAATGAAAAGCAAGTAAAAGAGCCAGTAAGCATCAACCCGCGAAGCCTCAAAGCATTCATGATCGATCTCACTTCGTTAGCTACTAACTAATGCCACTTCGTGGGCAACACAACCCATATTCCCACTCGACCTGTTTTAGATCCTATCGATGACCAAGCTAAAGCATCAGTAGCGGCACCTCTGACATCAGCATTTGAACCAGATCGATAGTCGATCCGTTCACTTATATATCGCTAAAGGCTGTTCCCAGTTATTTATTCAATTACAGAGCGAGATGGAGCCGGTAGAATGTGTAACTGAAGGGAGAGGGTAACATGGAGGAAGAAGCACAAGCGCAAGAGAGAGCAGAGAAAGCTTTTAAGAGAGGTGCACTAGCCGAGAAGTGGTGGCTGAACAGGATTATGGAAATTCGCCGAGAAGTTGAAGTAGTAGAACGGGTGATTGAGGAAGAAGGCAGCATGGAGGCGCGACTAAATAAGTTGGAGAGGTTGCGGAAACAAGGAGATAAAGTCGGCCGGTGGTTGAGAGAGCGAGGATTGGTGGTTGAAGGAAGCCCAGTGGGATGAATAGGAGAAGAGGAGCTAGTCCGATAATTTAGGGAAACGACAGAGGAGAAGAATAGAGGCGAACCTGTTCAGACCAGTGGATCGGAGACAGTGCAGAGAGAAGTCGCGGCCGAATAAGATTTTGACTGACCTACAGAAGGAGACACGATCCTCAAGCCGCGAGATGATGAGGCGCTCGACGACGTGTTCCGCCTGTTTGAAGGAGGAAGTGTAGAAGCAGCCGACATGATACCGCCTGGAGGAAGTGGAGCCGGCCCGGAGTTGTACGCAGCTTCATTCTCCTTGTAACAGACTAGTATAAGCAAACCAGTAACACAAACATTACACTAATTACGAGCTTTGTAATCACTAGTATTATATGTAACCAGAACAATGGTTGTAACTATGAACATAGCTTTACCTTTATTAGGATAAACAGTACCCTTTGAATGCCATTATGATTTGAGTGTTAAGTATTGGACACTACTCTAAGTTTCTCTATACAGCTGTATTGACTCTTATTGATATATAAAAACCACCTATTGTATTTAGATTATCAATATGGCTTATTCCTATAGTCATCGCCCTATCTCTATCTAATACTCGGATGTGGTTTATTAACTAGTCAAAATCCCATATCTAAGATGAACATCATGGTTATAGTAGTAATACCATATCTAATTAGAATATGATGGTAATAGTACTACTAGATATGCCCAATTGGACCTAGTAGGATATACAGATAGATCGGTGAGCAAAGGGAACAAGAGATAGCGACAATATGCTACGTATCAAAGGGCAGAGTCAATATAACTAGTATCATGTATAAGCTAATCATACCTCCATAATGTATAGTACTAGTAATAATACGGTGCTTATTGAAAGGTGATGAATACGTTACAGCTTCATATATGATAAACGGGATAGTCATGTTAGCTTGTTTACATGTTATATAAGCTATACCCATAACAGTGAATACCAAGAGGTACATACCCGTATATAATGAGGTGATCAAGCTTGATACTAAGCCCAATAGGGTAATGTAAATAGCATAGTTGACCTAATTCACCATATAGGGTAAGATAGGTTAATCATATATAGGGAATGAGTAAGCTTAGTCATATGTGATTACTGGTACTTTGTTATGAGAGCAAATCCCGTAATAAGCAGTAATAGAGTAGACTAGATATAAGAGTAACCATATACCAGCTTCTTTGATTCATTATGAGTACTAATACCATGAGTTTCCACAATAAGGAGATACGTATAAAGCATAATCATACAAGACACGTTATTGATTACAGTAGAGCCAACTGATTGGGTTACTCTTATTGAATAGGCTCTATTATAGACACCGTGTTGACAGTAAACTAGTGTGATTCCCATAGGTAATAGAGGTAAGTATTAGATATGTAACAACTAGTATCACAGTTTACATGATGTAGAACCTCTTGCCTTGTATTCCAGTCATTACTTGCTTGTATGTTATATAGATACATGTTGACACTAGACATAATACGCATAAACTAGTATGGGTTTAATGCTAGCTCTTAGTCACCCTTGTATAAGCATTGTATAAGTTAGAGCTATATCAGTCTAACCAATCACAACCATGTTCCTTTCCATATGAGTTCATACGATTGCTATAATAGAGAGAGTATAAGGTTATTAGCTGTGAATAAGGTGATATCCTTAATCCTGTGAAAGCTCTTAGATCAAGCTAAGCTAGTGTATTCAATCATCATTACTTATGGATATGCTCATACTGGTAACATGATGTCCTTCATGCTTATTTATTATAACAAGGTGTAAAGTACTATGAGCTTATAGTATTGATCCGTATTGATTAGGGATAAACGTAAAGCATGTAGAATGATTAGTATTACTTACATTTGTCATCACATTGCCTTTATCGTGTTATGGAGACACATAAGCTATACGTATCACTTTCATCCACATACTGGAATATACTGGTATTGTTACCATTGAGACCCATTCCATTACTGCTAATCACGGTGGATATGATAGGTACAGACTAGAGCTTAATGTATATAAGTGAAACCATAATGATGAAACCTATTCAATATGGTAGTAGTATAAGGAGTACAAAGCTTACATATAGCTTACACCACTGTATGTGTATTACTAATAGTACCAGTATAAGCAATAAGGGTCTCATGGCTCTTAAGCTGGGCTTGGTTACTTATTACCTTTTATTACCATTACTGTTACATGAATTAGTACTAGTATCGTTAAACAGACATACTGTAACATAGCTTGTATACATATCCTTGTTATTCATTATGCAATCACAGTGATTAGTATCCCAACCATTTCAACCTTTTTAAGCATGATGATGTTCATATTGATTACACTTTCAATGGGATCTGAACTATGTTTCACCTTTAGATATATAAGATCATATACGTCTCATTGCTATACCAAGCATAGGTACTTATCATTACTAATAGATTACCTAGTAGTATCACTATTACTGGTATTTATTACTATTACATAGGTACTGATAAATAAGGTATTAGCCTAATAAGTGAACAATGGTAATAGAAGTGTAAGTAACGAGTATAGTAATAGCCACCATATCCTAGCTTGTATTAGTAGAAGCCTATGACATTCATACTAGTAAGGGTAAACATAGGTGTAATTATCACAGTGCTACTAATTAGGGAGATAGCCATAACCTAACCAATAAGGATGATCAGCTTAGTATGAACTATTCCCATAAGAAAGAGTGGAACAAACAGCTTAGATATGATCTGTGTAATATGTGGTATAAGCATATCCGTATTCAGTTAAGCAGTGCCTTGCCCTCCTTTTCTCGAGCAAGCACTTCGTACCTTGTTATAGTGTCTTCAGCTTTATACAAAGGATAAGTAGTCATAATCTATGTGTATACTATATGCAAATAGTGATAACAAGTAGTGAGTACTCATTAGCTTTATGTGTTGAATATGCGTATCTACCATAATGAGTGAACCTAATCTGCATGATATAAGGTATTATGTAATCAATAAGGAGTGTAAGTGATAGAACGGTCTCTACCTAATTAAGCTAAGATACATGTTATAGTAATCATAGCCCCGTGTAGTGTTTATATGTTGAACCATCGTATTGAAAATAATATATGATAGTGCTAGTTTACCATGATAAGTAAGCTCAATAGATTAGGGAAAGAAGCTGGCTAGTTTCCTAAGATATACCAGTAATTACTAGTTGTATTAGTATTACACATGTACTGATCTGGTTTCTAAGCAGTAAGGAGCAATGGGTTTCATAAGTAATACAGATATCACAGCTTCTCTACTTATATTGAGTACAATTCGTACTAGTAAGCTTAATCACGTAATCAATGGAAAGTTATTATTTGTGTAATAAGTACAGGTTTCGGGATAAGTAAGCACCTATTCAATGATGTAACTATAGTAGTGGAACTAAGCATGTTGAAAGCTAGAGATCAACCAGTGTGATTCAATATGTGATATGATCCTCAAACCAAGCAGTATCTTTAATTATGGTAAGCCTTTTTCATCTTAACCTACCATATTTAGATCCATATGTTATGAGTTATAAACCTTATATGAACCTTATAGCTTTATCAGACCTTTGACTCATATTAGAACAAAGGTCAACAGTATCCATATTTGCATAATCAATCACTACTTGGAGCTTACATATTAAGCTAACCTGTATACGGTTACATATCGAGCATATAAGAGTACAAGCATAATCAAGCTGATACAGACACGATACAAGTAATGGAATTACTGTCATCATGTTTCCATAACATAGAGCTTACTGATCTATACCAGCTTATGACTACCATGTTAGTACGGATAAGCAGTGTTTCTCTATCCACCTTATATCGTAGTAAGTATGTCGTTTTATTCTCTTCCCATATTCATGGTCATACATAAACCTCATCCTTCTACTCGGGGTTTCTCTTATTGGTACAAGTAAGTAGAGCTTAATGGGTACAATACTAGTCAGATAAGCTCTAATTAGTATGAATACGGTCATATAACTACTACCATTCATGCCAATTAACCCTGTTGGAGCAGATGTATCAACCGAATGAGCATATGGTACATATGGGAATGGAAGGGTGAATAGAGCATCCAATAATAGGGAATAGCATGAGATCTATACAATGAGTCTGTACTCTTTCTTATTCCAGTTATATACTCTAATGTATAGTTTACTACCACTCTACATATGTTACAGTTTATGTGATTACTTATTGGAATCATACTTGTTCACCATGATATGTAATACACATAGCTTCATTCAGGCATAGATTACAATGATAAGGTATATGCTTCTATTCCCATTATTTACACACAAGTAGTACAGCTTAGCATAATAAGTACGAGTAAGAGTACTGGTTCCATTACAACACTCTCATTAAGCTACCACTCACCCTTCACTATGATCTCCATTGATTCGAGTGACTAGTATTCCCATTACATGCTTCTAATAGGCATCAAGATATATAAATCAGTCAGGCAGGTAGATCATCACAGTAAGTATTCTATCGTAAGCTTCTTTCACTAGTATACTCTGACCTTCCTTCCTTTCTTACCTCCCATCCCCACCCCTAACTAATAAACTACCGGGGGTGAGGGGTTCAGAAATAAATCTCCTGCCTGTCCAGTGAAGGAGATTATAAGGAGTTAGGAATATTAGGAGGGAGATCGGGAAGAATGACCAAACTCTTCCAAGCACATACTCAGCTGGCTCACCTCAAAGGGGTGCCTTAATAATAGCTCCATCCTTATCCTTAGAAGATAAATGACAAAAGGCCCGAAGGGTGCGTTAGCACGCTCGACTAAAAAGCCGCCATCGACTCGGCCGAGGTTACGAGGTCGAGGAATGAGTATGAGCTTAGGAGGAGGTCGAACACTACTTTCCTAACACACACACTCATTAGACAGAAAGCCAAATGGGCAAGGCATGCATAGATCCATTGGTTCCTTCAACACCATGTGATATAAGGGATTTCTCGCTCACCTGACCTCAAGAAGGTGAGGGCCCCGTAACCAATAAAATAGAGGACGGAAGGATGGAAAATGACCCTAATAAACCTGGAAAAAAGAAAGAATAAGATTCCATAGGCACTGAAGGGAGAAGCACTGGCTTATGTGTATTATGGGTAAGATGAGTAATATCGTTATGAATAAGTTTGGAAAGAGAGCGAAGGGGAAGGCAAGATGCAACCCACGCTTTAGAGAGCAGAGAGGGAAGGCACCTATCCTGGGATGCACTCGCCTAAAAGAAAAAGCCGGAGGGTGCGCTGCTTGACCAAAAGAGGAGGAACTACTTGAAAGACAGCCATGAAAGAGCGACCGAGTCCGTAGCCCCTTCGATTATTCCCCATTGAGTAGCTCCACGTTGTAGCTCAAATAAGAATCCTCTACGTGTAACCTCAACTTAGTCTCACATAATACTCATGCCTGGAAAGTCTATGCATCACTCGAAGCTAATAGCTCGTACCTCATTGCTCGAAGCTAATCACTCATACCTCATCATGCATTGCTCGAACCTCATTGCTCGAAGATAATCGATCGTGTATCTCTACGTGTAACCTGATCATGTAACCTAATCACTTGTACCTCATCGATAAAACCTCATGCATCTAGTAACCTCATCGATCGGGGTCATCCATAGGGGTAACATCATCGAGTAACATCACTAATTGAGCAACATCATCGAAGCTCATCGTGTAATCTCTACTTGTACCTCTGCGTGTAGCCGATTGGGTGCCCCTGCGGATAAGTCCCCTTCTCTGTTGGACCCTCTGGCCGCAGAAACTGGCAAGCAGCATCATATACCGGCCAGCAGCATCAGATCCCGGCAAGCATCACATCATATTTATCTCTCTATCGGTCCACCTCACACGGCTACATCATCCGTCCGTTGGACGCCCCTATCTCTCTGTCCTACCCTGGCTTCAATAGTCCGCCGGGGTGCAGGTATATAAAGCAATCGGTACATAAACTTGTCCTTCCACTCGGCGACACCTAGTGACTGGCTTCCAATGAGATTGGCTATCGAAACAATGACTAGCAGCACTTCCTAGAGGTTAATGCATTGACAAGAGCTTCATCAATCATGCACCGACGGAGTATACTTCATTCCTGCATCGACCAGAGGTTATGCACCCACTAAGTAGAGGTTCGATGAGTATAGCTTTTATAAGTAGAGCTTCCCCTGGAGTATAGCTTCATTAATGCACTGACTGAGAATAGTTCTAGCACTGCTGAGTATCCGCACTGAGTAGCTGTAGTAACCTTTTGTTCTGTCTCGATCGGTAAGGCTCGTTAAAGCAGTCATTTGTCCATCTATTGAACAACTGGAATACCTATTCTGTTAGACCACCCCTCTTGAATACCTATTCTGTTGGCTGCCCTACTTCCGGCAAGTATAAAAGAGCAAGCCATCATCTATTTATATTTCCTTGCCTCACTCACGTGATAGCCACACTCTCTAGCGTATGGCGAACACACTCACTCAGTGGATGGCTTACTGGACTTACACATGTCTAATTTCATTCTGCTAGCTCCCATACCTCTGGGACGGGGGGGCCACCCATTAACCCATTCATTCCCACCACCTTCCCTTATTTAGCCTTGTGTGTCCATATCGGTAAGTGTGATGCGGATAGTAACCAACCAGTGTGCAGTGCCGTAGGGTAGGGACATCGGACTCGGAATCAACAAGGTACTACTCGTATCGGACTCGTACTATCGGAACCGGGCTCAACTAGTGAATGGGTAGAAATCGGGCTCACCAAGGTAATCGGGCTAAAGTAATTGGTTACAAGAAGGCAATTGGTCACAACAATGAAATTGTCTTCAACAAGTGAATTGGGAGCACTGAAGTGGGGGTAATCGGGATAAAAAAGTGAATCGGCATGAAATAAACCAGGGAAAACCCAGGCAAAGAACCCAAGCAATCGGCATTGAATAACCCATGTAAATAAACAAGTCAATTGGTCAATTGAATCGTTATCAAGAAGGCAATCGAAAAAGGTAAATGTCCTTAACAAGTGAATTGGAAAACTGGGTAATCGGGATCGAATAAGCCATGCAATGCCCTTCTGTCAATTCTCGGCTCTGACAGGCAAGTAATCCCGGAAATCATTCAAAGACGGCACAAGAAGGCATCCTCCTCCATCGGTTCGCAAAAAGATCGCAAACAGAAAAGAATAAATGACTACTCCTGGCATCAACTGCATCGACTACTCCTGACATTGATTGCATCAAATATTTAGATCGATTAATACTACCAGCATGACTCTTGGGATCGGCTATCGGCTATGCTAAGCTATCATATAGAAACGTTGTAGAAGGGTATAGTTTATTAGGAAGAAAATCCATTTTAGTGGCCCGATGAGGAGACCTCGGCCTCCCCAAAAGAGCAATTTGATTAGCCAAGAATGGTTACTATTTACCCACCCACCCCAATCCCCGATGCGAAAGCATGCTCGACTACGGAGGATGGAGGAGACCCCGAGGCTTTTTTCTGGTAGCCGATCAAAGTAGCCCAGCTCGAGTATCCAAGTAAAGTAACTAATCTAATCCAATTAGCACAGCAGCCATCCGAATCGATTAGATTATTCCATCCTACCAAGCAATGACTGGCATCTTCGCCTGGATTGAGTGGATCGACTGATAACTATTGGCTAGCGGCATCTCTTTGGCTCCTGCGTGTCTATGCGCTTCTTTCTTTTCTCCCCCGGTCTCGGATCCAAGTATTATTCCAGCTCGAGTATCCCATCCCAGCTATGACTGATATTGAGTGGATCGGAATCTGGATCGACTATCGGCAATGCTTGGCTATCATAGAGAAACGTTGTAAAGGGGTATGGTTAATTATGAAAAAAATCCAGTTTGAGTGCCCCGATGAGGTCATATTTCCTTGGACCTACTAAAGATACAATTTGATTATGAAATAATGGTGAATTAGGCGATTTTCAATAACCGGTATGCAATCCAAGTAGTAGCCCAGCCCAATTATCCCAGTTTATGAGAAAATATGAGTATCCAAGCCCAGCTATGACTAGCATTTTTCTTTCTGTATGGCTATGAGTACCGGCGGCTCTGACTACCATCTATTAGCAATGCCCTTCTGGCTATATCAACTATGATTGGCTGTCGACCACCTTCTGGTTATGACTGACAACAAACAGACATTGACTAGCGGCATCGACTCCTGGCCTAAACTATGGGCTATCGTCAATTAGAACTAACTATAAGTGGCACTGACTGACCTTCAATCGAGTACTCCCGACGAGTACTCCTCTTTCCTGTCTATCGGAAATTTCTGGGAATGATTGATTGGGAATGATCTTCATTCAAGCGCAATGACAACAGGCTATCAGCGACCACAGGCTATTGACTATGATCAATTACTTGGCACAGACTAGAGCTATATGCCCTGAGTATATCTTTGATGAGTGTAGCCATTATGAGTATAGCTTCCCAAGAGTATGGCTTCTTTCTGACACTGAGGAGTAGTTGCACTGAGTAGCTGCAGTGACCATAGCTTCTAGACTTACCTAGCTCCTATGCATTGATTGTTTCCAGCCAAGCTCGGTTAAGTATCCCGGTAGCCAAGCGGAGTAGCGCAGTCTGAGTAACCAAGCCAAGAAGCGCTTCCTTCCTTCCATCAAGGAAGAGCCTTATTAGCGAGGGTTACTGCCAGCATGGAAGGGGTAGCCAAGTGAGGAGCAAGCAACTTCTTACTCCTTTTTGTTGTGATGGGCGAACTTTTGAACGGAAATAGTCATTGTTTTTAGACTGAATCCTAATCTTGTACTGGCTCTTGGGAAATACTCTTGGTGTATAATAGGCGACCTGTCCTTTGAACTGGAAGAAGATTAGAGGGTAACTTGTTTGCTTCGTTCTCTCCTTTCTTTAGTGGGCAAGTGGTTGGCTCGATGTCCCAGGTATTCGGCTGAGAGAAAGCATCTCTGATTCTCTCCTTGAGGGTGATCACGTACAAGTCTTCTTTCCACTCTTTCTGAGTAGGATGGAAGGAATAACTGGTCTTTAGGAGGCTCAGTTCATGAGTAGAGAGATCGGTCTCAACAAGCCTTTGCAGGTAGTGACGGAAGATAGGTCAGATGCACGCTGACGGTATTTGCAATCGGCTTTATCTCGTCTCCATGGGGTTTGAAACATGAAGTAGGCTCAACAGGGTTTTACGGACGGATGGAGGGCCGATCTTAAACAATTAGAGAACCAATTTAATTACCTCCCCTTTTTGGGTCAGGGGTGTGAGCTTCGAACAGGAAGAGGTTTCAGATAAAGAGACGTAGCAAGCAACCCTCGGTCTTTGGAATAGATACTCGCTCAAGCCAGAAGGCACGAGTTCGCCCTTCGAAGTAGCAAGAACAGACAGTCGAAGGAGCAGGTAGTCCTTCGGTTGCAACAAACTTCCCCTCGACTTGGGCCGTATTAGGATCGAGTTGCAGCTTCCAGCTTTGGCGAAGATGGAGTAATGGTATGGAAAGTGGAATAGAAATACAGTCTCGCCATTGCAGGCAGCGAGAAGGCCGTAATGCTTGCTTTTAATAGGTTTGACGGTCACATGCACCTTTCAGTATCAACAATGGGCCTTGAATCGTTGAAATGGTATCAACACGTCAAGTAGCTGATACATGGCAAGATGAGCGCTATGAAGGCCGATCTGGTGAAATGATCGAACTGAACATGACCTATCCTTTAGTGGGATCGCAGCTTCTAATAGTAAGTTGGTTTCAAGAAAGCAGTATCTTTGACTCGGTTTCGGGAAGCACTTTCGGATGGGCAGTTCCAGTTGCAGCGAGTTGGAACTCTAGGGTAGCGAGAGCGGGACCGGTGGAGGGAAGGTGCAGATGGGGTGCCGAGGGTAATTTATTGCGGTAGGAGGCACAGTAGGTAGGGCGCCTAAAGGGAGCAGTTGCCAGCGCCTAAGGAGAGCTCATCTCAGCGCCTAAGGGGATGAGTTCTCGTCGCCTTTAGAGAGTCTCGGCGCTTAAAGAGATAAGTTCTCTTATCTGATGAGCTAGAGGAGTTTGAGTATAGGTCTGAATCGGAGCTGTAGCCGCACGAGAGGCTAGCAAGAATGGCACTTGGAGGGTAACTTGTTTGCAGAAAGACGTTAGTTCTTCTCGTTGCGCCGGTTCAAAAGATCTGAATGTGTAGTCGCAGCCAGGGAGTGCTGCTCCGCACTAGCGCTTAGTTAACATGCGCCGCAGAACACCATCATTCTTTTTCCCGATCCACACACCGCTCGACAAACGGCCGTCCCACTAATAATGATGTGTGGATACTGAAGGAAGTGGATATCGAAATTCAGTAAGTCCAAGAGATGGAAAGATAAGTATCGAGTGACGGTCCCAAACGCAGTGACTAGCTCCCATCTGTGAAAAGACGAACGCCCTTCAACTCTATGTCTTCGTAAGGTTACACACCAATGCATAATATCCCAAGTGATTACACGCCATGCGGCGGGGCGGTGGCAACTCCGTGGATCGACGAGAGTCAACTTTCAAATTGGTAAGCGAGATCCGAGGCGAAGTGTTCCACTAGGTCCTACTATGTTTGGGTAGGCCCCAATGGATTGCTAAGGTTGGCTTGGTCAAACTAAAGGCCAATCAGTGCAGTGTTTAAGATATTCTTTGGGCCGATTTTCCCCCCAGTCAAAAGGATCTTATCTATCCCCAAAAATGATGATTCGGTCTATTCTATCCCACCCTCGCTCGCCCCGCCTGCCTGCCCCTAATGACTTAATCAGGGTAGTTTGCGGGGCACCTTAGTCACATTTGTCTTAGCTGAAGTTGCAATAGGAAGAACATTGGTAAAAAAGACAGATTCAGATCCGGAACACTATTCATTTACAAAAACCCCAGCAATAACTATTGACCGTTGAGCCGGCTGGGCTAGCTCCCGAACCTCCTCCTGGAGTGGAGGGCGATATATCCGGATCTTTTTTCACTATTGAATGTTATTTCCATGTGCTAATCCCTTAATCCTTATGTTGTAATGAGCTTATGTTGTAATGAAGAGAGTTTGCTAAGCTATGAATCTGTTTTTAAGCGCACCTCCTACCGCGATCTCTGGACCTACTACTACGCTTACATTATCAGGTACATTTCATCTCGTGGTGATATATTTAAGGTACTGTACGGGTGCCTTCCCTTATTCCTTTTTCATGCCTCGCGTTAGGCCCATTACCTTTTTAGAAGCTGCCTCTCATTGTGAATCCGATACGGCTATCGGTAGACATAACACAAGGCTGACTCGCTGGTTTCCTTAAGGTCCTTTCCCATTTCATTTTTATGCGGGGTCTGTCTCGCTTGGAGCTGCAAAAGTAGCGGTTTGGATTGCCTATGTTATCACATGACTCAATTTATGAAAAATGGACCAACAATTGATTGCCATGGGCTTGATTGTGTATTAGGGACCGCCTTATTCTTTCCGCTTTCCATCTGTCTATTGCATTTGCTTTCATGGAATTCGTGCCCACTTTCTTTTCCTACTGTCTCTAGGCTTTTACTAGCGTACTTCATGATGGGTTTATGGTGAGGAAGAGGATGCGAAGCATAGCTCGACCAACGGGCCGCCATCAGCTGCCTTCTTCTGTTTCCTGGGTGTTATATATAATGCAAAATATTCGTTCAGGTCTTGCTCTTTCCCCATATCACGGCTCCTTTAATTGCGCATACGACCGTATTGCAGGGTTCCCTCTCTTAAAACCTCGAAATTTGACTTATATGTCAGAGGTAACTTCGGCAATAAGATCGGAAATAAGAAACTCTGACCTTTAGAATTTAGCTCGGCGATAAGCACTATTCCATACACATATAGGAACAAACCAAGTAACTTGGAAAACGTACCTCGGCAAACATCATTGAACAGCTAAGAACAGCTAAGGTCCTATTCTATCCTATAAAGAAGGTTGAAAGTAAGGTCTTAAGGTAAGGTCCTAACCTTTAAGGTATCTCTATTCTATAAGGTCCTAAAGGCCCTATAAGTAAGGTAAGGCTATAAGATAAGGAAGGATAAGGTAAGGAAAGATCTATCTCTCTAGGTAAGGCCTCACTTACCTACTTGACTTGGCATACACAAATTCCCGTATTCGCCGAGCTATGTCTTGCTAACCAAGATTACCCCTCCCCCTACACATACTGTGATCAATGAAAATGAGTGACCACTTAAGCGTATATAATATGACGGACCCATTAACAGCTAGTAAAAGAGCTCTCTCTCTTAGGATCAGTTACTGCTGCTAGAAGGTTGGCTAAAGTGACCATGCATAATTACATATATAATATATGCTAAGTCTGCTAAGGCATAATTTTCTAAGGCATAATTACATATATAATGAATGACGGACACACATATCTCATTCATGATTGGATCATTCATGAAAGGGACATATATCCTTCATTACGTAATTACATATATAATGAATAACTGGATTCGAGAGAGTAATTACATATATAATAGCAACATTTTTGTCTTATATCTAAAGTTACTTTATTATACGTAATTACGTATATAATAAGGGTTCATAGGGTTCCCGTTAGATCTTTCCATCTTCCTTCCCCTCAGCGGGAAAGCAACTTCGTACCTTTTTTCCTCACCATATGAATAGTGAGTCCCTACCGGGCCTCTTCCCTTTGGTCGAGCCTGCTAACGCATCCTCTTTTGGCCATGAAAAGTTATATTTCTATCATGATGAAATCATTCCCGTATCTATTCTGTCAATCATTTACTTATCCATTCTATCTCTAGTTACCGAAATGATACGAGTCATTACTGACTGGTCCTGAGTTAGCTCTGATCAGCTTAGTCCCCCTTTACGACTAATAGAGAATGGGCAGTAATAAATATAGGTAAGGTTATCCTTACCTTTCACCTTTCAGGACCTTACTGCCTGAAAGGACCAACCCAACCCTTCTAACTCTTTGGGGGGAATAAATCATAGTACCTTTCCCTTCTAAAGAAGGGCAAGACCTTACCGCCCGCCTTAAATCTATTCCCGAACCTACCTAAATTTCACCCGGTAAGTAAGCTAACTTTCGATCGATATTTCCCCACAAAACTGAGCTGAGTTATTGGCATTGGAACTAGCACTGGCACTAGCATTAGCCCCTATTTGATTCGTTATTATTAGCAAGAAAAATTGAGCCATCCGGATCAATCACGGACGGATGTCACGAAGCTCCCTTCTACCTACTCCTTTTTTGTGACAGGGATGCTCCTCCCATGCTACTGCTGAAGAACCAAATTCATGTCACTCTTCGATTGATTTTTCGTCGATTCATTCACACACACATTTATTTATTTATTGTAGGGGTTGACTGCCGGCTGGAAGCTGTATGAGCGGTAACGTCCATGTACGGCTCTGTGAGAAGGTGGACGGAAATGGCCTTGTTGTACCCTACTCTCGTCTTCGATGGGGTCTGCTCCTTCTTTTCTAGGGGAGTATGCCAATATGATCTTAATGAGGTGCGGAGCTTTGCATCTGACATTCGTTGGGCCTCTGCCTGCGGGAGCCAGCGTCCCCGGGCCTTATCTGACTGAGCAGAGCTCTTTGAGGAGAATAAATCAAGGTGCCGTAAGGCCTAAAGACCATAAGGAACGTAGTCGCTCGACCATAAGGTCCTTGCCCGGACAAGCGACTACGTTGATGGCGGCCCGTTGGTCGAGAGTTCTCTTGCTCATCCTTTCATTTATTTCAGGTAAATACTTCGAAGACTTGTCCTGATTAAACCTTATCTAACGAACGAATAAGTCCTCTCCCGGTGGTCGAGTCATGCTTACGCATCCTCTTTTCAGATCAATACTTCGGACAATAAGGCAGGCCTTTAAAGGAAGGATATCTTATTTGATTCTGGGAATCTTGGTCCTGGGTAAATCCTGGAGTAGGTAAGGTCCCCGGCCTTATCCGGTCCTGAAAGGCCGGCCTTACTGGGTTGGTCCTGACTGCGCCGGTCAACCCAGGAGCAGTCAGGCAGGTAAGGTCCTGTGCCGGCCGGTCTTACGCTAAATCAGAACCTTTCAGTTTGAGGGGAAGAAAATAGTATCCTGACTGTGCTGGCCCTAGATTTATTCCCTCAAGGGTTGCTTCGCAGAGCTAGCGAAAATAAGAACCAGGACCTTTTTTTGCAGTAAACCCCTCCGGGCGATCCGGAGAAGACTAGTGGTAGGTGGTCCCGCGAAGCTTTCGGAGAAGGGTAGCCTAGTGTGTAAGCACAGCAATGAAGGCGAACCCTCGGACGACCAATCTAAGATTAGGGGGGAGATCCCAAGTAGTGGTGACCTTGTAACTCTTCCACCTATGCATGTACCGAATGCTCATACGGGGAAGTGCACTCCTGGGTCTGGAACCAGGGAGGGTTGCTCCGAGAAAGACTTTCCCGTCCACTCCAGGGGGTGCGGACACACCTGCGCGGATTGCAGGTGACGGTGACAAGAATGGCGGGGGAGTGAAAAGTACCCGACGACATCCAGGGATGAATGTAGACCCATCGGACAGGGATAATCATTCCGGTCCCGGGGGAGGATACTCACTCATTTATTATGAAGTGGTAGAACCAGTGGCCCTATCACTGGCAGGAGGCGAAGCGCACCCACCCATTGACTGCCTGCTGCTATTGCGAAAACAAGGAAGGATGGCTTGCTCGACAATAGGTTCTTTATTGCTCACCCATCAAGGGTGAGGAGGGCAAGGAAGGAACTAGTCTCTTGAATTGGTCGAGCGCTGCTTCGCACCCCTCGTGAGCTGGGTCGCAGAAACTTACATTTTGGTGTTCCAATAGGGTCGTTCACTAATGGCTCTGCCCATAGCACTACCCCTCACACTATAGCCTTAACCCCTCCCTACAAGCGACCCTGCCTCTTTCCCGATCGATTTCATGTGGGCAAGCAGCTTTCGAAGGGAGTAAAGTAAGCCCCAAGGGTAAGAGAGAGTCCTTGGAAACCTGCATACAACCCATAGCTGTAAAGTTCATAAATATAAAGGTGGGGTGAGAGGCAAAAGGCTATAGGTTCGAAGAAAGGTTACAGCTGATATGATATTCTAAAGGCTCTTGGCTTCTGGCTACTGGTTCCTGGCAAAAGGTTAGAGGTTTCTGATATCAGAGCCATTGGAATATTAACATCAGTATTACCATAAAAATGGGCTTACCATGTGTAATTGACACAAATTGAATACGTACGTGTTCTTAGTGTGTGGAAATGTTTCTATAGGGTTAATACTGTCTATACTTGTTATTGATTATGGAAGACACACTACTCTAGTTATAGCTCTTACATATCACAATCTACATGTTTAGTGTGATCTAAGAGTTAAGCTAATACCTAATGACAATGGGGTAACATAAATTCATTCACTTCCGCTTCAGCTTCAGCTTCCGCACTGACTGGAAAGCATGGGGAATATGGCTCAGACTGCCGGCTATGATCTCCTATAGCTGTAGTGAATAATCTCTCTTTCTCATTAGCTATTCAATCTTAAAGATAGAGTGAAAAAAGCTTCCTGAAAGGTATCCATTCTTTGAGGTCCCCATTCCATGGTCAAAAGAAAGATCAAAAGAAGCCCGTGCCCATGCCGTAATTAGAAGCCTTAGTAAGGTAAGTAAGGTTCCCGCTGAGGTAAGGTCCTCATCCTTAAGTTCCAGTTTTTCTGAGCTCCAGCGAATAAGAATCAGGTATTTCCTTAGTAAGCTATCTGTAAGGTATTAGCCATAAGGTTCCCGTAGTCCCAGTAGTCCCACAACCATAGAGATAAAAAGAAAGTAATATTTCCATAGAGTGCGCCGCGAATAAGCCTTATGAAAGTTCTAGCCTTAAGAGACACTAGCTTAAGTCTTACTCATAAGGTACTACTAGCTCTAGAGAAAGTCCTATTAGCTCTAATCAGTACTAGCTTTCTTGACTTCCTTCCATAGCTCTACGGGTACGGTAACGGTGATAGACTTCAGGTCTTGCTTACTTACTTGAATTAGCTTCAGTCTTACGAGTAAGGTCCATGCACTTTAGACTTACTTAAGGTGCTCCATCATGGTAAGAAGCCTTAATAGACTCTCTTAGTCCATGCACTTAGTTCCATGGAGTGAAAGCCTTAATAGACTTGCTTTAGCCCAATGGTATCCCTGTAGTGTAGTCCCTAGTCTTAGCCTTAGTCCAAGCAGTTAGTCTTAGCCTATTGGACTGGACTAGCTTCAGTTATTCTAGTCTTATTTAGATATTTTCACTGTTGATTCCATTGAAAGGGTTCTGGCTGCTTCTGACAAAAGGGAAAAGGTTCTATTAAAAGGTTACAGGCATCTTTCTGTTGGGCCTGTTTATTAGGCTTTTGGGGCTTGTGATGAAGGCTGAAGATGAAAGGTTCAAGGCTGTATCTGTGTGACCAGGATCTGTGGGACCAGGTTAAGCATCTATGGGACTTGGTGTACTTGGCAAAAGGCTCCTTCAAGGCATCATCTGTTTAAAGGCTCCTGGGTCAAGGCAGCTTCCATCTGTTGGACCTGGTTAGGCCAAAGGTTACAGTTGACAGGTTTCTTCATATGTAATGTGATATGACCACCGGTATGGTGAAGTATTGTCCTATTGGAGTTAGGTGGGTGTCCCATTGTCGTTGTGGGTATGAAATGAAGAAATGATGCTTGGCGGAGGTTTGGAATATTGAGCCTTGGCGGAGGTTTTGGACATTCTCCCTACTATAGAATCAGGTGTGTAATTGAATTTGTAGCAACTCCTTTAGGCACGTGTACCAGATATACCATAATTAGGTGTGTAATTGAAGAGGACATAGGAGGACAAATATCAATAGTAGCTACTCATTTAGGCACGTGTAACACCAGAATTAGGGCAGATCGGGTAACTCTCAGTGCTCCTTGAATGTAAATGAATATATAGATTGGGTAACGAATGGAAGTACAGCAGATCGGGTAACTCTCAGTGTGACTGGCTTCCTTGACTGGATGACTGGTAGTGAAGAACCTGTAGTTAGGGAGATTGATTGCGGTGGGAACAGGGAAGTGGTGGGAACAGGGATGCGGCGGGAACCGGAGTAACAACGCTTGGCTATTCATAATTAGTAACAACGCTTGGCTATTCATAATTTCCCTCAATCTTGGCTTCGGGCAGTTCATTCTCTTGTCCCTAGCTTGGCTCTTAACGGCAGGGAGCTATCTTCCTTTAGTTCCCATCCTTAGGCCGGGTTCGTACTCTCAAATATACCACTTGCAAGGTATATCTACGGGTATATATGTAAATGTATCTATATCTATATGAATCTATATATCTATATCTATTGGTATCCATTATCCCTTCATAGAGCAGTTCCATTCGTCAATATCTGACATTGGCCCAACATCTCCGCATTTGGTAGAAGGAAGTTGGACGGGGCCGGAAACATCAAAAGTACGCGGGAGCCATTCAAGTAAGGTCGTTCCGTTTAAAGCATCTATGCGGGGAGGAAACTTCTGACCCTTCTTCTCGGGAACGCACAACGAATCGACTTATACATGTCATACTTACACTCCTTGGCAAGGCGAAGTCCATCCAAACTATCTAAGCATTCCTGGCTGAAGCAAGAGGTGGTAAGGTTGGGTTTGGTAATGAACGAATCGAAATTTCCCTCTTCGCCCGCCTCGTAGTCCCCTTTCTTTATGCTATGTTATGGCTCTGTCTCTAGCCCTCTTTAATGCTATGCCCTGGCAAGGAATGAGAATCGCCAAGCTGAGAAATGAGCGGAGCTATCGCCTGTCTGTAAGGTCGTTCTGTCAGGTCTCTACGGCTTCTATTGTTTGTGGAGCCCCGACAAACTCAGATCATTCATACACTGACTTATTACTGGCTGACCTACCATCCATATAGCAAGTAGACCTCTTTCCTTCCCCTAGGGCGGGCTGGGGCTTGGGAAGTATTCAGAGACCTTGGTTTTGGACCTTGTGAGTAGGAGGAGCGAGGCGCCTTGCCCCCGGAGGGCCCGCCCAATTATGCTTCGCACCTCTCCGCTACTGAGATCTATTATTAATAGGCAAATCAAGGGTGGGCGGGCTTCGCACCTTGTCCGATGCATAATTAATGCGATAATTAGATCGAAAAAATGAGCGAATAATATCGTATACAAAGACAAATTGTCAAACCTTTCAATGGCATCAGGTCAGGTGAGATTCTACCAGTAAGCTATCTATCTGAGGGGTGTGGTAAGGACAACTAAGCGGTCCCCCCAGCCCCCCAAGGGGCATGTTCTCAATCGGCGAAGCCTCAATCAATCATCCGTTTATCTGAGTCTGAAGTCAGATTATGCATTTTCCTTCCCCGATTACAGGCCCGTAGGGACGGAGTCACTCACTATTCATATGGTGAGGGATTTCTTGCTCACCTTCCCTCAAAAGGTGAGGCCCTATAGGGTGAGGTAACGAACTCTCGACACTAAGGCCGCCATCGATTTATCGCTCACCTCCCCAAAGAGGTGAGGGACTCGACTGAGGTTACGAGGTCGAGGGACTCGGCCGAGGTTACGAGGTCGAGCCCCTAACGGGCCTTAGGGTCGAGCCTGCTAATGCATCCTTGTCTGATTACAGACAAGCGATATACATTCCTTCTTCCACTCGATCAAGAAGTTAGCGAAATCTCTCTCTAGCCCGCCCGGCACAAAGATCTTAATTGAATCGAACGAACATCATCCAATATTTCAATTCTGAGATGGTATAATTACATATATAACAAATATGTCTCGAACGCGAATCGAAGGGAAATATGACAAGAAGACGACTCACAGGGAGGAAAATCATAATGGAAGGGGATATTCAATGGGGGAGACACGTAGAGGTACACGTATAGGTGACATAATGAGGTTCAATTAGGTACAATGCTTTATGTGACACGGTGCAGCTGGTTCGATGGGAAGGAAGGCGAAAAGAGAGATCGATCAAAGCAGGTAGGTGGAACTGAGGGATGTTGGTAAGGGGCTCTTAAGGTTCGCTGATCAGGTGTAACTGGGTGATTCAACGAGAACAGGTGGAATAGAGACCCTAAAGCAGTAGGTCACATAGTTGATTTGGGAACAACTGGGCTTGGTGCTATTGGTCAAGATCCTTACTGACTTACTCACTGACTGACCTCAGTAACCCTACCGCCCCATGTTGGGTGAAGCGGCATGTGGTTAGGTTCAAAGGGTATGACACTGATGTACTGATATCCAATGGGCTTACTGTCATAGAGTAAAAACCAAATTAGTACAATCCATCGAGAGAGTACAAGCACATAGTACAAGCATAGACTCTTGGATCTACTCTTGGCATCTAGTGAATTACCACCTGTCATTGAGTCCCGGCATCTTCATGTGGATCTTTCTCTTGGAATCAAGTACCAACCAGCATCGAGTAGCAGCATCAACATCTGGATCGACTAGCGGCAAAGAGTCTCCTGGCATCGGCAGCACTGATGGTTGTAAATGAGGCGTCTGACCCTTCCTGAACAGGTGCATTTTCAGTAATGCATTGTGACGTCATCCAATCGAGAACGTGTGTTCCGTAGCGTTCAGTGAAATGCGGTCCTAATAAGTGGGTTCAGTATGGCTGGGCTTCCCGTCAAGGCCCCACGGCAAGCAAAGATATAATGGTCTTCTAACGTCATAAATAATAGAAGATGAATTAGAGAGAACACTTAAGAAAAGGATAGAGTATAGCTCTCTTATGTAAGATAGAATCAATAAGGTAGGCTCAAGATAAGCTAATATCTGGTAGCGTAATTGACTAACGCCTATTAATAAGTATGTGGCTTCTTTGTGAATCTATGGATTGCTCTGGCCGGCCTCGGGTTCATCTATTTCTGGTCCCCGCCCGAGTCAACTTATGGCTATGTCGCTTCGTTCATCTATTGCTCCGCGAGTCAATCTATTTATTGCTGTTCCCTGCCCTCGTTCATCCATCTCTTGCTCGATAGTAACGTGATTCCGGTTCGTGCCATGCATACATGATGCGTGGGAGGAAGGGTGAGGGCGTAATGGAGGGGGGAAGGTGGGAATAATATAGATGATGCGTAGCGACGGGTACCGAATCGAAGGAAGGGTGGCAAGTGGGTTGTGGCATGAGAGGGTATAAGTGATAGGGTATGAATGAAAGGGTAATGAATGCAAATATAAGGTCAAGCGGGTATGCAGGCGGTAGATAATGGGAGAATGCGAACTGAATGCGGGCTTACTTAATAGGGAATGAACTGAATGGCGTGTATGCGGCTTGAACTGAAAGCGTGGTGAAGGTGAGCTGGCAATGCCGGGTGTTCCCTCCCTATAGGGTGCGGTACCTGATGAAGCGATCATCATAAGGCAAGTGGTAGCAATCCTTCCAAATCATGTGGAAGGCGGTATCGGTACTCATCCGGGATCGACGAGTAACATCCATCATTGCACCTCGCTTATTGCACCTCCCTTATTGCACCTCCTTCCATCATTGAGTAAGATCAACGAATCAAATCATCCTGGGGGTAACCTATTCTCCTCAATTGAACCTCGCTTCTTTAGGTGCTTGTCATTCTTCGTGTTTCATCTCTATGCCAAACGATTCTCGGCCTCCCTCCGTGCATCTTATTTCCGGTGAGGTCTCCCCCGGTATTGGCTATCGGTATACTTGGCACCAACCTCCATGTTGGGGGATCCATAATTGGATCTATATCATACCGGCCATTGAGTACCACCCTCATCAAGTAACCTAATGCCTTATTGAGTTGAGTCATCCAATGGAAACTCCTTTATTGAACACCTCCCTTATTGAATTGAAACCGTTGTCTGTTTGCATTGATTATGTGTTTTCCATAAATTGAATTGATCACTCTAATCAATTACTTCTAATCGGTGACCACCTAAAACACACTTGGAATACGTGTTCTGGGGGTATCCTCATTCCTTCCGATAGCGTACTGGGCCTTCCTGGGTTACGTGGCCTGGCAGGGCGGACTTAAAGCGGATGGCACTAAATGGCGTGTATGGATGATGGATGCGTGTATGGCGTGGATGGATACGTGTATGGCGTGGATGGGATGCGGGCGAATGGGTAATGCGGGAATGCGGGCGTGTCATGCTCTAAGTATCAGTGTGTGTACGGCGGTGGCTTAATTCATCTATTTATTGCTGTTCCCCACCCTCATGAATCTATAGCTATGCTATGTCCTTTCGTTTCTCTATTGGGCCCTTCATTTATCCTCAATGTGCAGGTTCGGTACGTGTCGTTGGGGGAGGCGGGTACAGTGATCGTGATGTGGGGTTTCCGTGGTTGTGAAGCGGGGTTTCTGCGGTCGTTGTGGGGTAGTTCGGGTTATTTGAGACGGGGCAGCAGCAGGTATCAGTGATCGTGATGTGGGGTAGGCAGGTTGGTTGAGTGTCTGTGAGTGAATCTATTGCTTGCTGGTCCCCGGCCCGAGTTCATCTCTTGCTATGGCCTTTCGTTCATCTATTTATTGCTATGTCCCTTCGTCTTTCAATGTGCCGGTGAGGTACGTGTCATTGGGGGAGGCAGGTTTCCATTCATTCTATGTAGACGTGATTCCGGTTCGTGCCATGCATGCAT
The DNA here is from genome assembly GCA_034641835.2 of Pinus albicaulis. Classification (NCBI taxonomy): domain Eukaryota; kingdom Viridiplantae; phylum Streptophyta; class Pinopsida; order Pinales; family Pinaceae; genus Pinus; species Pinus albicaulis. Next base: position 877,437,781 of record CM076569.1, on the reverse strand, counting down.
GATGTGTGGGAGGCAGGTTGACCGTTCGTATTCCGTGAGTCCCTCTTCAAGAATCTATCAGCATGCATGATGCATCGATCGATCCATCAATCCATAATATCCCACCCAAGCTTGTGAATCACCACCTACCTCTCTCGAAGGTCCCTCTATATAAGGTCCTTTCAAGTCAGTAAGCACCCACCTCCTCTCCTCAGCTTGTGAACCACTTATCTCCAAGAGACCTATAAGCTGCAGATCACTTCTCTCTATCTTTCTTTGATGGGAACATCTCTCCTGGGTATGGCTGCTCTGACTGTATGACTCTGACTGCTGACTATGACGGGAAGTCAGGCTATGACTGGCTAGAGCTATGTCTAGCTATGACTGGTGTTTTTTTATTTGTATGTTGTATGATCTTATTCAATTGGTGAATCATCATATGTAACGCATCGTCATTCCTCCTTTCATTCTGTCGAGGAATGAATGCTGTTTGTCTTAATAAATAAATGGGTATTTGGAGGTGAAACCCGACCCTAACAATAGCAATAGTGGTATCCCCTTAAGCATGACTGGCTTCAGACAATAGGTAAGGCAGCACTCACTTGACTAGGGTGAATAGAGTAATAAAGGCAAAGGGTAGGGTTGATTGATCCGGGTCCTTAAAAGAGAAGGGATCATAGCAGTACCGACTAAGCACCTAATTAATAATCCATCATGGTATAGGGAACAAGGTCTTCCGGTGAACAGGGTAGTTTGTCAAACACTTCAGTAAGGGAGAAGGTAAAGGAAGGGTTTCATGCCTGCTATGCTATGTATCATTCTGCTCGGGTCTATAGCTACCGTACCTGCCTAAGAGCGCTTAATGAATCCATCCAAGCCAAGTAGTCTAGTTCTAACAGGTCTAGGTCTCTCTAGGTGGATACGTAGTTCGTAAACACATCCATAAGAGGGGTTGGTAAAGGGGTTGAAAAAAGCCAGCCAGCTCAATTTCCTGCATCGGTAATTACGTATATAAAATAGAATCTAAGGGTAAGGTGGTTTCATGCCTGCCATCCATGCCTCCCATCCCATGCTGGTTCTAGTACCTACCTATTCTCTGAAGCGCTTCATTCAGTTCGTGGTCTATAGCTAATAGCAGGTGTGCTAGGTCTTCGGTGGGTAGGTCTATTCCTTTCCTTGTAGTAGGTTTCAAATTCTGAATCATCTAATCATATCGGCTCAGCCGTACCAATAGTTCGTGGCACTCCCATAAGAATTCATAAGGTAAGGGGTAATAGGGTAACGAGTGCATAGCACACTTATTAGATTCTGGCTTGGATTCCTGGCTTAAACAATGACTTCATAAACTAGGTAGGCAGTATTTCAAGGTCTGGTATAAAAGGTGGCTAAGGGTAAGGTAAAGGGTAAATAGCGCATGCCGTACTCAACTGATGTTCCTGGTGGAATGAATGGCGGGGCAGCCCTCTACTCCATGTCCTAGGGTGAGAAGGTTCAAAGTGGGGTCAAATTCCTGACCTGACTTGTCTCACTTCGTTCCTCGAAGGTTCTATGTGTGGAATAGTAAGGGAGGGGGTAAAGCCATACCCATCTAATCCTTCCTGGCATAAGGTCAGTGTGGTTGGGCAGGCAGCACTCCATCGTCCTAGGAGGAAGGTATCAAGGTAAGAGTAAGGTTGTTTAATGCCACATCCCATTCCGGGTCTTTGATAGCTGTTCCGTCCCTTCCTAAGCGTTGTTTTGTGTAGGGCTAAGGGGATTCTGTATCCTCGTAGTGCCGTATCCTACATAGATTATCCTGGTTCATAAGAGGTTGGGCATAACTCCATCCCTCGCATTTCCTAGGGTGAAGGCATAAAGAAATGTAAAGAGTAAGGTTATCCGTCGGTCCTGATAAGAATAGGTAATAGGCAATACCCATAAGGTAAACCATGGTACCTCTAATTCTTCATAAAGCAAGGTAGTTAAAAGAAAAAATATCCTGGTGTAGTACCCCCACCCCGATTCAAGGCTGAATCAAGAGATTCTAAGTAAGGTTGGGTGTGCCTATAGGTGGGTGGGTAAAGAAGGGCGGTTAGCAGGTTATAAAAGGTAAAGGCTCTTATCTGAGGTCTCTTCTATTTCTAGGACTGAGTATTTTATAATTCCTAACTATGATCTGGCCGAGCAACGCTCGGTAAAATCATTCTATTGGTACCCGGGCGCCGGGGAGATGTCTTAAGTAAGTGTGTTGTAAGCTGGTGAATGCTTGCTTTGCTGTATGAAGCCCGTACGTACACCGCACCGAAAAGCCATGCCGATTAATCTCGTCTGTCTGTGCTGTGAATTTCGAAAAATTACTGAAATGTGATTTTCTTTATATTAAACCCGTGTATGGAAGGGTTTGTAGGCATTCTATCCACAGGGGTTTGGAACTCGCATTTGTCTTTAGGCAAGTCGATTTGTGAGAGCATATAAGGCTTCGCGCCTCCATCCAATCCGGTGCTTCAAAGATAAGGGATCATTCCCGACTCCCTAAGTGCATTCATTCATCAAGTCAAGATCGTGCTCTAAGCGCCTCATTAATCCAAGCGGTATAAGGAGTTAGGAAACACAAAAGCTAAGAGGTCTAAGGGTAAAGGTTATTGTATCATGCCATCCAATCCTGGTTCTCTAGTTGAGATTCCTAAAGGCAAGTGTGATAAACAAAGCATATTCTGGCTGGGCATAATATACTATCAATGTCTGAAACTCGTCCCCATCATCTAATGAGGTTGCTCTGATCAAGTCATCCAGCAGTACGATATCAGCTTCAGTTCTGTACAATATCTGTCTAAAGGGAAACCTTACTCTCGAAACTTTCTCTCTCGGCTAATTAGACTATCCATCCCATCCATCCAGCCGTCTCTGAAGTTCCGGTTGTTTAGAATCAATCTATCCGGGGCGGTGAAACGATATAAGCTAAAGGTCAACCAACCCTCTCGGCTAATTGATCTATCCACCCGGTGCTTCTTCTAAGATCAAGTCATGGGTTGGGCATGACTTCCTCCCTCGACTAGGAAGAAGGCAGAAGGAAGGGTAAGGAAAATGCCCTGATCATCGAAGGCATATGGTGAGTGACGATTCTAGGTCCAAGGTAAGGGATAAACAACTCATCCGGTGCTGATAAGAGACGGGTTCATAGCATACCTGTCTACTTGAGTTTTCCTGACTTATAGGGGTTGGTTGGTATTCCATCTCCTAGGATGAAGGGATAAAGGTAAGGTTCCGTCTAATCCGGTGTAATATAAGGTCTCATAGCATTCCCTCCTAACTAAGTGCATTCATGGTAGGGATTATAAGTGCCGTACCCTACTTATTTTCCTTTCCGGTATAATCCCCGGTATAATAACTAGTTTGGGCATGCCTTCCTGTCCTAGTATGAAGCAGTAAATAAAGTAAAGAGTAAGGTTATTGTTTCACGCCATCCATACTGTACTTATCTTCCTGGTGGACCAAATGGGTTGGGCCTCACTCCATGTCCTGGGGTGGTTTGAGAAGGGACAAGGTTGGGTTCGAATTCCTGACTCGTTGTATCAGCAGGGTGAGGTAACGTGCGAGGAGAGGGTGTTAACGCTCACCATTCATATGGTGAGGCCCGGAGGGACTCGACTAAAAGGAGAGGCCCGGTAGGGTGAGGGTGATCTTGCCGAACTCTCGACAACGGAGAGGTAACAAACTCTCGACACAAGGAGAGGGACTCACTATTCATATGGTGAGGAATTCGATATATTATATATGTAATTATGCATTTATGATTATTTCAGTTGTTACATCCAGCAGCATAAGAGTCCTTGTTAACATGGAGCTTTATTTCCCATTGGGGTTCCACATCTGATACGACCACCATGAGGTTCCACTACCGAGAGGGTAAGGTAGGACATGAACGAGGTTCAAAAACGAAGAGTGATAGTAGTGCCTTATGAGGTTTCACAACCGATATGGGTTGGCACTATCAGGATCCCGCATGAATGAGACCGTGGTAATAAGTCCATCATCGAGCGGTTACCATCCAGCATGAGAGTCCTGCTGGGAGAGATCCATAGAGCAGAGCCGTAAGTGAAGCTAGTCCCCTGAACTCTAGCAAAGTAATGTGTCCGTGTAATTCCTAAGATTATATACGAGCTCGCATGGAGACGTTGACCTTGTCCTTGGGTTGCCAGTAATCATCATATTAAAGAGGGTAGGTGATCTACTTAGCACCCACCCATGGTTTACTCCACAGGGAGAGCCGTGATACACGTTAACCATATGGTCCCATTAATATGTGATATTGCATGCATACGTTCAACTTGTCCATGTTCTATTTATTATTTATTCCATTCAAATCATCATAGCTCCGTGAAAGCCCTATAGTTAGGCCTCTAGATATAGTTGTCCATTCATCTCATTAGTCCATGTAAATAAGCTTTTATAAACTAGCTTATTATATCACTTAGTTCCATGGACACACAATGCCCCGCCTTAAACCTACTGTTATATGGTAGGCCATGCCAGGTGTAATGCCAGTAGTCGATCCAGGTGTACATGCATTCTCGGTAATCAATCGTCCCAATAAGCTCCCCATATCACGTTCCAATATGAGGGGACATCTAATTCAAACTCCCCTACTTGAACTACTGGGGGACTCTAGTTTCACTAATAAGAACTAAAGATGAAGAACTAAGCAGAGATAGAAAGATCATTTCAAACTACTAAGAGAGATTGATTCACTATGGCTTAGCTCAGCTAAGGCCAAGGCGCTTATGCAATTTGTTACTTACGGATGCACCTTCCAATCATACCAGTCATTGCCTCCCGTTGCAAGGAGGTCCAGAAGGTGGTTATAGCAGCCAGCATAGTAGACAGGGGATTGATGGCCAACATATTCGAAGATAGATAGCCCATATGGGGATCATTCACTCGGCTACCCGGCTTCTTGGATACTCTACTTGGCCGGGTTACTCTTGATTGGCGCTATTCAACCGGGCTAATCAACTGGGATGGATGCGCTGCTATTCAACTTAGCTCCCGGGCTGGGATGAATACTCAGTGCCTAGAAGCCTCCGGTCAGTGCTTAAATGAAGAAGCTCTAGTCAGGGATACTCTTTTAAGTAAGTGCTATAAACTCTTGCCGATGGTGATGCATTACTGAAAATGCACCCGTTTAGGATCATGCAACAGACACACGGGTTCACTCACGGTAGGAAAGGAAGGTAGTGACATTAAGGGAGCGGAGGGAGGAAGGAACGGAGGTAGCCTGTTTATACAAGTGATTGAGAAATTGCTTTTTTGCTTTCCACGTTCGGCGCAGCCACTATGTTTGGTTGGGACAGATCTTAAAAAACCTCCTATCAGCTAGAGTAGATGCCCATGCACTCCGCCAGAGACGCTGAGCGAAATATCCATATTTATTTAGTTGGAACAGAATAAATACTTGCCGTATCTACGTTATTTGAATTATATTATGAAATATGGGCGGTCCAACATCACATGATACCCGTTCAACAGGACCCAAAAGAACCCGTTCACCGTACCCCTTCAATAGACATAACCAAGAGAGAGGGACCCCCAGTCCTTTTACTATAGCCGGGGGGGGACGAGCGTATACTGAAGTGATCCCGTCTCGGGCTATTCCAAGTTTTTTCTTCTTTCCTTCCATTTGAGTTGGAGTTGAGGTTGGAGTATCTTTTTTGCATATTGCAATATGTGGGTAGCGCTAGGGAACATTCAAAAGCGTACCTTTATTTATGCATCATGATACATAAATAAAGCAGACCTGATGTGTTTCATCATTTGAATGACCTAACTAACACAACTTTCTATATTGTGCTTTATATATGTGAAAAAAACCAAAACCAAAACCAAAAAATAACGCGCCAACCAACACCAACACCAATCTTTATTATCTATCTATTTCCCGTAACCTCCCCGGATAAGAACGATGTGCAATACCGTTCAGTGACAGGTGAGAGGAGACAGGTGAAAGCGATAACCCGCCGCTGACTTTTTGTAGGCAGTGTAGTAAGTACCGTACCGTGCAATGCCAAGAGGTAAGTTTGTATAAGGCTATAATCCCAGTCTTCTTCTAATGCAAGTGTAACCGATGTCTATTCAAAGTCCCTAATTCAAGCTGGATGTGAAGCCTGACTATCAAAGGCACCTCTCCCTCGGCACTAATGCGTAAGGTGAACGCCCCACTTCACGTCCTCTCATAAAGGCCCCAGTCACTCCCGGTACTAAATGTAGCGCGACAAGACCTATCTACTATCATTCATTCCCACGTCCTAACTAAGTTTCCAATAGATCTATTTCCAAGTCCTAATCACTGCCTAACTGAAGCTTATATCCGCTTCTTACGGGTACTTTTTCCGCTTATCTCAAGGGCAAGGGGAAACAACTACTATATCCGCTTCTCCTTCACTACTTACTTCATTTTGGATGAAGAGAGAATGGGGAAACCTCAACTCATAATATAGGGCTTAAACTGTATGAAACTCTATCGGACTTATCAAGGGACAGGGTAAACCGCTTCTATCATGAGACCGCTTTCATCTCAGGTGCTGCTTACTATGGAAGTGCAGGATATAGCTCAGATGCTGGTGCTATTGCTACTACTGGGTGGTTACCCAGCACGCACTAGGGCAACAACATATGTATACGGGACGGGTCGGGGCTACTAGCTTTATAACAAGGAGGGATTCAAGTAAATAACCTTGAACCTCTACCTCGACGGAACCATAGCCCTCGAAACATAGCCCTCACCCATATGAATGAGTGAGTCCCTACCCACTTTGAAGCTTACTTATTCAGATCTGCCCCACCCAATAAGCAATCAAGGAAGGCAGGGCTCGACCAACGGGCCGCCATCAATTATAGCAGTAATTACACCAGACAATGCTGCTATTATATATGTCATTATGCATTCATTCATTATATATGTAATTATGCTATCGAATCCATAACGACAAAGGATGAGAAGGCTTGCTTGGATGGTTGGTTTAATCAATCAATCTAATTCTGCGGGTAAGGTTGCTTGGGTAGAGTTCCTACGGGTGAGGTAGCTAGCGAGGTAGAGGCAGATGTAGAGTAAGAGCGTTATGGCAGAGCGTACTGGTTATTTCGCTACGGAGAGGTTACTATCAGCCTACCTGTACAATGTTATTACTGCTCCTCAATGTTCCTAGCCTCACTCTAACGCTTATAGAGACTGATCTATGGGCGGTAATAGCCTAACTCTATTACTTTATTTCTATAGCTTGATTCCTTTCTATGTGCAGGAGATTTCCTTTCGATGGGCATAAGTTCTAAGTTTAGCTGGTGGGCCTGTAAAGCTGGGATGGGCTGTTGGGAATCTTTCGCTAGCTGGTGGGCTTATACGCTTTTCCTCTCTCTTTCCTATCGGCATCAAAGGACTAACTAACGCAAGGCAAGTTATCTCCCTGGAGCACACTGGAGATAGCACTCTCGCTCAAGCTGGCGTCTTCGTACCTGGCTTCTCTCCCTCAATGCCTGTCCGTACAGCCAAGCCATCACACAAACCAAGCAATCTCCACAACTGCCAAGCAAACTTACCGACCTCCACTAACTGAGCTAGCTGACTTACCACCAACCTTTAAGGGACAAACACCTGACCTACCTACCCACTTTTGCATGTTTAACTCTACCCTACACTAGTATTTGACTCTAGCCTACACTCCACAAATACAGGGAATACAGAAGCCCGGGACGGAAGACTAGGAAACTTACAACGAGGCCTAGATCACCTTGTCACCTTTTCAACTACCACCTATATCACTTGACCCTTACCGACTTCTACCTCTTCAATTTGAAGTAGTCATATTATTGACCATCCCTAGAAAGGAATTGAATAAGCCAATAGCTGAGGAGAAACCACATTGGTGAATGAAATCATTGGTGCTCTTTTATCGCAAAGCATCGTCGGGTTATTTCGACCAGCCTCGATTTAGCTTGACCAGCTTATTTGGTTTAAACCATCCATGGAAAGAGAGAAAGTCAAAGGCCAGAAAAAGTAAAGGACCTAAGGAAAGGTTCAGTAGCCAAGGAAATAGAGAAATGGCCTCTGTATCCCTCCTATCTGTATCCCTCCTATCTGTATCCCTCCTATCTGTATCCCTTAGTTCAGTTATTTCTAAAGAGAAAGTCAAGGGCCTAGATAGAAAGTAGCTGGTGGGAAAGTGCTTGCTTATGAGAAAGTTCCGGGTCTGGAGAAAGCAGGGCCAAGGAACGCAGGGCTTTAGAAAGCAGGTCCAATGGGTTGGGAAACAGCTACCTTCTGGGTTTCCCTTCTGGGTTGGGTCAGGTTCGACTCCCTTTCTATAGGGTAGACTCCTTCTAATGGTGGGTGCCGGGTCTATCCCCTGGTTCAATCTCATCTAGCAGTTGGTCAGTATCAGGGGTCCCTTACCGACTTGTTTTTCTCTCTTTCGGCATAAAGGCTTGTGTTCTCAACCAGCTCTCCAACCAGTACTTATTCCCGAGGTTATCATTTCGTCTCCATAACACCTCATAAGGGATCTCTCCCCCTAAGACGTTCACAAACACTAACACTCACAATACAGGTTCTATAGGTTCTACTTTTTTTTATAGGTACGGTACAGTTATCTAGGCTTGCTTATGAGCTTGCTGGTTGTTACATCCCATCAAGATACCCTTAGGGCTTATAGATCTCTACTATCTGAGATGTTATACCTTTCAGTACGTTATGCCGCTTCCTGCATCCTTTATCTTATCTATATTCCCTCGTAATGTGATGATAAAAGAATAGATCAATACTTTTACCTTACGTTACGCCGCTCCCTAACAGATTTGTTCTACCTTCTCGCTCTAATTGCAGGAAGGCCTTGCCGTACTTCCATTCTATTAGTTATGCGACCGAACGGGAGCTCCCCAACATATAGTATTGCGACCAAAGGGAGCAGTCAATAACGGGTAAAGGACCAGCACCAAACCTTTCATTCTTTACTTTGGGGTTAAGCAAGATAAGGTTTTCACTTAAATGAAATTGAAGGTTATCACTTAATAAGATAAGCTTCTATCTATAATCTATAGATTGTAGATACATCCGTATTCAAAAGTATCCATAGGAAATAGTATCCGTAGGAAATAGCGATTCGATCCAACAGGAAATTTACTATTGCGCGCTATATAGCCGATCAATCTATAGATCCACCTTGACCCTTTACTTTCAGACGGGACAGGGCTAATTCCCCCAAATAGGCCATCTCGGTCATTAATGGTGAAAGCTAAGGGGCGTATAGTAGGTTAGGTTAATAAAAGGTAGGTAAAGGAGCTAATAGAGGATAAGTAGGGACTACTGCAGGAATATTGGCAAATTGAATCATTCCGTGGTTAATAACATAGAAGGCAATATGAAACTGCTCTCTACGTACACCAGTTATAAAGAAAATGCCGGGAACAAATATTATGTAAGTCCGTACGATTGATGATCGGCCCCAGAATCAGGCAGGAAGTGGGACTCTTGCCTATCCTGCCTGCGGACCCGTTTGTGCGCCCAATAAGTAATGAATTGACTGTCTCATGTGCTACGCCTTCCCACTCCCAAAGAAGGAAGTAAGTAGAACTACGCCTTCCCACTTCAAGAAGGGGAGGGGAGGGAGGTAGTATCCTTCTTGCTTGGTAAGAGGTAGTTGGATATGCATGCTAGGTGGGCGTACATGGGTATGCATGGGTATGCCTTCCTTGAATCAGGGTGGGTAGGTGAGTCTAGGTAGGTTTTATGCCTGCCTGGGTATGCATGGGCCTACCTGGATATTAGGAGGTATGCCGACGCTGGGAAGGAAACGAAACACTCTTTCTTTACCGCTTGATCACTTTGCCTTTATATAACTTACTTATTTCTGGGCTAACATAGCTGGGCTGACATAGCCTGCCTAATTGATTATCTCCTTAACTTCGATCGAACGAAATAAATGGCAGGCTCTAACTTAACCACCTATCGATCAGCAGCGAAGATGGATGCTATGCGAATTGAAACAGCAAGTTATCACCAGCAAGAAACAGTTCTAAACAGCAAGATGCCTAAACAGCTTTGGATGCCTAACCTAAACAGCTTGAAACAGCAAGATGCCTAAACAGAAGATCTAAACAGAAGATGGATGCTATGCGAATCTCAACTATCACATGATGCATGCCACATGCTCATATATAACTTACCTCGAACGCGAAAGAATAGGGGAATTTTGGAGATAGGGGTAAGGCATCCCTCCCGGCTCGGCTATCGTTTGCTACCGGGAGCAATTTGGTGGGTATACTTCAATGAACCAACTGACCGATAGGATATACGTCTGATGGGACCTACCGTCTAGCAAGTCAATGAGTTAGGTCATCTGAGTAAACAAGGGCTCCTAAGACCTGTTCAGAGGCTCGCTAGGCGGGGGTGGCGGCATCCAAGAAGGAAGGGCTCATAGGGTTATCTGGACAGAGAGAAATCGGGGGGGCTAGGCATCCAAATAACTCCCCATAACCATTTACATTGAAACATAGAGCTTTACATTTAGGGAACTTGAAATCCTTTTATAACGGACACGGTCACAACCCGTTTAGCAATAGGCCCATCCTTTCGGGGTGGTACGTGCCAAGACTAGGACCGGAAATCTGATTGAGACACCTTGCTCTTTTAGATGGAAGATCCCCTAGATCATTTATTGAAGCTGAAGGCATAGGAAACCTATTGCACGTGTCTATGAAGAAGGTAGCTTAGTGGCCTTTCTATTAGGATTCCTACCTAGGTGGCTCTGGCAGGTGGAAGGGCACCTGAGACAGCTAAGGAAAGAACCAGTTGCTTGCTTAACCATTGCCGAACCGTTGCTCGCTTAACCATGGGCAATCTATTGCTCGCTGAACTAATAGTCTAGTCACGAGAAGACGAAAAAGAAAAAGAAGAAGAACCGGAGCTCTTGAACCAATAGCTAGTTGGTAGAATCACTGTGAACGAACCCATCCAAATAGTCTAGTTATAATCTGTCAACCGGGACTCGTGCTAGTCGAGTTGGGCTGGTTATCATCCTGACCTCGTGCTGCTATTGTGCTATCATACTGACCTCGTGATAGTTCTTGGGCTGGTCTACCTCGTCTCGTACTTCTATTGATGGGCTGCCCTCCCTCCTTTACGATAATAGTTTGGCTTATAAGCTTCTTCCTTTACAATAGTCCCCTGGGCCATCATCCCCACCTCGTTAGCTAGTTCTTGCGCTTGTTCCTCTACGCTAGCCGGGTGAAACGAACAAAGATAGGGATTGACTGTGACCGAACCATGAGAGGGATACGGATGTAAGTGGTGGTGGGAATAACCAGAACGGAGTGAGGGGAAGGGAATGGGTCTTTTAGTAAGGCGGGAAATATAGAAATGGCGGGCTCGGGCGGCTAATGTGATGCTGAGGAAGTCCACCAGAATAATATGCCTAAAGAAAGTGATGGTTGGGGCCTAACAACAAAGTGAAGTCACCTTCCTTTCTGTGTTTACCTAAACAAAGTGAACAAAGGGACCAAAGGCCCGGTAGGGTGAGGTAGCGAACTCTCGACTAAAGGCCGCCATCGACTCACTATTCATATGGTGAGGAATTGAACTTGATGGTTTATACTATTCTTCTTTCCATGCCTTCTTAGGATCTATATCTTCTTTTGAGGGCTCACTTTCATCTTTCCTTTTATTATAACCCTCTTCATTTTCTTTTTCATTTCCTTCCTCACCTTCCTAACCTCAGGTGAGCCATCCTTCCTCGGGTGGGGGATTAGAATGTCCTACTGAGGAGGTGACCCGTTGTTTATCTCCCTCACTTGGAGGATCAGTGGAATGAACTTATTTTCGCGGGTTTTCCCTTTTTGTTATTCCGCCTTCTCCTGAGCCTTTGTTAACCCATTTATTGTGTATTATAATATACAAATATTCTACCATTGGGACCTTTGTTACTTCAGCAACTGAATAAGTGGTCTAAACTAATATAGGAAATTCGCTAGTGAAAGGTGGAAGCGAGGTACGGAGTGCTTGCTCTATTTTTCCCTTTTTATCTATTATCACCCAACCAGGCCCCCAAACAAGAGAGGACGAACGATGATGCGAAACCTTGAAACTAAGGTATAACCGAAAAGACTCTTGCTTGCTAAGCTAACTTAACCCCAAGCCAGCGATATAAGCCAGTGACCCCATATATCCCGCAGCGAGCCTTTCCCCTTCCTTACTGCTCCCCTTCATCCTGAAAGAGCGGATAGCAGGTGACTTCAAGGAGCGGTCAATAGAGAGAGGGTGCTTAGCAGGTGAGGTATAAACCTATAAAATAGCCATTTTAGTGCCCTGTCTCGCCACACTTTTACCCTAGCGCAGGGTGGACCCAATTGGAGGTTAGAAGTGCGTGATAGAACGTGTTTTTATTGAAAAAGATGGGATTAATGGGGGATGTCTGGTTGGCGTATCAGTAAGGCTGGATGGTATAGGAAAGGGAATTTCCTCGATTCTTCGGCTCGACCCATCCATTCAAACTTGAAGGAAGAGAACGGACACTCAACCCATGCATGAATGCCAACGTCGAGGGCCCTTTTGAGATCGAGAGAATCCCTATAATAGATATATCTAATCCAGATGAGATCTGCTTTTAGATCCGCTTATATATAGTCCGAATCGGGTGAGGTCAGTACGCTGCCGGTGCGGTTAAATTATGATGAGGGGGAATATGGGCACATGCCGCTGTAAGGGCCTACTACCTACTATATATACATTGAAATGAAAAAAGGTTATACCTCTCCCGACGCCTCTAATCAACATATATAGCGGCGGGGGCATGCATGACTCACTATATATCCATCTGGGGAATCGAACCGGGCTTCGCATATACCTAGATAGGATGGAATGAATCGTCGAACCGGACTCCTTGTTGTTTCTCGGAATGAAGCGGGCTGATTGATTTCCATATTGGGAGATAGGCGCTGATACTATAGATGTAATACTATAGATAGTGACGCACGCCCTAACCAATCTCTTTCCCTCCCCCAGTTATATATAGGGCCCTAACTAATAGTAACTAATCCTAACATATACATATATATATGGTAGAGTTTTCTATCTATAGTGTCCTTGGTAGGTGGTTGTTGTGTTGTGATTCTGCGTATTTATATATAAAGTACTTGAAAAGCCAATCTTAAGTAATAAAAAGTGCATTTTAGTACCTATGATCAATGCCTGAGAGCCTATAAAAGGGAGATTGATGTAAATGAAAACGTCAAATGCGGATGTTTTCTGTGATCAATTAAAAGCTAATTTATTGCCTGCCTGCCAGCTATGTTTCTTTCCTTTAACGCGCCTGGGCGCCTGTACTCTAGTACGGTATATTATTGATAAAAATTGTCAGTCTCTAACCCAGTATATCTACGTATATAACACAACACAGCTAAGTGCTATTGGCTATGGCATATTTCATATAATTGGTGACGTCCTGACCCCGGAATATGTGCACGGATCCCGGACTGACTGACTCACACCCGGGCTAACTGACCTGATTGTGTATCCACTTGGCTATCGGAAGCTCTCACTCGTTCTCCACTCGTTCGTTTATGCGGGAGGTTCTATCTTATGGTTCTATCTTCCGGCTCCGGGGTGTCTATCTCGAGCGGTATCGCTCCATCCTCATGGGGGTAGCTATCCTTAAAACCTCATGGGGGCAGGTAGCAATCCAACCAACCAAGCTCAAGGGGCAAGCGGTATCGCTGTTTCCACCCTCATGGGGCAAGGTCGATGAGTAATCGTGTTCCCGTCAGTATCAGCTCTGAGTAACTGTGTTCCGTTCTTCCGTCAAAGTGAGCATGGAGGAACAGTGTTCCGTCAGGTGCAGCTCGCTCTGTAAGCTCTGTAGCGTGAACCATCAGGGGCAAGCTGTTGCGATCCAACCAACCAACTAACCTAAAGGGGGAAGGGTCGAAGCGTATGTCCTGTTTACACGGGGTAAAGCGTTAGAGCTTCCTCGGCAGGTTCCTTCTTACGCGGACTGGGTGGACTTCTCTTTTCTCTCGTCTGTCGGTAAGGGTACTTGGAATGGGTGCACCTCACGCTGGGGGAAATGAGAAAGCAAGCACACCAAGTTCATCATATCCAGGGATAGCAAGATCTCCACCTTCGGCAAGGAGCAAGTGGTATGGATCAGCAGATAGGTTAACTGTGTACTTGAGGTGTTTTAACTGTTTCACGATGGGTTCTTTCTCTCTCGGGTCTACTGTAATGGGGTGTATATGTACGTATATAAAAAAAAGCTCTAGTCAATCTATGTTGATGTGATGTTATTAGCTGTAATAGGTTAGGTTAGTTGTAGCTTAGTGGTGGCCGTTGGTGTCCTTCCTTACTGGGCGAACTTATTGGGCGGGTGCCTTCTTACTTGGCGGACAGTTAGCTCTAGGCTCAGGCAGGCAGTAAGATCGATCACAGGTAGGTGTGACGCAAAGGGCAAATCCTTCTGTCCACCCCGTCCCGGGCACATAATTCGTAACGCCCGCCGCAATCTAGCCAGCGGCAAGCCCGCCGTAAAGTTATTGTCTCCAGGTCGAAATGGATATATGGACAGGTATCAATCGATCTCTCAGGCAGTCAGGTTGATATAAATCAGTTCGATGAAGGCAATGAGGTGTCGATGAAGGCAGTTCGTAAAGTCGAAGGTGGTTCGCCCGTTGATCGGGTCTGTTGGTCGAAGCATCATTGTTGGGTGGTGCCGTCTGTCTAGCGTAAGGTGGGTGTATAGCCAGGCATCAAGCAATTTGTCCGTGTCAAGTTCTCCGTTGGAAGTTCACAAGAAGAGATCGACGGGTATCAATCAAGATCTCGATCAGCGGGTAGATGTGTGGGCTGTTTGGGTTCGCTGTGATACGACGGGTGGGGAACATAGCTGTGAAGTTTCACTGTGGGCTCGCTGTTGGGAACTGTGGGTGTGATGGGTGCTAGCCTCGGGTGGTTTCGTCTAGCTTCACGGTCTAGCGCTAAAGGCAATTCCCAGTTCATCGTCGGAAGTTAGCAAGACGGACATCGAGAGAGAGAGAATACGGGCATCATCAAGAGAGAGGGGGGGGGATCAGTTCGAAGGGAGCAAGATATAGATCAATCAGCCGGCGGCAGCAAGATGATCTCTAAGGCAGGTCTAAGGTAAATGGAATTGGAGTTGCACCAATTGGCAATGCCAAAAGGGACTAGAATTCCCCATCGGCGGGAGAAGGAGGGAGATGGATGGATCTCCAAATGTCATTGTCAAGGGAAAAGGGACTGGGATTGGATCCCCGAATGGGAATAGAAATGGGACTTCCCCAATTGGCAAGGTAAATGCAGTTGCACCAAGTGGAAATGGAACGGGAACTGGCAATGCATTATCAAGTGGAATCGGATCCCCAACATTGGGAAAGGTTGATCACCCAATTGTAAATGTATTATTGTTTCTATTGGTTTGGTGTAAAGAAAGTATCTACGCCTGCTTAAGCGAAACGACTGGTGCTTCGATAAAGAAAGCTCTGGTCTTTGTGTCCCGTCCCAGTTGAAGGGTCTAACACCTTCCACCGAACCTTGCCCATCTTGACCTTTTTAGAGACCTAGAAATATACCTTGACGCAACCCGCCCTTCACTTGAACCTAAAACTTGACCTCGAATTAACTTATCGACTTGTCACTAATCCTTCACCTTCTTGGGAAGCCTTGCACAGAGTTATATTTCCGGCAATGGGTGGCTTCGTGACTTTCTATGGGCACACGCCTCTCAAGTCATCCAATCTTATGGCTCTTCATTGTCTGCCTATGGTCTTTTCTTTTTAGGTGCTCATCTTGTTTGGGCCTTTAGTATAATGTTCCTATTCAGCGGCCGTGGAAGGGTTACCCTTCGAGTGTATACTGGAAGGGCAGGTTGCACCTATCGGTCGGTCTAAAGCAAGGGCTTAGGGTCGGGAGTCTACCTTCCCACAACTTGCCGGCACAGCAACCGGATCTTATAAATCGAGCTCTTTTTAACTATTCAGTGATGGATGCATTCTCACACGAGACACTGAAAGCAACCTTAGATGTTCTCTAAGAAGGGTCGCACCTCTCGCTTTCTATTATTCTTAGTCGTTGCTCAATTGTATTCATTCCCTCCTATCCTGCCGTGAGATGAATAAGTTTCTTCTTGCCGTTGATCCATGCGTGCTAAAAGACGTAGAACTAGAACCTTTTTGGAAAATGATGAGCCTATGTGAGTGTCTCTTAGATCCCCAGGTCGTTCGGGGTGTCCCCCAGAGCCAGAGCGGTGTAGAAGGTTCTACCGGCTGTGAAGTGAAGGTGTATACCTGAAGACCTAAGCATAGGGTAAGGTTAACCCTTTGAAGGAGTGTAACGAAGGTTCTACCTTCTTTCGCTTAACTGATCTACCAACTGTGCATAGCCGTTATAAGGTTCTTTTCTACCGTATACGTGAACTGACCTGTTCTATAACGAACGGGGGCTTCGCTGTGATCGCGTATTGAGCTACCAACCTTCCGTCCGTCCGTTTTCGAGGGAAGGGAGTGGTAGCTCCGAAAAGATCCCGCCAGCTGTGACTGGATCAGGCAAGAGGTCCACCTAAATCACGCATGTATACAGCAAGTAACCTACCGGAGCCGGTTAAGTTTCATTGTGCTTTCACCAAAGCTGCTTGCCTCAATGGCGGCTCAGACTGTCTGTCATGCTCACCGAAACCGGACTGCTTCGCAAAGCAAGAGTTCCCACCACTACGAAGGAGCTACTCACTTGCTCGAGGGAGTTGGAACAGTTGCCCCTTTCACTGAATTAAGTGGTAAGTAGTGAAAGGCAAGGGTGAACCTTCATTAGCTATCCTCCCTCGTCGTAATTTGTTCTATATTCATTCCGCTGAAAGGGTTCTAGCCCGTCGTTCCTCTTTATTAGGATTAGTCGTCAGACGACCACCCAGATGTGCATTGAGTCCTCTATTTCTATTAGAGTGAATCAAATAGATTTATTACTGAGCTACAATTCAGGTGAAACCGACCAACTGTGCTGTATGAACTGATCTATTATATATACCACCATCGGCTTCAATAAATGCAGTTGCTTTTTCTCTTGAATGAGATCTCAATGCAAACGTTGCTCCATCCCCACGGGATTTGATGATCCACCATCAGGAAACGTTGATTCTGTCTAGCACCTGATGGGATGGGGATGTAGCTATTATGAAATAAAATAAATGCTAAGCTCACCTCCGCACCTGACTCTACGAAGAACCGCTCCGTCCGATAAGTCACTAACTGGATAAAGCTCCTCTAAATCCCAAAGAAGCACCCGCCCGAAAGGGGTCATTCTCTCCGTCCACCCGGCGGCAGTCCACTTTCAGAAATGAAGAGAAAGGCCAAAAAGAGCATGGCCATGTTGGGCTGGCATTTGGGGAAAGGGAGCCCGCCCGCTCGCTAAGAACGATAAAATGAAAGAAAAAGGTTCGTAGGTCTTGTCCTTCCTAGGGCAAGGAATGAGTGACTATGAATTAAGGAAGTTCCGCAGCCCACTGAAGGGACATCTTTATCCGGTATCCAACCCGAAACCTTTCTCCTCCCATTGTGGATATAGAGAGCCTTACCTGAAACTCTAACCTCTTTCGGATATTTAGAGCCGGAGAATACCTTTATGGTTTGACTCTCCGTGTATACCATCTGTTACATTCTTTACCGGTTGGAGATGGAATTGACACTTTTTCCTCCTTGTCTACCTCATCCACTAACTCCTTGTATGTGTCTCGCACACTCAATGCCCTATCCCTTTCCTTAATAAAGTAAGTGATCTACTACCTCAAATTTTCCTCTGTATCCCCTGTGGCTATATCTTATGTATTGGCCTGTCCTTAATGTAGTAGCTAGTGCTAGAGCACCTCCCCATAACCACAAAGTCCATAATACCCTGTACATCCTCCATAGTAGCAGTCCCTGTATCTAACTGCTTAACTAAAACCTACACTAGTATCGTAGTAGGAGTCCCACTAATATGAGTGTATATCCCGGGTCTTGCCTACTCTGGCTAAGCTGCCTATGATGTACCTACTACTACAGCTACTGCTGGAGGTGCCTGTCATAATGGCTCTACTCTGAGAGGCTCAAGCTAATGTCTAGGTACTGTAGGAGGCACACCTATCCTCTCTATCCTACTAGCTATCTACTTTGCTACCCGTTGTAGGATGCTAGCCAATCATGCCTCATAAGAATATATAGTTACTAGTCCATCCCATATAGGTCCTACCCTCTATCGTAGCCATGTGAGTTGTGTAATGGTTGTAGGATAATGCTCCTTATGTGTAGGAGCTCTAATACAAGGCATTTTCCTGTATGGAAGAGTCGAAAATGCGCCTAATACCCCATTGTAGTGGCACTCTATCTATTGGATGATAGAGTATGGAAACAGCTCGCCTAGCATCCCTATCTGTGTACTACATTGTCATGGTATACTATGCCTCTGGAGGTTTGTTGGCTGGTTATCTATTTATTGGAGAACACAGTGTCAAAAATGGTATTGTAAGTAATACATTATGCTAAAAACCCCCATGTTACAGTTCCGGGATGAGTGAAAAAAACATGGGCAAGTATGCAACGATGAATCATATTAAATGGTTGGACCCACCCTAATGAGTGAAATTTGAGAGCTAACCCAAATGTTAGATAGTCAATGGGGTGTGAGCATAGCCAGATTAAGAGCTTTCACATTCAAGCATGGTGGGTGAGAGTTAGCTAGTGGTTTTAAGGAATTTCAAGATCTAAACTAGTATAGGGTGAGGACGACGAAGGATGGCTCGACTTAGGGAGATAAATAGACAAATTTGTTGTATTAATTGTATCAACGTGACTTTTTGTTGAGTGCTCAAATAAAATGGAACCCTAACCCCCAGGATGTACAATTAAGAGCTTTCACCTCATTTATGAGCCACAAAATCTAGTGGGGTAAAGCTGGGCTGGGTAAGACAGTGAAATCCCGCCATCTGAGTAACAATGGGAAGTACCGCCATCCGGGGAGCGCTGGGAACTAAAACAACCCTGGTACGTCATGGGCATAAAACCGCGTTCAAGGATGCGACAGAAGGCTCGACCAAGAGGGAGAGGACATTTGCGTTCATTTTATCGCTACTTTCACCCTTATTTGGTGTGTAGATCGAGGTCCTCCCCCTAGTAGCTTCCCTATATGAGTAGCTTGAAATGGAATGCTTATACTAGTATATGCTTGTCTTTCCTTTCCCATTGGTCGAGCCTATCCCTACCAGGGGAAGGAGTTTGCTCACTTCCCATCTCAGAGGAGAAGCAAGTATATAAGCTTTCCTCGGCCCCTCCCCCCCAAAAGAGTAGTTGGAGCTAGCCAGCGGATCGAATAGCTTCATCGAAGCAACAGCTAATTCTAAGACTCGTGGTTGAGCCTGATTCCCTCTTCCGGCCGGGCGCCCTCCCATCTGTTCCTTTAGCCCGGATAGACGGCAGCTGCCCCTTGCTCCCGGTTGAAGCTGGTATTGGGCAAAGAAAGAGGGATAACTGGCCCCGCCTTCTCTCGCGGAGGAGTGATAAGCCAGACCCCGCGGAGTAGCCTCATCCGGGATAAGAACGGATATCTAGACTTGCCTCCATCCCACTGATCCCGGAGAATAAAGAGCCCGTCCTTCGCCGGGATTGGCTGTTGTTGGCGGCCCATTCATCTCTAATAGGACAAGAGGCCATCTTCAAAGTATAATATTAAGGTTGAGCTTGATCCCCAGTAAATCCATCTCTGAGAAAGAGTAGTTGGAGCGCCCATCCCTCGGAGTAGTTGGCATAGCTCGATGAGCAACTATAATATAAAATTCCTTATCCCGGATAAAGGCCGGCTAACTAGAGTAGTTGGTCCCCGCCCAGTGGATAATCCCTACTATCAGATCTTGGTTCCTGCTCCCCCGCCATTGGTCCGGATAGAGCGGTGAATAACAAACAAGTATGACTAATCTCTGATCCCTGCCTTGCTAGATACAGTTATGAGCCGGCATCGGAGTAGCTTGATTCCCCGCCATCTCGGAGTAGAACTAATGATTGATAGACTAGCTTCATTATCCCCCACCCTCCCTTCTCGAAGAAACCTTCCCCGCCTAGCGGCGGCTAAAGCCCGGACATCGGATCGAGGAGATGGAGAGATAGACCTGCCATCGCCCGGTGGGGAAGGAGGGGAAGCAGCTGATAATCCCTTCTATTGTCGGGTGAGCTGCCATCGGATGGAGAGACTAGCCGGCACATGGGAGTCTTTTTCCTCCGGTATTGAGTCCATCGCTCTCATCTTTAAGAGTAGACGATGGGGCCGATCTTTTTCGGCTGCAATCTAACTAAGTGCATTCATGGTCGGCAGGGCTAAAGGTGGTGGGTTGTAACCAAGGTAAGATCTTTTCATAGATGCTGTCCCCTACTGATCTTCCTGGTCTAATAGAAATAGTTGGGGCATGATTCTCTCAACTAGGATGAAGGTAAAAAGGTAAGTGTAAGGTTGTGGTTTAATGCCATCCACACTGTACTGATCTTCTCGGTCAACTTAATTGGTAAGTAATAGACTCCCTCCAGATCCTAGAAAGGCAGTAATCAAGTAAATAACAGATGGAAAAAGGCATGCTAAAACAAAGGGTTATGCCCCGTACCTCCCTCCTAAGATTCCTGGCAAGTGTGACACAAAGTATCTCCTAGCAGTATGAAGCCTGTCCATCCAACGTTTTCTGATGGTCCATAATCCCCATTCCATCTGGCAGTTCCACGATCTCTGCTTAAAGGTGAAAGGGAAAACCCCCTCTCTCGGCTACTGGACTATCTCGTCCCGCAGCATGAGAAGCTCAGAAAAGTTCTCGGCTAATTGACCCCATCCCATCTGGCCTTGCCTGATAAGAGAAGGTCTGTGTACCTCCTCCTATCCTCCTAAGGTAATAAGTAAGTTAATGATATAGGTATAAGAGTTCTAGGTAATAAGGTCAATAGGTTGTATAGTCAAGTTGTTTTTTCATGCGATGCCATTCTGCTCGGGTCTCTAGCTGTACTGTATCGTACCTAGCCTAAGCGCTTCATTCATACGATATCGGGTAGTAAGGAAACACTTCAGTGAAGAGATAGGGGTAAGAAGTTGGTTTCATGCCATCCACGTGCCATTTCAATCCCGCCCGGAGAAGAAGATAGCAGTAGCTCCTCCTTCCTATGAGCACTTAATTCATCCAAGTGGTCTAGGGCTAACATATCTAGCTCTCTCTGAAGGTAGCAGATAGGTTGTATGGACTTAATAAAAGAAAGGTAGGGCAAGTGTCTAGGTCTTAAGGTGGGTGCCCTTTAAATGGTAAAGCAAGAGAAAGTATGCGGTCAATATCCTATCCTAGTGCTGTACGCTGTTGTTCCTGGCTGTGTTTCTGACTAAAGCAAGAGGTTATCAGTAAGGCTGTGTCATGCCGTCCTTCCTGAGAAGAGGTGCACTAGCAGCATTCATGAAGTAAGTGATATAGGGCTAAGAGGTGCTAGGTATTCAGGTGGTAAACTAGAAGGTGGGTAGGTCTATTCTTCGCAGTGGGTTCTCTAATTAATCAATTGTATCCTGGGGGTTCAGCCTGGGTCCGAAAAGAGAAGATATAGTGCTTGCCTGCCATATCCACTAAGTCTTATTGGCTGAAGCAAGAGGTTATCAGTAAGTAGAGTAGGGTAAGTTCTGGTTTTTCTAGGTGGGTGGTAAGGTAGGTACGTGGTGATGGTGTGCTTTATGTGATACTGAATGTAAGCTGGCTGGGTTCATTCCGTCCCGAGAATCTAAGTCTAGTGCAAGCATGAATGAGTCAAGTGGTCTAGGACTACCAGGTCTAGGTCTCGAAGGTGGGTAACTCTCAATAAGGTGGAGGCATAATAGGTCTATTTCTAGCCAGTGTATTCTAATTGATGAATCATATTGGCTCATCAGCGGGAAAAAGAGTTCATACGTGGTACCAATCAGAATTCATAATGTCAAGGTTCCTATATCCTAGTGCCTATCCTCATCTGATGATCTGATTCCTGGCTAAAGCAATAGGTTATAAGAAAAAGTGAAGTCAAGGTCTCTCTAGTCGGTAGTTTCATCCGATCCCCGGTTCTCTAGCAGTACCTCCAAAGAAAGCATTCATTAATTCAGTGTTCTGGGGCTATAAGGTCTGTCTAGTTGTTCAGGTGGGTAACTAGAAGGAGCAGCAGGCATGAAAAAAAGGGGTATATTCCTCTCCTACTGTCGAGAGTTCGGCTGGCTCACCCTCAGACTTATTGATTCAATTGATTGGATACATCCTTCAGGGGTAGGGCGGTCCACCGGACGAACTTTTCAATGCCCAACGACACCCGCCAAGTACACATCGCCAGTAAGGAAGCTTTAAGGAAAACAAGACTCCAGCCCATTACCACATTACATCATTACGCTTTCAGGAAACAATCCTCAAGCCCCCACATCCCACATTCCGCATGCATTCTCCAATGCACCTCTCCATTCCCCTACATTACCGCATTCTCCCGCGCATTACCCCATTGAAAACGGCTACGGCACACGGCAACGGCAGCTACAACAGCAACAACCTACGGCAGCAGATAAGGATACAGATACTTACACACGCACACACAAACACACAGACATGGATATATACATAAATATAAATAACATCATAGCTCATTGGGAAACTCCAATGGATTTTCGATTTTCTGAACTATAACCTTGAAGAGCGTTTCCTATAATTGACAGGTGGTAGTTCACTAGATGTCCAAGATTAGATCCAAGAGTCGATGCTGGCTTGTATTCAATGGCTTTGACTCGATGGCTTGTATTCCATGTAATCAATTAAGGTGGTGGTTATTCTAAGTGCGTTAACAGTTCTCTTTACCACGTGCCCTGTAAGTGAGGTGAGTGTGGGTCAGTTAGTTTAGGCAGTCCCGATAGCTCGTTATCAGGATTGTGTTATACCTTACCAGTTTCGATAACACGTGCCCAGTAAGTTAGTGAGCGAGTCAGTGAGTAAGGGTGGTCATTACCAAGAGATATAGCACCAAGCCCAGTTAGTTGTTCAACGTTACCTTGCCCCCATGAAGTGGTTTGGATCGCTACCGCGGGTTGCATGATTAGGAATGATCGTTATCGCCTTGCCCCATGTTTGGAATGACCGCTACCGCTTAAGCCAAGCATTTTGGGATAATAAATTATATAATGCAACCTTATATATATGTATATATATTCCTAATATTTTCATTTATCAATGAAATATTCTTTTTTACCCGGATCGGAGCAGGCACTATAGAGTGAAAGCCTTATAGTGAAAGACTTCCGGTGAGGTACTACTTGCCCTAAGGTAACTAGCCTTAAGGTTGTGTCCATTATTTCTAATCAATAGGCTTAATCAACCCAAATAGACTATTAGCCATAAGAGGTATAGCCTCAGTACTCGCAATAGTCTTAGCCTTAGTCTTCAGCCTACTTGACTAGCACTTATTTATCCTTCTGGTTGTCCATGCACTTTAGACTGCCGGTACTAGCCAGACTATTAGCCTTAGTCAGTTCCATAGAGTTCAAGCCGAGTTCAAGCCATAAGGTAGATAAATTCGCTTTCTTTCTACCCTATTTCCTCCCGCCTGTACGAGCAGACCTTTATATCCCCTTGGATAGGAAGATGGGCACACTTAGATGAGCCTCGAACGGTTCAATGGCGGCTTCGAGTCGATATTTGATTGTGCAATGTGGATACTGGGGAGTACTAGAATCAATAGATGAGATTCGTAGATTGACTTAGAGATCGATCCCGAAATCGAGATCTGAATGCTGGACTTTAAGCAAACCGTCTGTATTTCAAGGTGGATCGAGGGTGGCATTCTTTACCAGGTTGGATCAAGGGTGCACTGGGGGTTCTCTCTCTAACCGGGCGGGCGGGTGATTATGCCATTGATCCTGTAGACCCAGCAGCAACAGTTGACTAAATACAAAATTGAGTTAGTTACCCCAGAATTAATTCATGCCTCGGATCCCCCAAAAACCAATCTTTTCTTTATTAAATGCGCATTTGGAAGCGTAAGCTGTCTCGACTACTATTTACCCACCCACCCCAATCCCCGAGGGAGCGTTTTTTAGATCGATCGGAAGAACCCCAAAAGATCCAACGAGCTGTTCGCGTAATGGATTTAGAATCGGTTTGGACCTCTCCTTTTAGTCGAGCGTGCTAACGCACCCTAACCCGCCTAAGCCTCTAAGTTACCTGCCTCACTCCGTGCCTCTCTACAAAAGCTATTGGAAAACCATTTTACTATTTTATCTAATAAGACCTCAACCTTTCAGTATTGAATTGACCTCTTTGACAAGGACGGAGGGCTCACCTCATACTATTTACCCACCCACCCCAATCCCCGAGGGTGAGGACCTTTTCATCGGATAACTTTACGGGGGCCGAATCTGGTCAGGATCTATGGGTCGTTGTCAGGAATAGGAGTGGGGAAATTCTGCTATGTGTCGATTTCTGTTACTTAAATCAAGCGTCCCTAAAGGACAATTACCCACTCCCAAATATGGAGATGCTACTTCAGCAAGTAACAGGCTCAACAATGATGTCCATGCTTGATGGGTTGGCTACGACCAGGTGTTCATGGTTGAAGGGCGCTACCATAAAGTAGCTTTCATAACCTCCTTGGGGAACCTATGCATATGTTCGGATGTCGTTCGGGTTGATGAATGTTGGCGCCACATTCCAAAGGGCCATGGAGAAAACCTTCCGCGATTTGATTGGCAAGACAATGGTGTATTACCAAGATGATCTCACTGTCTACTCCAAGGTTAGGGAACAACATTTGTTCCATTGATCGAGTGATTGAGTGAACTCATTTAGTGAGGGATTGATTGAGTGATGTATATGTGGTGTGGGGCTTTCCTTTTATACGATTCGATCCAGGCAGGGGGGCACTAATGATATTGATTGATTGGGCTTGGATGTTCTCCTGCTCCGGCGGCTTACCTTATATACTGCTCAGCTGCTCTCCTGCTGCCTTGTAAGTGGGTCAGTCGTCTGGACCCGGCACTCGCCTATACCAAATATAGTCTCCCAAATAGACTGCTGGACCCGCCACCCGCACCGCTAACCTTAATGTCTTTTCTTTCTTGAGTTTGGAAAAGGACTGGGCCCAGGTCAGTGGTGTGTAAAGATGTTCTCCTTGATGGATTTGATTTGGGTGGGTGCAATCTATTGCTCGCGAACCAAACCCATCTGTCCAAGTGAAAGGGAATAGAATAGCATACGGGGTGTTCGCCGAAGGTTGGTTCTGTAGAGAGTAAGCGATGTAAAGAGCTAAGGAGAGAGGGAGAAAGATAGTCGTTAGCTAGGGGGAGAGAGTAAGTCGAAAGAGAGAGTGAGCTAAGTCGTTAAAGCCAGGTAACTCGGAGATCACTTAGGGATCACTTCGAATGGGAATTACTTTGTACCAAAGCTGAAAGCTGGAAGCGGGATAGATATTGTTACCGAACAATGTTTGGCGCTGGGTCAGTTTACATATCCATCTGGGGAAGCTATGGAGTGGGTCTCAATCTCTCGTACTAGTGGGCTTACTCTTTTCCTTGTTTATCCTTCACGCACTGTTCGGGGATTAGTGAGGGGAGCTTATTTCTGAACTGAGTAGCTTATTTCTAAGCTTAGTAACTAGGGAAGTGGGAAGCAAGGTAACCCGGGTGCGAATGGACGGACTAAAGACATGCATGAAAGACTGCGCCTCCTAACACCGAAAGAGAGAGACGGACTATATGTATGAATTGGAATACAGATTGTAGAGGGATGGGACGCGGACATTTCAGGTGGAATGAAATGATAAGCGCTACTATCCAAGAAGAGATAGTTCGGGGTTGGTGCCAATATTATATACGTAATTACGCTATTGACTTACTTACGATTGACCATTTCGCTACAGTTCCTTTACGGGTCTTGATCTGCCCGGATTGGGCCTGAAGGCAAGTCAGAAAGCAAGCTTACGCACCTCTTCCTGAAGGCGAGTCAGAAGGCAAGTATCAATTGGATTGGATCTATTTCAAAAGAAGGCATGTGATAAAACCGCTCGCTCTCCCTCCCTTTCGTTCATTCGCACGCAGGCTTGCCTCTCGATGCTCGGAGTGTAGACCTTCCCTTAGTGGACTAAACCACTAGAACGAAGATCTGCTACTTAAGGTGCCTCTACTCTAGTATTATTTGTTATTACCCCTGCCTTTATCGCTGCTTGCTTTTTGGCAGGGTTATTAACTTAATATCCAACCGGTCAAAGGTGACTACTAGGCCTGGTTTTTATAAACCTGGATAACTATAAGAAAGTGTATGATGTGCCCCTGCTACAGGTTCTGTATCAACTGGTGAATAAAGGACATAAGGGATTAATATAAGAATGTACTGACTACTCTTCAAGTGCTAGCTAAGATGCTTACTGTGCTGCTGCTCCTGGTTAAGATGGATGCTCCGACCTGTAGGACCTGTGTTTCTGGTGCTGGATAAATATAACGAAGGTCTGGATCTAGCTAACGATCATCAGTTTATTACTTTCAATCTCGACCACAAAGATGATATTATGGATCTGGAACATAAGCATAAGGATCTCGGTCACAAACACCACCATAATCTGGGTAACGAGGCCCTGTCATGGTCTAACGAGGATAACATGGCTAGAGGATATTGGGGGGTCTGGGGGAGGCTTTTGGTTGTTTGCCAGGTTGAATCGTTCAATCATGCATCTCGATCAATCAATCATGGTTGGTGTTATGGTTGATGTCTCGTGGATGTATTGCATGCAGTCAATAATCAGCCTAGGGTAGATCAGTAAAGAATAAGCCTAGGTGTTGGTTCTTTTTGTTATTGGTGGTTTATAAAGAGCCTAGGTATTTCATATTGAAGCCATTGAAGCAATAATCATGACTAGATCGACTCCTGGTGTTGTTGTTCTGCCTCCCACAGACCCCAGTACCCCCGTCGCAGTCCCATTCACCTGTTGGTTCCCGGTCCAACTGAGTCCTCGGTTCTTCGCCACCACAAAACGTGCATTCCATGAGCTGCAACACTCAGAGGAAATGCAACGTCTTGTTATTATACGTTACACCCTTTCATTGTTGGAATGATTGGATTTGATGAAGTAGCTGCTTCAAAGCTAAGTGGTTACTGCGGATGAGATGAAATCTGTGCCTGTGGCCCCAATAGCAGCAATGATATCTCGTATAGATAGATAGATTGTTCCTCCTGCTGGTGAAATACCTATGCTTAAGTGGGTTTTTTTCCTTGAGGTGCTGTTACCCATAATAAGTATTTGATTCAGCTTTGTCTAGGTAAAAGGTTGTTTATTCGCCGGTTTATGAATGAAGGTATAAGTGGAGATTACATATCTCCACCAATGATGCATCGAATCTAGCTGCTGATCCACACCACAAAACAATACCCCCTTCGAAGTCCCATTTACCCGTCGGTTGATGTGTTTCCGGTTGAGCGGAGTTATCGAGTTCTTCGCCTAAGCAGTTATTACATACCAACGACGCTTCCCGGCGCTGCTATTAGTATAACAACCGGTACACCATAGGTTGGCCCAACCCAGTCCTCTCGTACTAGGGGTGGGTTCTCGCAGTTCTCCCTGAAAAAACCAACGGTAGATAGGAACTGAACTATCTCGCTTAGTTCTAAACCCAACTCACGTACCGGTACTGGTGCTGCTCTTGCTTCTTGGTCAACTGCTTTCTACGTCCTTCCCCCAAGAAATAAAAACCAGGCAGTAACTCACTTAGTGGTGGGGTGCCCCCAAGGGTAGCCCAGTACGTACCTTACCGATTCCCTCCTTCCTTTCACTTTCGTCCTCCCTTTGAGAGGGAGGCAGGTTGCTTCCCCTACAAATAAAGACTTTTTTCTGCTTCATTAGAGCGCAGAGACACCTTGAGAGAAATCCCTTGATAGAAATCTGATATGCCCCTTTGGTTCGAAACCGAGGGGATCAGTATCGAATCTAGCTGGTGATCCACACCACAAAACAATACCCCCTTCGAAGTCCCATTTACCCGTCAGTTGATGTGTTTCCGGTTGTGTTTATTATTTGCATTTATATGGAAATCTGATTGAGACACCTTGCTCTTATCAACCTAGGGCTAAATTATCCGACTAATTTTGAATAACTAAAGAATAGATATGCAATAATAATAAAGTTGTAGTAACTGTGTTCCTTCTGGTAAGTGCTATTCCTGAAAGGTTCTTCCTCATTTTGCTTCCCGAAAGGTTTCTTATATCTCTGTCGGGGTGAACGCTGTTGGTGCTCTATGAGCAGGTAGAAGTACCTCCTTTTGGTTCCGTACTGGTAAGGTGTAGTATGCACTGTGTTCCATAAGGGTAAGCTTTCAATTGTTGGTATCGTTGTAGCATAACTGCCTGCCGGCCTAGTCAGGCGCGAAAGAGAAAGGGGACTATGCGAAAGCCACCATACAGTGTGTTACTATGTGAAGCTAGCAACTATACTGCCGATGTGGTCAATAAAGAAGTTTCCGGGCCCACTTCGCAACAATGGTTGTAGTCCATCTGATGTCCTGCCTAACTTTACACTACGTTCGTTGGCTGTTGTCCGTCTGTTGTACCGGCCTAACCTCCAACAACACAATGTGATCCCTCCCAAATATTATACATATCAATCAAGCGGTTGGGGCTTGAGGATTTATTCCATAAAGCGTAGATAGAGGATTGGTTCCAGAAGGCGTGCAGATCTCGTCAGGCTAACACCACTGCTCCTAGACCTACTACTGATAAGGTGGCTATCATTTGCCCTATCCGACCATACATCATAGGGTAGTTCAAGGGGTCCTTGGAAGACTGGGATATTCTCATCGTTGGAACTATCTGGCTAACGCTCATGTACTCCTAACCTGTATAGATATGGTACCCTAAGTTACGTACGTTGCTATCTAGCCCCCCCTTGCTCCGTATATTGAATATGCTCCCTTCGCTGTCTGCTATAGTAGGTAGTAGGTGCTGCTGCTTTCACTGGATCACTTGCACTAACTGGATCATTCACTGGTTTCGGATCAACTAGGTAAACTGTCTTTGGTCCCTTCGCTGAAAGCACTTCTGGTGCATCTGTATCTCGATCAGGAACATCCGGAACAGAATCACGATCTCAAGTACCCCCACCATCAAAAGAAGCTAGTGGTCTAACCGAAATGGCCAAAGGCGTCCGGAAGGCGGCCCCGGCCAAACCCAGCGACCCGCCCAGATGCCAAATAAATGAAATACCATTTGAAGGGTACGGCAAGGCCTAGTGCTGGCGCAGTAGACCCAGGTGCAGAAAAGTCGGATGGTGATAGCAAGGAGCCAGGTGCAAAGCCAAGTGTTGGTGTAGTAAAGCCGGGCCCGCCCAGCAGGTCCTATGCAAAGTCTACTTATGCTTCATAAGACTTGGGGTAAGGATCGCTTTAAACTCCCTTTCCAGGTCCATCCATGATGCTCTAGACTGGGAGGCTAAGGCTTACTATCCTGGCTGGGACTCTCACATCGGAAAAAGCCCTAAAATCCGAGTGTAAGGCTCAACTACCCGTAACACTAGACCTCATAGGAGAAACCCTATAACCGATTGAACTCCTTTCACTTCCTAACTTGAACAGATCACACCTGGGGGAGAAAAGGACACAGATCGGTGACACACATAACGAACGAAGGAAGCCTATCGCTACATTGGAAACGATGAGGACATTACTAAGCCGGATTAATCAATTCATATTAACTACACTCTAGGATTTCTAGGGAAGAATACTGGGATATCATGCCGGATTCTACTTTACTTTCTTAGGAGTTTCATAAGCCCTTACACCTGCTCTCACACAGGCTTTTCTCATATCGAATAACACCAAACCAACAACAGTCTATAAGATAATAGCTATTTGACTAGAAGTAGGGGAACGAACCACGATACTACTAGGTGTCATTTCTTTTTTTTTCCCATAATTTGACCCCGACCCAGGCCGGATCACCTTTTGAAATCTCATTAGGGTGTATCATACTTTTTTATCCCTTGCACATAATATAGAAATGAGGGCGTAATTAGGATAAAAAATGATTCAATTTTCACACGTACCCAGCCCACTTTCTTTTTTCTACTTTATCATAGCTACGTGGCGGCCCGCATCGATCACCTTGGTAGCTGATATCCTCGGAACCTTTCCTTTCTATTCTCTATCTGCCATGTCTAGCGGAGGAGGAGCAAGTAAGACTTTAGATTGATTGTAGATAGAAGGATCGCTTCGCCATTGCCCGTACCAGAAAATCATCATCATAGTTCCCTCGAAGATAAGTTCTCATTTTACCGCTCTTTCTTATTTGGATTACTATAGACATCAACCAACTATGTGTCACCACTGTTTCTTCTCTAGAGAAAGAGAGTTCAGGTGTTAGATCGCTTCGCCCTATTACCCGTTACCCGTAAGGTGTATCGTAGAATTGACACAAACACTTTTTGCCCTGGTCCTTTACTACTCGATCCAACAACACAAGGCTTCCCTCACCAGTCAAACACAGGAACCAAACAACAAGCTATGCTTTGGACTACCACCACCCCAACAACAGATTTTAGTATTCTTTCATTCTAGAAACCGGAAAACCATCAACACATCATTTCTTTGAATCAGGACCATTCTGACTAAGGACCATTCAATCACTTACATCACCACTAAGTAGGCTAAGAAGAAAACTACACAAACCATTCATAAGCTAGCTAGACAGGTGAAAACATAAACCAGCTTCGTTTTATTTCGTTCGACCACCTTCGGTAATGAGACCAAGCACTTTCAGTAAGCGTTAGCAATGTGGTTAGTATTTCCTTCCCAATGCTAGTGAGTGGATTGATTATTAGGGCATTCTTTCCTGGGTGGGCATATATTTACCTAGGCTCAGATATTACTATATGAAACACAAAAGGAAGGGAAAAAACTTACAAGAGACCGGTGGTTTATGTTGACCCAAGTTGAGCAATCTTGATCCAAATAGCTTGATCTCCAATCTCTGCTTCAGATCTGCACACAAATAGGCAAACAACCCTTTCCTACAACCAAACATGCATTTCTTCCAGTCATGATGCCATTAAAGGCTCTTAAGAAGGGCCGCCATCGGAATAGAGACGAAAAATAGACGTGATCGGATGTGTCTTTGCATGGCCAACAGGAGCGTAGAAAAGTAGGTAGAGAGAGACGAGTTGAGGGAAGAGAATGTGGAGGGAATAAACATGATAGCTCCTTCTCCCAGTAATGAATGATGATAGCTCCTTCTCACTTATATTTATATCTGAAGATGTAGGTGGAGGCACAGTTCAATGCCCTTACGTTAGTTCATGATATGAATGTGCTTACCGGGTATAAAGACTAATGAATAGAGACCTTGGTCATTGGTAAAGTATATAAAGAAGTTGGTTTTCCTTCCTTAATAATGAATAGAGACCTGTACCTGCGCTATGTGCTTACCGGGTATAACTACGCTGGCTATGGCTGGCTGATGAGATATGCCTTCCTAAATAGAGGCTAAAATAGACTATATAATAGATACGGGTAATAGATACGCTAAAGTCTATGCATGATTGATCTCCTTATGCCATTGTTTCATGAGGCAGTGTTCATTTGTTTCATGAGGCACGCTTGGAGAGATCTTCCCGAAGATAGATTTCTTTTCCGCATATGTGGCTAGCAAAGTTTATAAGTAAAGAGAGAGTATTAGGAAGCTGGCCCTGTCTTCCTCTGTTCTTCCTCTGTTCTTCCTCTCATATATCTTATCCGCATATTGATTGACCACATATTTCAGGTGGGGCGGTCCCACGGACTAAAGACATCTACAGAGCGGGGTGGTCCAACGGACGGCGTCGAAACAGACCCGAGATAGAAAGATGTAACAGTAAGTTCCCCATAGTTGTTGTGATTAAGTAAGTTCTACTCCAGAGTTTTTCAGTCCGAGTCCGCATTCAGTCCGCATTCCGTTCAATCCGCACCAGCCAACTCTGTACGGGGTCCCCCTATCCTGGAAAAATCCCAGCATGGCGAACCTTATAACCAGCTATGATTGAGATACAACAGTAGCTTGTTATATACGTAGATATACACAATATAGCGTAGATAATAATAATCAAACAGTTATAGATGGGGGAGCCTAATACTCGCAAAGGAAGAACCTTTCTCACTAACCAAATCTGTCGGAGCTTCACGCTATACCGAGAGCTCTACCTCGATACCGAGATATACCGATCTCTATCTCTATACTATAAATCAATATATTCTAAATAAATCTATAGATCTTTCAATCAATATTTATTACCGATACTCTCTAGATCGATAAAAAGAAAGAGATCTATAAAGAAAGAAATCTAGATCTATTCTAGTAGTACCTTACTATACAGCTTAAGACCTAGAAGGTGCAGCATGAAGTATACTCTCACATGGTATGCTCTAGTCAGTGCTGCTTGTTACTGTCTCATTGTGCTTGAACCTAGACTCATCGAACTAGACTTTGATCGAACTAAAGGATGGAATAAGCCTTGACCCATGAAGGAGCCTGTCAACTTCTGCCTTCATCACCAAGTAACACAGATGCCTTTACCCTTTTGCAAGGAAACAGCCTCTCGCCTTTAGCCCACCAAGTTAGATAAATATAGCTTAGATTGGTATTTTCGCTCTACTATGGAAACGTCTCTGAACCTGGGTCTATGAAATACAGACGTGAAATGAATCAGTTCAATTAACGTTCAATTAACATAGTGAAGTTCAGTGAAACGAAATACAGATGTTATGTTCAATCCATCTCTCCGTCTCTAATAAATAAATACATAATAAAAAAATTTGATGCCAGCAGGTTTCGACCCACTTGATATGCCAGTCATAGCTGGGATGGGTTACTCCGGATACTTTACTTGGATACTTTGATACTTGGATACTTTGATACTTGGATACTCAGTCATCACAAGGCATAGGCCCCCTTTTACTTTCAAAATGACCACTTGTCCCGTTCGCATTCTCTTATAGGATATGCCACCTTCCCATTAATGAATGGCTGTATATAGGGCTTGAAATAGGGCTTGAACAGCGGATATTGTGCTTTTATGGAAATGAATAAGTATAAGGAAATGATTGCATAATAGAATATATAATAGGCTGGTCCCGGTTAGGCGAGAAGAGAACGTGTGCCGAGAGATACAATGGCTAGGGAAAACTTAGCTTGCTGGATATATTAGAGAAAAGGCTAAGTTATTCGACCCGGGGTGATTAGACCATAAAGACTAGAAACCAGGTGTTACTAATAAGAAGGTGCGAATAAGTTCAATTTATTGGGAGATTACTCTACGGAAGTCCATGGGACCAGGGAATAGAGCTACCACCGTAGCTAGTACCGGCTTACTCTACGGAATAGAGTATTACCGTACTCTAAGGGAGAGATACTATAGCTATTACCTTAGGGCGGGAGGGAATAAGAGAGAAACAAAATAAAAAAAGTAGGCAAGTGACCCAGACTTAAGCTAAGGCAATAAGGGCAAGACTAAGCTAGTGTCTAGTAGAGAGGGGGACTAAAGCTAAGACTATAGGATAGCCAGGCTGACATGGAGCTTCACTCTCTATGGCTTTCTATAGGCCTTCTTCAGGCAGTCCATAGGGAAGCTAGTCCAGTCCAATAGGAAACGGAACTCCATGGAACTTACTCTACAGACAAAGGCAAGTACAAAAGAAAGTGTCAAGGCTAGTTAGTAGTACCTCTTGGCATGGACAACCTTACTCTAAGGACGGAAGTGTATTGGCTTTCACTCTCAGTATAAAGTGCTAGTTCAATACTGCTTAAGACTTACTCTCTCTATGGAACCTACTCTCAGGAGGCAAGTAAGAAAGTACAGTGTCCATGGGAAACATACTCAATGGACTAAGCAAGTAACTGACTCTAAGACTTACAGCAAGTGTCCAAAGGCAGGCTAGTACTAAGCTTAAAGCAGTCTTTATGGTCGAAGGCTTACCGCTTTCACTCTAAGTCCGGATGTAGACAAACCGTAAGTCAGTGTCTCTATGGATGTAGACACTTAAGGCTTTCACTCTCTTTTTCAAATAATGGAGACTGGAAAGGCTCTTAAGCCTAGTTTACCACCTTAGGGCAAGTAGTACCGGCTTATTCGCTGTAGCTCAGAGAAGTAAGGCCTCTTTCTTTTGATCTTTATTTAAGGGGGAAAGTCTATACCGGACGTAAGGCTAACTCTATGGAACTTATACTAAGGCTTATAAGTCCATACCGTAAGGCTTGAACTCTGAAGTTATTATGGATGTAACAACCAACCTTACTGGAACTTTATTACACCTTCTGGAAGTCCTTCTAGTTAGACTTACCTTAAAGTCGTCGATATGGCAAGTACATGGCTAAGGACCTTATTATTCTTCGCTTTAGCTCAGGGAGAAAGGAAAGGTAGTTTTATCTGGCGCTTTCACTCTAGTGCCAAGTATGGAACTTACTGCTTGGACTAAGCTTGTCTCTTAAGGCTCATTGACATGGAACTAAAGCAATACCAAGGGCAAGAGTTACGAGGACTAATCAAGAGACCTTAGGGCATGGGAGGACTAAGACTACTCAAGTAATAAAGAGAGACCTTCAAGGCCTTACTCCATGAGACCTGGGACTAAGAAAGACCAGAGACCATAGGGCCCAAGGGAACTAATATAAGGACTAATAAACTCTCAGGCTAAATAGTATAAATAAATAGAATTTCATTATAATAGCATCTAGTTCTCTACAGAAGTGAATCAGGCAGAAAGAATAGTTATATCTTAGCATATAGTGGAACTACAATGGAACTTATAGTGCTTATTTCTTTCAATGGGAGAACAGAGCTTATTCGCTTACGCTCAGGGGGACACAAGTGGTATCGACTTGACCTTACCTTCTAGCTTCCACTGTAGCTCTTAGAAGTAAGGCCCTCTTTCTTTCAATAATGGATGGACACAACCTCTCCCGGTGGTCGAGCCAACTTAATGTTTCCTCTAGCTTCTTCACTAGAGCTCAGGGGACTAGCTTCACTTACGCTCTGCTTTAGTGTACTCTCCTGTTATTAATGGAAAATAAGGAGGATACAAATATACCCACCTATTATTCTATGGGAATAATAACATCTATAACATAAATAAGAAATACCTATTCTCTTATATAATGAGTAATTAAAATAAGGAATGGAATAATAAATAGTAATCCCTTCTACTAGGTCACTCTTAGAGGAGCAACCAAGTACTACGGGATACAAATATACACCTATTCTTATATAAGATAATGGCATAATATAATATACCAGACTAGATGGAATTCACCCATGTGTCTTTCGAAGATCCTCTGGTGCTTTCTATACAGCTTTATTATGATTTGAATGGAGACTTCTTCAAACCGTGTACCATGACAACCATACCGTAAGGGTAAGTGTGGGAAGAGATGCATAGACTAAGATAGTTTATGTTGGCTTATGCCATGGACTACGGCTTAAGGCACTCTTAACTCTTGGCTTTCACTCTCTATCCATATTATATATCGGCTACTTTTGGATTTCCTCTTGGGATTGAGTGCATAGAAACCTTTGCGTTGAACCTTTGCATGGAGTACCAACAATTGAGTAGTAGCACCCTCATTGAAAAGAACATAATAAACCCCCGTCCGTCTTGGGGATTACTTATTCTCTGTGCCACTCACAGGTGCATAATATATAATGCGGATTAGTAAGTACATAGCCACCATGTTTCCACACTTTTGCATAGTCAACTCACTCATTCACTCACTCTAGCAACACGTCTAGCCACTAAAGGTTCTATTTCAATAAACTTTGGTTTCTCTCATCCCTCGGTTCATTATTCATTCCAGCGAGCAAGCATAAAGGTGATCAACCTATTGGATGTCATCCTGCTATCATAGGCTATTACAAGCCTAGTTTACTATGTGAAAACGTAGATATGCTAGTGAGTCCTCTATCCCGGTTCGGTGGTGTTCAGGCTCCCACCATATGACAATAATCTGACAATGTGGATGATACACTGGCTAGGGCTAGTGGGTAATGAATTAATTGATACAACTACAACTATTGGGGAAGTCTAGTTCATGCCACTATAGCAGACCTGCGTGAAATAGGTTCTACACCTATTCCCTCTACCTGGCTCTACTATCCTCCTTTTACTCCCGCCATTAGAAGAGAGCAGCATCCATCTCGCTCAACCTATAAGCCAAGAGAAAACGATCTGAAAGGTATAGTGGGGAAAGGTAGAAACGCACATGGGTTGGTTACTCGCAGGTGTAGGTAAGAGTGTACCAAATAAGGAGTTTAAGGTCCCGTAGTTTGGAGGCGGTCCCAAGGAAGAGTGTAAGGAGGGTGTCAATGAGGTCAGAGTAAGTATCAGAGGTTCCGGCTAGTCCTACCAAAGGCTGTAGGGGTTAGGTACCCAAGGAATAGTTCAGTCTGGTCCCATAGTAAGAGAGGTAGATTGTAAGAGAGCTATATTTAGGTAGAATGAGAATAACCCAGTCATAGAGGCATATTTAGGGATAACCTTGCCCGATGCGGACAAGCTACTTCGTAACCTTATTTTCATAATTTGTTGAACCGTTCAAACAAATGGCTAGGGTATGGTTGGCTGTGGTCTTGCTGGAATAGCTGGCTGGATGGGTCTGAGAAGGAGGGAGAACCCGCATGAAATGGGGATCCTCGGGTGAGAGGAGCGAGAGCAACTTGGTTTTCGAGGAATGGCTGGCTTTTATAGTGATCGACTGGCCCAAACTTAAGCTACCCAACCTGATGCTGTGGTCAGATTAACTCTTCCAAACTCTCCCCCAAGAATAGCTGCTGCTTGACCTATCCGGAATCAAGGTAGCGTCCCGTAGCTGCTGCCTCTCAATCCTTCATCCAGGTAGCTGCTGCCTCTCTTCCCCAGCAATCTATCTCACTCCACCAGTCTGCCTGGAACACTCCAGTCTACAGTCTCCAGCTCCCGGCAACAGATTGCATACTGCCGTAACCCCCATCCATCTAGCTAGCGTTAAGTCCAGGTAGTGTGCCG
This sequence comes from Pinus albicaulis, assembly GCA_034641835.2. NCBI lineage: Eukaryota > Viridiplantae > Streptophyta > Pinopsida > Pinales > Pinaceae > Pinus > Pinus albicaulis. The sequence goes on along the minus strand of CM076569.1, from coordinate 877,400,748 downwards.
TGCTGCCTATCCCTCATTTGGATTAACTTGCCAAGATGCCTCTTGGGCGAAGCCTGATTTAAGAGCCTTAGAACCTCACCTTCAGAGAAGCCCTTGTGTCATCGATCATTCTGTACCGTGTTGGGTCGATGTAGCGCGTATCATGTTGGGAACATGGGTCCATCTTTGATCTCATCTGATGCCACCCTGTATCAATCGATATCTCTTCTGGTAACAACTTGAACTCCCCCTTGGGGTGAAGACCTGGTGAACATCGTCTCTTCTCTCGCGTATGGTGGTTTGATGAATGAATGTGATGGTGTCGCTATAGGTGTAATTCACAGTGTTGGTCATTCCGTACCGTGCTTGTTTTTATGTGGCATGGTTTGATGGTGACCCGGGTATGGTTGTTGAACGGGGTATGCTTTGATGGGTGGGATAGTTTGTGTGACCGATCTAGCAATCAAAACAAAAAGCCATTAGAGTTGTACATGCTCGTAAGTAAACGCTAGGCTAGAGCGTAATGTAACGTCTGAATATTCTGTGCTGAGAATAGCGCGATTTGAGGGGGGGGTGGGACACGCTCGACCATAAAGAAGGACCTCGACCATGAAGGAAGGACAGACCTTCGTTATCATTAGAAGGGTAGGACCTACGATTCCTTAAGTAGCAAGATAGGAGAGGACCTACGATGGCGGCCTTAGTTAATTATTCATATGGTGAGGCCCTTTAGGGACTCGGCCGAGGTTACGAGGTCGAGGCCCGGTAGGGACTCACTATTCATATGGTGAGGGATTTATCACTCGACCGACAGGGGAGGGAGAGGCTTCGCCTCTGGCGGCAGTTTAGGACTTTCTCCCTTGCCCGATGCGGACAAGCGACTACGTTCCTCTCCTGTTGTCGAGAGTTCGGCAGGCTCACCCTACGAGATTGGCCCTTTTACCGTGGGCGGAGGTTTTGGAATATTGAGCAACGAATGAACGCATAATCACATATATAATGAATGCATTCATTACTGGCTGGGTTTCCCGGCGTAGGAAAGTCAGATAAGACCAGCACAGGTCCTATATTTCTTCCCCTAAAAGCCTGAATATACGTAATTACGTCATTGTCGCTCTTATGATCTCTACGCGTCATTTCGACACTTTCTCGAGCAGACCACATTGCATATATTAGATATGTCATTATGCTATCGAATTCATTATTCGATCGAGAGAGCGTGAATGCATATATTATATATGTAATTACGCTTTAGCGTCGTATGGGATCGTAGCTCGAATCATCGATCGTACCCGTAATATCGTATACAAATAGATATATCTCATTATATATGTCATTATGCATTTCTTCCAGTCATGATGCGTAAGCAGGCTCGACCATAAGGGAGAGGAATGAGATATATTATATATGTCATTATGCTCGCCTTATTATTGGTCGAGTCACAACATGTACCTCGCCCGAACGAACTTCTTTCTCTGCTGCTAAGGAATTTGGTAGGTAGCCTCTGTTGAACTGATAGAAAGGAATAAGGCGGCTTTGAACCTGACCAGCCAGACCAACCAGCCCATTCAGACATACCAGCTGTACCACGCCTTTATATCTGGGAATTTCAATACTGAAAAGTGGCCTATCCCATCCAGCCATCCATCGATCATCCATCCAAGCATTGATTGAGTGATTGATGAGTCTTACCAGTAGGCTGATCTGACCGGGTTGCATGAATGACCTAAAGCTTGGGCCCTCCTCTCCTCGACCTCGTAACCTCGGCCAAGTCCCTCACCTCTATGAAGAAGGTGAGCAATAAATCCCTCACCATATGAATAGTGAGTGACTCCGTCCCTACGGGCCTGTTAGTCGAGCAATAAATTACCTCTCCCTCCATGCCTGTCTGTTTGGTAAAGGTTGTTCCTTCCCCTCACTCAGTTCTAACGAACCTTTTTTTTTCCTAGTGTTTGAAATCCCTTAAATGGGAACATAATGAAGTGATATCTGGAAACGAAGTGAACCCCAGCCAGGTAAGTCCTCATATTAGGTCCCAAACCTTATTCTTTTCTTACTTTCCCAATATTGTTATCGTTGGCTCTCAAGATCGGGACCAGGTGCTGCATTCACTCATGGTCCAAGAAGATATCAAGTGAGCAGCGAACGGGGAAGGACGACCCTCGAGCCCATGACTGCAGGTAACGTCTCAGTCGTAGATGTCTTGGTTGGTTGGGCAACGTCAAATAGCTCCCAGCTCACTGCACCGTCTAAAGACTCGTTAGCGCAACGATGTACCTTCTAGGCTGACTTAATGGAAGAAGCCAATGGAGTGAAACGAACAGGTGGAGAGCGAAATCCACCAGAGATATCAACAGATCAGGACATGCACCTACAGGATGATCCGATTCTCAATGAGAAAAGTAACTCCACCTCATGGTATTGGAGTTTTCCAAACCAGCCAGTAGTCCCAGCTCCTACTGAAGTCTCGGAATGATAGACCCAAGGAATATCAACCGAAACGTGAAAGTATGAGTATGGAAACATCTTTCATAACATACTACATTGAATATTCACCTCTAGCTTTGCCGTTTCAACTACTTAGTTCAATTCTCGTCTCGGTTTGCTGCTTCACAATCCACCCCCCTTTGATTCTCCCATGAAAGAAACATGGATATGGGTGCCATTGATATCCCAACATAGGCATTAACTTACATTTACAGCTTGGACTTAGTAACTGCACGCTCAGACCCCTCGCTTAACTCACTTTTGCCATAGAAGTTGGGGTTACTTGCAGCACACATTCTATAGATGGTCTTGCCTATCTGTGCTGCCATCACTCAGGTGGCAATGGTACGTATAACTCGGGCGTAGGAAGCAATAGCCGCAGTCCACATAACTTAGGGATATCTTGGGCCTATGGGCTATCAGTACATTGATTCTATGACTTTGCTCTCTCAGGCCAATACCTTAATGACCGCCATGGAGGGGGAGATTTCTATTGCTATTCATACTGTCGTTGCTCCTATAGGATGGGATTTACAGATGCATTTATGTATTTATCCTACTACCATTATGGATTTATCGATCTTAATGGTGAGAATTAGGGAGGTTCGTTCACTTCGTTTCCTCACCCCTGCTACTATTATTTAATTCTTTATCTTGATGATGATGGAGCTTGCTACTGGTGGTGTGTGATTGAAATGAATGAGCGTGTGAAGCGTGAGCGAGTGCGGGAGGGGCCTAAGCTTTAAAAATCGGGCATGGGTAAGCGGGATGAGGCGGCTCCGAGCGCCTCCCATAATGGACTGCATGTGTTTCTCTGTTGCTAGGGCTCTAATAGAACCATACTTGTGACCTACGCTAGTACACATTGATTTTGACTAGTTATTGATGCACTAAATCCGAAGCGAGGGCAAACGTAAGGTTAGATTGTTCGGGCTAGCCTTGCGGTAGTACAAGTCGGTCGATGGAATGTGTTGGGATAGTTTTCAGAGTTTACAAGGCAACTTGCATCGGTCAAATATTGACGAGATTTCTTGGAAGAGCGCTAGTAGGTTCAACAGCTGTTAGTATAAGGTGGTTCCGAGGTACCTTATATTGACCGGTTGTAACAGTGGGAAAGGCAGTGAATTGCACTGTTCAGTACAAAGCAGCTGAAGCGAAGGTTTACTCGGGGTAAGGCGGTCCCATCGGATCCTTGCTGGACTAGTCTCGTTCCCCAGTAAGTGTCTCTTAGACCTAACCATAACCCCCTGTCTGCAGTTGTTCGTCCCGGGCCAAACCAATTGATCTCATTAAGAATTTATCCTACCTTAATCCACTCCCAACTCAAGATAAGGTGTCCCCTTCGTTGAACCCTGGATTGAATGGGAGTAAGGCAAAGCTCGCAACCTTAAACTTCAACTACTGTTCGACATACCTTGAACAAGTATGTGGGACGGATTGAACTAATGGATTCTTTATTGTATTGTAATGGATTCACGAGTTGGGAATCGGTAACCTTCCCCAGTGCCACTCATTCGAACTCAATAGTGGGATGCTAAGATTGAGATAGATAGATGTACAGGCATCTAGCATCAAGAGAAGTTGTGAATGTGGAGTGGATGAATTATTGAAATGATTGGCTTTCCCTGCAACCGCAGACCGGCGAGCCCCAAGATCCTTAGCGAAGAAAGCGGTCTACATAGTCTACGGACATCAATCTCATCGGTTAGTTACCCATTATTCGATTCCGAGTTCTATCAACGGATTCCACGTTTCTCCGCAAAGGTCACGATTGGTGTTTTTCCCATGAATTACGGGTCCTCGATTTCCGTAGTCAATCTAGTGGCTTTTAGCTCCTCGAGATTGAACCTTGTGTTGACTCATAATATTTTTATGTTTCTCTTTTAGGAAATATTCAGATGCACTTAAGGTGCACTTAAGGAGGACGACCAGCGAGGGGGGCAGGTCAAAGAATATCAAAAGCTAGATTTGCTTTCATCCAAATTCCAGGCTGGTCCCACAGAAACGAACGGACCGGCCTTAGTAGTAACCCATTGAACTAACTAACCTTGGACATAGAAACCAAATGATCCAACCAAGGAAATAACCCACTATTGAAGAAAGACATTCTCTTACTGACGCTAACGAGGCAATAGTCATCATTCTCCCAGGGACGGAAGCTCAAGGAGCACAACTTCACATCTCAATAAAGGGGGCACCGTCCACTACCTCTCTATAGGCTAAGGCTAAGAGCTACATGGGGACATAGCGTTTCACTTTGACTCTCTCCATATTCTCTACTTTACTGAATTACCTCACCCCTCTTACTTACAACAACGATCTTTTCATCTCTCTATCTATATGGCTGTACTTTATGCTACTAACCTTCCCACTGTCACCATAGTAGTGGGCGTAATACTTATTAATTTTCACTGAATTCTGACTAAATCAAATCACATAAATTCTAAAGTTCCATAGGTTTGCTGCTTTTATACCTATGGAATTGACCTTCCTCACCCTCCTAGCGTCCAGGTGAGCCATCCTTCCCGGGTTGCCGCTTTTTCCAATTGCCTTTACTATAATGGATAGCCTGACTCACCTATAGAAGTTACCTTCGTTTTGTAGTAAAAGGCCTACATTACTGATTTTGACCTATACCAGGCTAACTTTTGCTGTATAAATGGAGTGACTCGCAGCACACATCTTATATAAAGAAAAGGGTAAGGTCCGGAGGAACGAAGTCACTCACTATTCATATAGTGAGGGTGAGGTAACGTGGGAGGGTGAGCTTGCCGAACTCTCGACAACGGAGAGGAGACGAGCAACTCTCTTTTGGGGGAGGGGGTGAGGGTGAGCCTGCCGAACTCTCGACAACCGGAGAGGTTACGAACGATGGCGTCTCCCGACCAAAGGAGGGGGAGGGGCCCCAAAAGCCGCCATCAACTTGAAGAACTAAAAGAACTGGGCTTGCGCTTCTGAGGGCAAGGACCCGGGAGGGCGCTTCCTGTAATCGGGAAGGATGTTTCCAAGTATAAATTTGATGAGTTTTTAAAGGCTGAGTGTAAGTAGGTTGCCAAGGGTGAGGTCAGAGGCAGAGGTTTGAAAAGAAAAGTCCAAAGGCAGTAGGTGCCTATCTCTGGCTCCAGGTGATAATGTCAGTCTAGGGCTGTCTAGGGCTCATAGGTTGTATGGAATCGTGAGGATCGTGTTAGGACTCCTATAAGGGTAAGGGCTTTTAAGGTAGGGCATGTGGTAAGGCTTATTGGGTGCGGTAGGTGCTATTGATGGCGGGATGCAGGCCTTGAATCGGGTCAATCCATCCAGTCATAGGTAAACGTTATAAAAGTGCCATGTTCATGAAAGATCAAATCTACTTCTGTGTCCTGATGATAGATTATCGGACCCCCTAAAGATTACTTTTTCAATAAAAAAAAACTATTTCATTATAAGGTTTCCTTAATTCATTGCCAAGCTAAGTTGTTGGCTGTACCCAAGTAGGCAACAAGCGATCCCTGACCCTTTCTTTCCAAAACTACCCCTTATTTTCTTTGTTAGTGCACCCACCGTTAACCGTATAAAGCATACTGATACTCATGCATGCGCGGGAAGGAAGGTTTTATCTCCATGACTTTATCACTCAGCAGCTTGAACAGAGGAATCAAAGCTACCATCACTCTGCAGTTGCAACAGAGCAATCACAGCTACCAATTCTTCAGACTTAGAGCAGCAAGGGTGCATCACACGAATTTCCCTCTACGCGCTTACCGGTCCCGAAGTCATCAATTTGAACTATCCCAATCAATGTGCGTTGCCTAACCAAACGACCACACCAATTCTACACTCGACAATTGATTCGGCTACACTCCCTTTTACCACCCAAAACCTTACTTAGTCTTATGCCATTTGATTAGCAGATCACCACCGTAGAATCATGCATTTACACGCACCCCCCCCTCCTCCGACTTTTGCCCTTTGGATAGAGAGTTTCTTATATATTTGGTAAAGTAGGAAGTATAAATATAAAGAGTGAGTAGGAATGAAAAGTGAGTGAATATCATTTAGTATGATATAGGATCTGATTTAGGATCTTTTTAGTATGATGAACAAGGATCTTGATATTAATATTAGCCGAAAGAAATGAACCACTTATGAAAGAGAAAACCCAGGAAACGAAGGTACCCCGCCGGACATATAACCCATCTTCGGAAGGCCTTTTAGCTTTTTCTTTCTTGACTAAACCACCAGGAAACCAAACTGCTCGATAAGCCCTATTTCACCGTAACCAATAAAACCCATGTCACCACAGTCCTCTATGAGATTGGGCTCTTTTCAATATAGTCAAAAGTGATAATACAGTCAATGGGCGACTAGGCCTACATAGGATGATTACTAGTCAACGAGCAACTAGACTCATATGAATAGGTTACTAGTAGAAAGTATATGGTGGTGACTATTTAAGGTGAGCTAGCAGTTAGGGAGATGGCCAAAAAGAAACTCAAAACTGAATGAGCAACTTGTAGACTCCAATAAGTGACTAGTGTCTTTTCATGTTTGACTAGGGTTTGATGATTGTGAAATTGGATTGGAGGGCTGGTTGGGGTAAGACAAGACTGTCATTCAAGTTTAAGCACAGTTCACTCATATCTAATACAGGTGCTTATTAGTCATAGTGATTACATATTAAATAAAGTAGAGATAGTGATAGACCTCTTGCTTTACACTAAGCTCAGTGCCATATATAACTATAAGTAATACAAGCTGTATTGCACTAAGTAACACAGATTAGTCATAGTGGTACAAGCATGATGAAACCTATGACCCCTAGTGATTAGCTTATATGGATTCCTATCACCCTTATTACGATAAGTAAGCATATGAGTTAGTATGGCTAGAACTATCACCCTATCCGTCCCATATTAAGGTGTGATTAATTAGGGATAGTACTAAGAACCACCAGTATCATAAGTAGTAGTAATAGAGTCGTATTACTTACATGACCAAACCTGTATAGGTCAATTACTATGTCCTTATTCCTTGTGCTTAAGCTTCTTCATATTCAACAGGTTAGAATGTAGATTGAATACGTGAAATACATGGATTAGGTTCAATTCCTGATATGAATAGTGAGACTAGTAACATGTAAGTGATATGGAACCAATTACCTGTGTAAACTAGCAGTGTTCGATACGAGCTATCCAGTTCTATTGATCATACTAATCTATGCTACTTATGACTCTTATTACCATTATAATATGGGATAACACTCTTACTAATACATAAGCTCGTAAGTATATTCCAATAACATGATCTATTACAGTACTTTAAGTATTTCCATTGCTGAATCTACTATGATATCTGAACAGTATGTAAAGGGAATTCAAGGATAGAGTGATATGAGATTGACTATTTCTTCATATTCAACTAATGGCTATACTTATCATGTATAATTAGTAGACAACATTACCTTGATCAAGCAGCTCTAAGCTTTTTTACATATATGATGCTTAGTTAGCTTAAGTGAATCCATACTAGTTGAATACGGATAATGTGATAGCAGTAATGATGTAACTAAAGTAGGGCTTATTACTAGTAGTATCATATCCTAGGGGTCTATGTGTTCTATCATTATACCCCGATACATTGTTCTAGTTGTAGACATAGGTTTCCCGATGACCAATGGGATACGAAGTAAGGGCAAACATGGGATGCATACTAAGCACAATGAGGTTTATACTCTAAGCCTTAGTACAGGTATGAAACATGATAATGTAATAGTTATGGTAATTACACTAGTACCATTAGTAGAGCAGAGTAATAAAAAGAGTGCTATCATATGAGTAACCCATTGCAACTATGATATGGTTTTTATTGCTGTTGTAGTATTCCCATTAGTGAAAGCTTAGATATGGGTCCAAAGCATCACCTATCAAGCTCTAAGCAGTTTGATAATAATCACAGTAATAAGATCAAATATGGAAATCACCGTATTGTAATCATAACTACACGTGATCAATCACGATATGGAAGTTAAGCTTAGCTAATATGGAAACACAAGCTATATTAGTAACATGTACAAGGTTATAATAAAGCAAATCTATAGATGAACAAGCAAGCTGTGATAAACCGTATCTCTAATAGGGAATCATACTATACCTCTACTCTATGATAGGTTTTATTATTGATATTGCCTGTTCTGGTTAGTTAGAGGTTGTAATGAGCTTGAATAGTGTATAAGCTTATATGACTAAGATTCACCTCATAACATAGCTGCAAACAACTGTAATCACTTGTATCGCATTAGTAGAGAAAAACTAGTGGATTGGCTTATATGTATAACAAATAAAACACATAGTGATTTCACACATAGTATCCTTGTAAGCTTCATGTTCATTGTTACAAATAGTAAGCCGTTCATTACTGGTATATGCAATAAAGCTCGTATTAGTTACAGGATTAAGCTAGTTAAGCAGTAATAACAGTGTAACTAAGCTATGATGTTTCCATAATGTAATCCCATGAATCTATTAGCCTTGTTAACACTCTTAGATTCAATGATATGTAACAGATAGTATGATTACAGTATATCCGTAATCTACCTTATAGTAGTAAGAACACAGAAAAAGTAAGCAATACAGATCGGTATAGCTTGTATACGACTTAATTGAAATACAGATACTTATATCACGTATGTTGGTTACACTAAGACTCGTAACTATTATGAAACAAGACTTATTAGGGAGTTACTTACCATAAAGTGTGATAGAGTAAGCACTATGATTAACCAATACCAATGGACTTAGTAGTGTTCTAGCAGGGTTAACTAGTATAGGTTTCTCTAGCAAGAGGTAATGAACGTTATAGTGCTTTCAACAATGGTATTAGTCCATACAATGTGTGATTTTATTTGTAGAATCATAGAAGCTCTGTAATACTTACTAGTGTCAATCCATAAGAAAGTACAAAGTAAGGTTATGTTTAATACGTAATGCTTGTTGAATCCTTGTATACTATTAACTCCATTGAATCAAGAACACAAAGCCTTAAGCTTTACATGTAAACTAGTGAGCTAGCTTCTACACCATAAGCATTTGCCTGTTTAGTCATGTTGTATTAGTCACTACATATAAGCTCTACCTATCATTTAAGGCACCTCATTCATTATGGATCACTCATTGCTTTATTTGTTCCAATAGTATCCATGACCAATAAGTCTCATTATTATTGTAACGTGATTAGATCGTAATACAAGCTTATTACACATACAAGCAATCATGAAATACAAGTATACTTACAATATGCTTGAACTCTCTTACTACTTAATAGGCTTGGATTCACCTGTATTATGGATAATACTGTAGGTTTAACAAAGAGGTCTTAGCTTGTATTCAACATATCCCTTATTCTACTTCATTATAATGGAGATAGCTCAGGTTAGGTTATGAGGTTAAAGCTTACCATGAAAAGGTTGAACTAGTAGCTATGTTGAGTTATGGTGATAGATCATAGGATAACAACATAAAACTATGTGATGAATATGGAAACATGATTGACTACAGGTTCATATACGTAATTGATACAAGTACATCTCTTATTCAAGTGCTTATACATTATGGAATAGTGAGACACTGTATTGATGTTACAATAGGTGAAATAGCAGTACGGTTACCATGCTTGATCATCATTACTATAACTAGTAGTAATCCAATGTGTTATCTAATCAATGGTTGTAATACTAGCTACTTAATGGTCTGTATTCTCTGATACTTACAGTACACCCATAAGATATGGAGCTTTATGATCTTTACAATACTAGTATGAACTTACTACATGCTTATATTAGAACAAGTAATTGTAAAACAAGCGTACTTATAGTAATAAGATGAGTAGTGTGATAAACTAAGCTTAATTATCATAATCATGGCATTCATAGTATTGTTCAAGCTATAATGGAGAGATTAAACCATGCAAAAAGAGACCTGTTCAGAGCTATGGTAATCATAGACATTCCTGTAACTGTGAATCCAAGGTTATAGCGTATCTATCCTAAAAACCATATCCTATTCGATACATGACCCCTTGTTATGATTGGTATCAGCTTAAGCTCTTGTAATACATGTGGTATTATCTATATGTAATCATATATGAGTAATCAAACCTATATATTAATGACAATAATCATTAGTGTCCATTACCCTATCTCGGATCACACCTATAAGTAAGAGCCTAATCATTGATGCTATCATAATTACGATTACAGTCAGCTGTATGTTGAACCTATCCAATCCTATACCCAACAGTAAACACTCATCAATGGTGATTCCAATAGTATAGAACAGTTAACCTCACCTATAAGTAGATCCATAATAAAGAGATAGATCAGTAAACAACATAGCTTACTTGCTTTGATGAGCTAAGATAGGTCGTATATCAGTAATAACATATCACTGACATGTTGCTTTGATTCCACTTGTTTACGTAATATGATCTGTATATTATAGCTAGATAAGAGTGATGCTTACTTAGATCAGTAGTCTCAAACCCATTCGTAATAAATGGTTCATACTTTATGTAACATGTGTTATATAGAGTCTACGTGTTTACAATCAATGGTACTACTTATGCTTAATCACTGTTGTATTCCCCTAACTAGTGAGAGCTTGTTTCATTTGTAACTAGTGCTTATGAGTACTAAGCAGCTCCATATATGATACGGAATCAATAGGCATAAACATGATGTACTTATGTGCCTTAGATTGAACTCGTAATGCTGTAATAGGTAATGATAGACGTGTTATGCAGCTTTATAGGATTCTTTCTCAATGTAAACACTAATGAATACTAGTTATCCGTAATTACTGTGATTACTTACACCTATAGAGTAGTAGTAATGCCATTCTGTTTCAGAGTACTAGTCATTCCAGGTTTCATAGCTATATCAGTAATAAGGAATACTAATACCGCATTAGCTTACTGCTTACTAATCAATGGCTATACTTTACACAGCTTGATGATTATGGTGAGATCACTGCTTTCATCATTGTCACACTAGTTTATTATACAGAGCTCGATTCAGTTAGATTACGTTGTTTCCATAATATTAGATCTAAATAACATGAACTCAGCCTTATCGGGATAGCTAAGACCCTTGTATTCAAATCATATACATATGGCTTATCTTGTATGTCTAATCTATACGATTTAGTTGGTTCCTGCTAACATACGGATTCACTATTTCACATACCGTTCTTTCCATAATAGATTGAATACGATGACTGTAGTTACCTAATATACTTAAAAGCTTATTACGCTTTATACTACCTTATCCAGGACTTTGAGTTCAAGCCATAAGAAGGTAAACTAACTAGCCATAGGGACTTCTGGTACTAGCACTTTAGACACTTGCCTTGCTTAGTCACATGTACTAAGTTCCATGGAGCAAGGCCTCTTAGAGACTGCCTTAAAGTCCATACAGTAATTGGTAACGTGGATTCGTGTTTCCTATCGTTAAACCCTGGCTCCTTACTCCCAAGGTGCAAGTAGTATATAAAGCACTCAACTTGGACATCAACTTGTATTTCTACTCGGCGACCTCCTTATTAGCGACCAGCTCTTGTAAATCCACTTCCTGGGAATGAGATTGGGTTTCGTAATATAAGCACTGTCTAGTTGGCTCTTTTCCCATAGGTCAACCACCAACTACAGGTACTGAATTAGAGAATGTTGGCTTTTATAGGTAGTAGTAATCCCATAATGAGATGAATAGAGTTGCTATACTATCTAAGCTTAAGCTGTCAAATATGGAGATTGCAATACTAGTAGCTTACTTATGATACAACTATCTTATGTAGAATACGTACCTTATTCACCTGTATTAACCCGATCACTAGCTAGTATGATATCAATGGTAATCACTGTTATATCTCTATTAGTGTAAAGGTTCAAGCTAAGCTTACACTAGTAAAGCATAATGGAGTTACTTCATTACTATCCATGTTGAATAATGCTGATTACTCGTCCATTACTCTTGTTATCTCGATCTAAGCTCATGTATCATATCCCATATGTATAATGTTGACAATGGTGTTAGTTCTACCATGCTCATTACGGATAAGATATGTATACAAGCCTATGTATTACTTCACACTTAGTCATCATATCAATTGAATACGGATAATGTGATAGCTCGATATGAAGTAGTTACATATAATACATACCGTGTAGTTATATTGATTACAGCTAGTATTAGCACTTGAAACAAGCATGGTAATCACACTAATGAATCACTACATGTTACTGTATCCATGATGTTATAACAAACAACAAGCTGGTTATCACAACTAGTAATCAATGGCAATCATAGTAATGAATCATTCCAGTCACTACTTATACATAGCCCTTATGCTACGTGTCCAGTATTTACACATAACTAGTAACATAGGCTATTACCTTCTTTGAATCACCTTTATGTATAACTCAAAAAGCTAATTGAATTAGTAGTACTAAGCCCATTTCACTAAGCTTACGTAATCTTCATCTATAACTCATATAAAAGCTCGGACATCATGAAGTTAGAAGAGTACTGGTTAGATAAGTAGTATCAAGCTAAGTAAAGCAGTAAGCTTAGATAATGATAACAAGACATACTATGATTCTATGATACAGATCGGGTTCATAGTTATGAAAAAGCCCAGATGTGATGATTTAAACCCATTACCTAAACATAGCTGCATATAGGGTTCTTCATTACAGCTTACTTAATATAGATGTTTTATTACATGGTGGAAGCTGATCTCTAAGCTTGGACTAGTATCATTCAATGGTATTCCTTCACTCCATATAAGCTAGTACTAACCATTTTCAAGCATAGTAAGAGCTTAGTTATGGCTATCCTTATGTTATAGCTAAACCTGGAGCACTAGTTATCCAATGCTATTCGATCTAATATGGTATAATATGGTGTTTATACTAGAGTCATCTGTGATAGCTTAAGTTGGTGGAATCTGATCAAGTAGAGATACTAGATAAGCTGTATTACCTATTATTTTCACATAATGAAGCATAAGTAATGGTGTTCAGAGTCTTATACTAGTTCTCATAGTGTTATATAACTCTAATACAACATGTGATTAGCTGGAACATAGACATTACCTTATAGTGTAAGCTTTCATGCAATGAACCTATACCCTTTTTATAGCTATAAGCTGAGCTTAGTACTGGTTGGATATGGTATACTTTATATGGAAGCTTGAGTGCCCTGTTCATGGTTACAAGCATTGTCGATATTGCTTATTCGATAAAGCTCTCATCGCCCTATCTTATACTTGAACCGGTGAATTAGGGCATATATAGTAGTAAGTCCATTGAATGAATCTACTTGGTATACTATCTGCCATATTTGTTCACTATCAGGATGAGATTGGTGATTAAACCAATGGTGAAGTAAGGAAATCGATATACCTGCATAGTACAAAGGCAGTGATCAGCTTTCAATCACATAATAGATTGGATTACTAGTAAGCAGCTTATATGACACTATTAGTACGAGTCAACAGTGTAGAACGATATACCTGTAATCAAGCTTAGAGCTTCTACAATATCAGTAATCATTAGTACTCTGATCTAAACTAAGCTATACGTATTCAATGACGTAACCTAAGCTATAACTCGTATTCAATGACCTATAGATTAGTGGTGAAACAGATGTGCTTATCTATAACATATGACCAATGTAGCCTAATCTGATCCCTTTATCATTGATTATGGATCTACTTATACTAGTAACATGAGTAGGATAAGCTCGTATCCCTTTCTAATCATTATGCAGATACTTATATAGGAGTACTAGTAATATAACTATGATAAGCTTGTTGTGTATAGAGTCCATCTTAGTTATTATGGAGATACCCTAATCATCAGCTTAATATGGATACTAGTTCTATCATTCTAATACGTATTATCCCTAATGGATAAGAGATAAGCACGATCATAAGAGCTAAGTGCATGAGATAAGTCTAAGAGCTAAGCTTCTCCTTATTACCTGTGTTGTACATGGTATGGTGTTTGATCTATGATAGTTATTGATTACTCTTATTGATGGTGTTGGAACAGTAATACGTATAAGCTATGTGTCTAATGGTATTCTCCTAATCATTACTAAGGATTGAATACGAAGCTCACTACTGGTATTATACTAGTGGAAATAGGTGGAGATACGGATTACTATGAGATTACAAGTAAGCATATAACCTCGTTCTCATTACTTAGATTACAAGAATCGAACCTGTGTAACTTACAGGCAATGAAGTATTCCCATATCATGTCTAATGTCTATGATCTCCATTACTTTGATCTACGGATTACTATAGCTGACTACATGTTAACCTAGTATAAGCTCGATATAGCACTTGACCTTGGTAGGTTAGGTAGGGTAGTTTCGTTTAGAGTAGGGTGGATTAAGCTAGGTAGTTTAGGATAAGATATGTTAATGTAGGGTATGCTAGGGTAGTCTAGGTTGGGATATGGTTAGATTCATATTGGCCATGGTACGGTAGGATAGGGTAGTTTAGGCTATGGTAGTCTAGGTAAAGTGTAGTTGAAATCAATTTGAGGGTAGGCTACGACAATATGGGTTATCTTAGATAGGGTACATTAATCTAGGGTAAGGCTAGGTTAGTATATGAACACTAGGATAGGTTAGTGTAGGCTACGGTAGAGTAGGATAGGATAGTTTCAAGTATTCTAATCTAGGGTTACCAAAGGTACTTTAGGATATCGTAGTGTAGGTTAGGGTAGGGTAGTTTAGGTCAAGGATAGGGAAGGTAGTTTAGGTCAATGGTAGGAATAGCTGTTTCCTTACCTTCCTGGGTGTGTAAGCCTCTCTACTGGATAGGATAGATTGATTGGATCAGGGATATTGGCGTAAAGAAGAGGCGTAGCCGAAACTACCAGATAGATTCATTGATCGGGAAAGCCAGGAGCGATAGCGAATGGATGGGTTGAGTTCTTGGACTGAAAAAGGAATGCAATCTGACCCTCACAATTGGTTCATTTATTCGTGTTCGTACTGGGGGTGAGATCGAAGTATATTATATATGGTGCATCACTTTTAGTCATTGACATTGACAATAGGTAACGCTGGTTTGTTTCTCGAGTTGGATGGATCTTTCATGAATTTCCCCATTGAAAGCGTGGTACGGATGGTATGGCTTGCTGGTATGGTTGGATGGATGGTCGATATTTCGTACCTTATTTCGTAACTCGCTCCTCTGTCTAAGTGACCGGTGCTAATCTGTTACCGTTGGTTGTTCCTGTTGATGCGGGCAGTAGCGGAAGGAAGGGCGGGTTGGTAGCGCTCAATGACCAGGCTCCTAAGACTCCTCCCCGATCTCTTCTTGGAAGCAAGGCTCTTTCTTTCTGTCAACCAGGGCTTCAATCTTTCTTTCTTTACGGATCGTTGCTCATTCATTCCCCAACAAGGAAGCGGTAGGGCCTGAGCGGCAGCGTAACATATCTTTCCTGAGCGGTAGCGTAACATATTCCCGCGGTATTTCTCCTCTGTAGAAAGTAGTAGGAGAATAAGGAGTAAAAGGAGGGAGAGTAGGAGAATAAGGGAGTAGGGAGTAGGTATGGGGTATCGGGGTTCGGGAGTCTGGAGTGGGTAGCGGGTACTTACATTCAAGGTAAGGTAGGTATCTCCTCTGGTGTCTGGCTGGGCATCTTCTCTTCAACCTCTCAATGCTGACTGGGATCCCATCCATTCATATCCTGGCAATGCTGGTTGTCTGGGCATCTCCTAGCAATGTCTGAAGGCCCATCCAAAGAGGCTCTATGTTGTCCTTACATCCGATCATCCAATGCTAGTAAGCGTAAAGTAAATACCAATTCAGTGCCTACCCAAGCTCGGCTCGCTCGCTCATACAATCTCTGGCTGGAGTCAGTCTTCTGGCTAATAAATCCGGGGCAGTTCCACGATCTATGCTGAAGTTCCCAGGATATCTGCTAAAGTGAGTTCTGGCTGTAGGGAGGGAATCCAATCCATCCGGTAGTTGACGATATCTGCTAAAGATTCTTACAGTAGTTCCTAAATATGCACGATCCGACGACAGGTTTGTTCTGTGCCAGCCACCGACTCTACTTCCATTCATAAAGGTAGGAATATAGAAAGGTAATAGCGATGTCATTTTTCCCATCCACCACACGCACCTAACTAAGTGTGTAAGATATTCGTAAGTAAGGAGTAAATGCAAAAGGGCAGCTTCCACGTACGATCCGAGGGTTGTTCCTTTCCTGTGCCACTTCCATAAGGCATCTAAAGGAAGGCATCTAAAGGTCCTCTCCCTCATGGTCGAGCCTGCTTGCGCATCCTAGCAGTCTTCATTCATAGTATCTGGAGCTCGTCCCAAAAAGCTAAATATTGGTACCTAGGAGATGAAAGGCTGGTAATGCTGTATCGCCCGTGACCAATTATATATAGCCCGTATACTGATGCTCTATCTATTCTATGTGAAGCCTTCCCTCCCTTCCATCCGTCCGATGCTTGCTGTAAGTCTAAGGCAGTAGCATATAGAGGTGAACAGGGTCCCTTTAAATGGTAAGAGTCTAAGGTAAGTAAGCATAAGGGGCGGGTGAATATCCTAGTGGCTATCCGATCGATATTACTGGTTGAAGCTATAGGTGTATAGATATGGTGGGCGGATAGAGTAGGTAAACATAAGTTTAGGGAAAGTAAGGATCTAAAGGTCCTGCTATCAATGCAGTCTTCATTAATGAAAAGTATCTGCTGGGGGTTAAGCCCGGCCGGCCCGATAATCTAAGTCTAGTGCAGTCACTACTAAGCGCTTAATTGCGCTTAATTAATCCAAGTGATATAGTCTAGGTGGGCAGGTAATAAGTAAACACTTAAAGTAAGGTCTAAGGGTAAGAAGGTTGTATAATGCCATGTCATCCCTCCCATGCCGGGGGTTCTATAGTTTGGTACCTCGCTAAGATTCATTAAATAAGTGTTCTAGGGTGAGCTTGCCGAACTCTCGACTAAAGGCCGCCATCGTAGAAGGTCTAGTTCTTTCAGGTGGGTACTATGTGAAGGTGATATGATATGTGTTGGAGAGTACTAGAGTAATATTAAGGTTGGATCATCCCGTCCTTCCCCTTCCTTATAGATGAAAGGATAGCGACCCTCTCAGTTTATCAAGGCTTGAAGGCTTGCTTTCCCTTCTTTTGGATAAAGTGCTCTTCGGGGAGAGGTAATCGTTCCAGTAAGCTTGCTTGGATACGGTTTCCCGCGAGTGAAAGTATTATTACGTATGTAATAACGATGATTACATGGCTCACTAACCCTGGTGCTTATGCATGTATAGTGGTGTGTTGTTCCGCCAACGAACGACTTGCGCCTATAGCAACCAGTATACGGAGTATTCTAAGCCCCTACCTAGGGTAGAGCTAAAATTGAGGAGCGGAGCCTCTGCTCTGGTAAATGAAATGATTCGCGGGTCAAAGTATAATTTGTCTAGGCGTCCTTGGCTTTGTTTTTTGGGTCTGCTGGTGGGGCATCGCCCCGTTCGTTCCCTCTATATCCTCGGATAGCGGCCCTTTCTGTCCACTATTTAGGCGCTTTGCACCTTAAAAAAAGTGTCGGCGCTAATCGAGTAAAGTACCAGTTTAATACTCTGAAGTTGCAGTTCCAAAGCGAGTAATTCAGTAGCAGCCGTTGATCCAGTTGATACGTCCGAAAGGAAACAAGGTCCGGAAGCACGGTAAGAGTCAAGGTAACCAGTCATCCTTCCTAGCCGTGTGAAACCTTGTAAAATGCCCTTCTTCATCGCTGTACCGTAACTTGGAGGTCTTATATTATAATCCTCCACCAGGGTATCGAACTCTTTGTTTTCTTTATTCAAATCGATGATTGAAAGCATTTCAGGTGATTCCTTCAAATAAGGTCAGGGGGTGCAGAATAATAGGCGCGTAGCGGGACATAAAGCTACGAAGTATTTCGGCAGGGAACTTACTTCTAGGCTTAGGCGCGGGTGAGGCTTCGTGATAAGATACTCATTTAAATAGGCACCCAGGTCCAAGGCATTAATCTACTTGGCTTGATAGTTTTGGGTTTCGGATTGAGGGCTTTAGGTACTTGGCTTGAGGTCTTGATTGCTTCCCCGCATGGATTAGGGATTAGGGCAAGGAAAGATACATTAGAGCCGACCGGATCTCTTCTCCCAACTCTTTAGAGAGGATACATTCATAGATACTGCCCTAGAGGGGATACACCCATAGAAATATGATATATTTTACTGTCACCAAATCTATATGCCAAATAAGCAGGTCTACTCCTTCTACACCGGACGTCCCACCGGAACTCAGTTAGTTTGGAACCCCCAAACACCAATATTTTCTTTATAAAAATGCGTATTTGGCAAAGACTTTTCAAATTGTCTGGAAACACTTCTTGGACCGGTGGCCCACCTTCTTGTTCTATCTTCTCTGCTGCACACAGGCCTTTATATATGTCATTTTGGGACGTCATTTCGAGCGGGCTTGAAAGACCTTTCTTTTGGTTATTCTTCTTAGGCACCACACAGTAATCTTCTTTTCATATGCGAGCGAGAGGTACGGGTACGCAGTTCTGATATTTTGGACAACTACTAATAACAAAAACAGTCTTGGATGGAGGATCATTTAATAGTTGTAACTACCCTCTTGGATTGAGGAACTATCTACAGCCAGCGGATATTGGAAGAGCGAGCGGCTTGCTTGCTTGCCTGGCTGGGTGCATGGGCTTAACATTTATCACTATTCACTTTCTGAATACTATTTGACCTTATGTGCATCTCTATCTGTTTACCAAACTTTACTGCTTCATCCAACCTTAATGCATGGAGTGCTACCACCTGCTTTATTAAATGCTTAAGAAGTTCACTCACTATTTCTCTTTTCAGACCGGGCTGAACTCAGATACATCCTTGTTATTTATGAAGACAACGTTGCTAGGATGATACCTACTTCCCTTTCATTTTAGTGCTTCCCTTTTCTATTTACCAACCTTTTTTATTTAATGGATGGATTTCATAACCCTGACATGCCAGAATTCATCCATTTGGACTAATAAAAACACAGCTTATCAACCCCAATGGAGGAAGCTTACTCGGACCTCCAACAAACAATGGGTGGTTCATATAGGAAAAAATGCATCTGATAAGGTTGGTTTTCGCTTCGACCCTTTACTTTCCCCGATTCAGGCACCCACAGGCCCAAGGCGCAAGGAATTAGGAAATGAATCGATGTTTCCTTTTAGCCCTATATCACTTTAGGAATTTATCAACTTAGTTCGTTGGAAGGCTGCTTTCCCTTTCAAAACCGGATCAACTTATCCTTGACTTTCTTTACTGCCGAAATACTAGGACGATGGGATGGCTTCGCTCCTTACCAACCCATTCTTTAAGCCAGGAAAACTTAGTGGATGGGATCATTGGAAGAGATGCCCCGGATATATTCTCAACAGCCGTCAGAACTTCAGAGACATGGATGGATGGCTGGATGATGGGATGATGGATGGTCAAGTAGCCAAGAGGTTTTCCCTTTATCAGATATCGTGGAACTACCAGAATGGCTTGGATTATGTGGTGGTCCATCAGACAGAGCAACCTCGTTAGATGATGGGGACGGGCTTCAGACATTGCTAGGAAGGAGGGAGATGTTCACACTTGCTTAAATCATGCCTTGTTGGTACGGCACTCTGACTCTTCATACTTTTACACTTGCCTTACCTTTTATTAAGCGTTAACAACCTATTCACCGAAATAAATACCTAGACCTCTCTCTCTTACTGAATAAAGCGCTTAGTTAGTTAGTTGGGACTGCTGCTAGTCACAACTCTTTGAAGCACAGAATGGCTGGAGGGAGAGATGGATGGAGTTATGTTCAACCCATGACTTTATCTTACAAGCAGCACCGGATGAATGGATGTTCAACTTACCCCCTGAACTTACTAATGCCCAACCCATTCTTTCTACCTGGAAGAGAAGTAGAGTCTGAGTATGGATAGAATGCTATGAACCCTTCTCTTAGATGCTGGTATCAGAACGGGTTCAGACTACCTTATTACCCTTATCCCTCTTAGCTTATGTGTTTACGAACTACCTTGTATATCTTACGCGCAACTGACATGAAGCGTTTAGCAGATATCGTCATGAATAACCCTTCTATTACAAGCTTGGTATCAGGAACAGATCACTTCGTTCCTCATACCCTTTCTCTTAACTACCCCACACGTAAAAACATTGAACAGAGAAAGCTCCAGAACTTATTATATCCTTCTAATATCCCTTACTTAAGTGTTTACTAACTACCCGATACTACCCTATATCGGATTAATGAAGCACTTAGGCAAGGGACGGTATCGCTATAGACCCGAACAGAGTTCATAGCATGGCTGGCATGAAACCAACCTTCCCTTTCCCCCTCCACCTTCATGAAGCGTTGAACAGGTATCGCTAGGAACCCGAGCAGAGGCAATGGAATGGCAGAGCAAACAGAGCATGATACCACCTGGCCCCCCTTATGGGACGTGTGGAACACTGGAAGAGCTATACGCCCTAGACACACTTCCCTGAATGAATGAAGGAAGAAGCGTTGAAGATGTATCGCTATCAACCAGATTGATGAATAGCATAGGCATAGCAGAGCATGATACGATCATACCCCCGAGTACCCGTTCCCCTTTCCACCATATGAACTACATTCCCTAGAACCACTTACCTTACTCCATTAAGCATTGAAGAAGTAGCACTATCAACCCTTTTCCTTCTCTTACGATGCTGCTATTCTGATCCGGTCCTTCTAAGAGAAGTAATAATAGCAGTAGTTCCTAAACAAGAAATTCCTCAAGTGGTCTAGTTTGAACAGGTCTAGTGATTAGGTGGCAGGCAGTAAACTAAAGACAGGTAGGTTGATTCCTAGAATGGAGTAGATTCTAATTTCTGAATTGTATCAGCAAGGCTCGGCCGTATCAATAGTTCATACGTGGTACCCAGCCCAGCAGCATATTAAAGCAAATGTGATTCCAGAAATGAAATATACATAATCTAAAATCTAATAAAACAAAAAAAAGGCGTATAAGAACATAAGTGGGTACACGGTGATGGTGATACGTGCGTGTTGGGGCTACAGGAAGGGTAAGGTAGTGGGATCCCGTTCCTTCTAAGATAAGGGTAATGAAATGGGAAGGGCATAACTCCATCTCCTAGGATTTCGGCAGTAATCAAGAGTCAAGGGGTTGGTGGATCCAGTCAGTCCTTCTAATAGAAGATAAGAGCAGTCAGTCCCCACTAAACAATTCATGAAGCAAGTGATATAAGGCTAACAGGTCTAGGTAGTAGGATTGGAGGGGTAGTTAGTAACAGTCAAGGTAAAGGGAAGATAGGGTCAAGGGTTAATATCCTAGCGGAAGCTATAGGTGGGATGGGTAGAGTATAGATAAAAGAGCAAGGTAGGCTTAATAAAGTAAATAGTAAAGGGTCTCCTAGCAAACGGATTCATTCATCCAAGTGGTATAGGGAAATAGGGTCGGATAGGTGGGCAGGTATTATCACATAAGTAAGGGATAAGGGTAAGGGTGAGACACGTTTAGTGCCGGTCTTTATAAGAGGGTTCCTAGCGATATCTCCAAAGCGCCTCATTCAGTAAGTGGTCTAGGTGAACATGTCTAGGTATTAAGGTGAGGCAGGGCGGAACGGAAACACAGAAGTAAGTAAGGGTAAAGGTTCATAGCGTGTCTACCCACTAAGTTCCTTGCCTCAAGCAGGTGTTATCGAACGCTGGTGAATGTTGTTTGAAGCCCGTGACCAATACCTACCAATGCTCTTATGTTGAAGCCGGCCATCAATACATTAATGCTCTCTCCATAGACAGAAGGAAGGACACTGCCGGTACTAGCTGACCTATGGTGGAGCTATGCCGCCCTAAGGAAGGACACTGCCGGTACTAGCTGACCTTATAAAATGCAGACTGCCTGCCTTAAGCCGTTGAGGTCAAGCCAGAAGGGAGGGTAGAGGATAAATGAGCCAACCTACCTCGATTTAGCTGCTCTTAGCTTAGCGTTAAGAGAGAGCATAGTACCCAGTTAATAGCTTTATCATGGCTAAAGGAACTGAACGGTACAGAACACTGTTACTACAGAGACTTACTTAGGGATAGGATAGGGATTTTTCACTTGCTGCCTTGAGTCCCTGGTAAAAAGATCGTTTCTACACTTACAGCATGAGGACGTGGGAGACCCTTCCGTTACTTGCTCGAGTCCGTGGGGGTGGTTAGGGAGTGGGGGTTTATGAACAGCCGACCGATAATGCCCTCCGGGTGCGAACAAACAAACAAAGCGGGATCTGCTAATCAAACTATACCTAGAGCAGAGCGCTAATAAGAAAATAGCCTTACCTGGATAGAGCGAAAGCAAATGGTTTGTTGGTTGGTTGGATCGCTACCTCTTGCCTCATTAGGGGTAATAAGCACCAACGCTCCTTGTTGGCCTATACTGGCCTCCTTGTTGGTGAATAAGAGCTACCGCTACAGAACTTACAGAGCCAGCTGCACCTTACGGATCTATGGGACTCGGAGCTGATACTGACCGATCACTTTTACTCATCGAACCTTCATGGCACAATTTCAAGGTGAGGGGGCATCTCGATCCTCGACCTTCGATCTTGACCAAAGTGAGGGTGAGCGATTTAGCGATTTAGAAAGCCAGCTCTAAAGCCAGCCAGAATTCGATTGATTTATTCGTGCTGTGGTCCAACTGATTCGAATTGAGACTTATTCCGTGCCGGATCAATGCGCTTAAGTGGGTTCTAACTGGTATTGTTGTTTTGTCCTTCGCCTCTATGGGGATGGTCCTTTCGGTCTCAGCCTAGCCCGAGTTAGGTGGGGCTGGGAGGTGGCGGCTGGAGGGTAAGCGGGGCGGCAGGTGTGGCCCGGGACTAGCTAAGAGCGCGCTCATAACTTACACGGCACATATGTATCAGGCAGAGCGCACACAGAGTGCACGAATAGGTAACACCGCACATCGGTGGCAGGGGCATGTCGCACGTTTAGTCAAGGGTTTTCTTATGTGAAAGGATAAGGCTTATCATTTTCATCGTTTGTAGGTGGAACGTCTGCATCTGGAGACGAAAAAGCCTTAGGATCGTTCGGGAACCCATTTGCATTAGATACCTTTGCTGTCGTGGGAATCTTTGCATCAGGATTCTAGTCTAAAAAACCATTTGTATTGGATGCCTAAGGGGCGTGGGGACCTTTGCATCAGGATTGTTTTGGGTACCATTTGCATTGGGATCAGGTGTGGGTTGGTTGCCTTGTGATCTATCTGGAGAGATCTTTGCATCAGGCTTGTGTGGCGGAGCATCTGTATTGGGGTTAGGCTTAAGGGTGGCTTAGTCTCTTGTGTGGAGGAGCAAGTGTGAGGGCGTTATCCTAGTTAGTGGGCTACGATACAGAGCATTTTACTTTTTAGCTGTTGGAGGAGCAGGTTCACCCTTAGCTATGGCCAATAAATGCGTTAGTGGTTCCACGGGGTTGGTGGTCTTAAGGTAGAACCGAAAGTGCCGAAGTTGCGCACATTATTTGTTCGTGCTACCAGTGCAACTCCCAACAACTGGCTTATGGGGGTGGTGCCTCGAGCTGTGGCTAGCCGAAAGTGAAAAGGCTGGCTGCAAAAAGCAATAGCTACCCCTTTAATTTCTACGGATCGTACACGAACCCTAATCCGATTTGTTTTTTGTTCGTTTCTAATATGCGTGCGCATACTAGGCTGCCTTTATTTCTAAGTGTTGGTAATATATTGGGAGAAGTGGTTTCGGTTCCTATCTCACCCACTCCTGTGTGGTAGTTGATGCCCCTTAATCTGTGGGATCCGTTGTCTGCTAGGAAACCCGATAAACTCCACTGCGAAGTGCTTCAAGATTTCAATCAGTGTCCCTCTCCTCTTGTCTTCCGTCTCTGCGCGAGTGAGCGATCGATTGATACCCAAAAGGGAAAAGGTCTCCCCAGTGATTGATTGTAAAGGAGGAAGGGGCAGGGGGAAGGTTCATCACGTACATTGGGTTCCATACAATTACTACGCGGCGGTTCCACTCCAACTCCAATAAATGGACCGCTCGGGTGGGTGGGCTAAGTAGAGGGGCGTGATGGTGCTCGAGGGAACCTAAGGGTGGTGAGGCACATCACGTTAAGGAGGAGAACGAATAAAGCAATAATAAATAAATAAATAGCTCAATTGTGGAGGGACGGAGTCACTCACTCATTCATATGGGTGAGGGATTTATCGCTTATCCATCATATGGGTGAGGGTGAGCCTGCCGAACTCTCGATAATAGGCCGCCATCGACGTGCGAGGATAGGCCCGGTAGGGTGAGGTAACGAACTCTCGACACAAGGCCCGTTAGGGTGAGGGTGAGCTTGCCAAACTCTCGACAACGGAGAGGTAACGTGGGAGGGTGAGCTTGCCGAACTCTCGACAACGGAGAGGAGACGAGCAACTCTCTTTTGGGGGAGGGGGTGAGGGTGAGCCTGCCGAACTCTTGACAACCGGAGAGGTTACGAACGATGGCGGATCCCGACCAAAGGAGGGGGAGGGGCCCCAAAAGCCGCCATCAACTTGAAGAACTATAAGGCCACCATCGACTCAGCCGAGGTTACGAGGTTGAGGCCGCCATCGACTCACTATTCATATGGTGAGGCCCGGAGGGATTTATTGCTCACCTGACCTAAGAAAGGTGAGGCCCGGAGGGTGAGGGTGAGCTTGCCGAACTCTCGACAACGGAGAGGTAACGTGGGAGGGTGAGCTTGCCGAACTCTCAACAACGGAGAGGAGACGAGCAACTCTCTTTTGGGGGAGGGGGTGAGGGTGAGCCTGCCAAACTCTCGACAACCGGAGAGGTTACGAACGATGGCGGCTCCCGACCAAAGGAGGGGGAGGGGCCCCAAAAGCCGCCATCAACTTGAAGAACTAAAAGAAGAGGGACTCGACTGAGGTTACGAGGTCGAGGCCCGGTAGGCCCGGTAGGGACTCACTATTCATAGCGACCTATGCTCGGGTCTTCGCCGAATAGGATTTCGCTGGGTGGGTGGGTAAATAGATTAGATCTCGATGGCGGCGTGGCCTTTTGATCGAGTGTGCTAACGCACCCATCAATCGATCAATCACGAAGGACCTTGTCCTCTCCCTAACGGTCGAGCCTACTTGCGCATCCTTTCCCTTTGGTCAAGCCTGCTTACGCATCCTTGTATGTGATTCCAGTCATTCTTTATATATGTAATTACGTAATGACTCGATAGCGGTAATTTGATATATGTCTGCCGAGCAGCCGATTCTGCTTCATATTAGAGCCATTAGAGACGCTTTAGCAGATCATGCATATATTGTATATGTAATTACGCTTTATCGAATCCAATCACCATACTTATCTGTTTGTTCCCCCACCCAGCAGCACTTCAATGTTCAATGGCGGAGGTTAGTGAAGGACCGGTAGGGGCTCACTATTCCTATGGTGAGGTTTCCCTCCTATTCTTGCATATTACCTCTCCCTTTAGTCGAGAGTTCGGCAGGCTCACCCTTGGCGGAGGTTTGATGCTTTGGCCCTTGCCCGATGCGGACAAGCGAGTTCCTACGAGATTAGCCATTTGACCGTGGCGAAGGTTTTGGAATATTGAGCAACGAATGAATGCATAATTACATATATAAAGAATGAATGCATAATTACATATATAAAGAATGAATGCATAATTACATATATAATATATGCATTTTCTGGTGTAATGTAATATATAATTCATTACGTAATTACGTATATAATGAGTGACTAGGCCAATATCACCCCTCCCCTTGCCCATAATGAATTACAGAAAAGGACAAGTCCTGAGTGATTGATCGATTGATGGGAATTTGGTACTTTCGATCAATTATTTGATCCATTATTCTTGAGCGTAATTACATATATAAGAAAGAAAGCGTAATAGCTCCTCAGATCTTTAGGGGAATAAAAAAAGGGTGAGCAAGCGAACTCTCGACCAACGGGAGAGGTACGAAGTCGCTTGTCCGCATCGGGCAAGGAACGTAGTCGCTTGCTCGACAAAAGGAGAGCAAGGGTGAGTAAGCGAACTCTCGACCGGCCCCCCACCAAATAAGTCAATTAGGGGACCTTCTAGCAATTTGAAGGGAATAAATATAAGTAATAAGAGTTATTAGGAATGAAAAGAGAAGGAACGAGGAAAGAAGAAGCGACTGATGAGTGAGTGGGAGCGCTACGAAGAGCATAGAGCTATAGTTTTGAATAAACACCTCTAATATGATGAGAAAACCCAAGCACTTGGGAAAAATGACGGAGCAGGATCACGTAGAGCAACAAGTTATTGCGGACAGGAGTTTAAGATCCATGAACTTTGTACAAAGCATCCCGGAGGAATATGAGCAATCGGAGGGGAAAAGAAATAGGGAGAAGAACAAAGATTTCGTCCATTCCCCACCAATCCACAATAATACCTCTGTAACCGCGACGGATGATAAGGGTAATAAAAAAACTGGGGCCTCCGCGGGTTGCTTGGAGGAAATGAAAGGGGGGTCTCGTCGCTCGACCAAGTATGCTGCTGAAGCAACTGCAGAACATGTCGGGCGATCCGCAAAAAAGAGAGGGAAGCCAGTTGTAGTGAGAGTGAAAGGATCTACCTATCTCGGGAAAAAGAAAGCAGTGATCCCGAGCTCTCGAAAAGGAGTAGGGAGAAAATCTCTCATTATGTACATCCACGATGTAACCCAACTTTCACATAACGGATGCCGACTCCCCAGGAAACGTCGTGTTTAAATCTCATCATAAATTGATTAAGTTCTCCATTTACTTCTACCTATTATTCTTACTCACTCAAATTGAAGAATTCATTGCTCGACTAACAGGCCCGTAGGGACGGAGTCACTCACTATTCATATGGTGAGGGTGAGCTTGCCGAACTCTCGAGCCTGGGCCGCCATCGATTTATCGCTCACCTTCCCCAAAGAAGTGAGGGACTCGGCCGAGGTTACGAGGTCGAGGAGAGGAACTTAAACTGGTTTCTTTCTACGCGACTCAGTTCCTTTGGCCTGCCGGCCCAACCACTATCAAAGCCTCAGTTCCCAGATCAAACCGTCCCTCAGTCCTTGTTTCCCCTTTCCAGAGCCTCCGGCCGAGACCTGAGCTGGCCACCGGGAAAGACTCCTTGAGGTCAGGTAGTTGGTTAGGTCAAGGCTTACCAAATTGAATTTCGTCATCTCGCGAAACCTTCGGTCCATTGATCAGAAAGCATAATTACATATATAATATATATCACGGAATGACATATCTCAGTCTCAGGAATGAACCGTAATTACGTATATAATTGATGGCGGCCCGTTGGTCGAGCCCTCTCCTTTTAGTCGAGAGTTCGTTACCTCACCCTGCCGGGGGCATGATGGCGGCCCGTTGGTCGAGCCCTCTCCTTTTAGTCGAGAGTTCGTTACCTCACCCTGCCGGGGGCATGATGGCGGCCAGTCGAGCCATGCTTCGCATGATGGCGGCCAGTCGAGCCCTGCCGGGGGCATCCTTGAGAATATCTATAATAATGGAGATCCCTATTATATAGGATATTATTCCATTATTTCGCGCAGCGTGCCTGTTTTTCTCTCTATAACGAATTATCCTTTCCCTTTCTCTGCACTCTATGTAGTGCGATAATGACTACCTTTCTTTCTTTCTACTTGCCTTTTTTCTCTAAAGCCTTAGAACCAACTTCAATCTGTTCCTCCTTTCGCTGACGCCCCCTCTCTACTCTATAACGAACGACTAGTCCAACTAGTTCTAATTAGTAGTTCAACTTGAGTCCAACTAACCACTATCCTCTCATTCCGTAAGTTGCTGCTATCCCGTCCCGATAGTTGTTCCAGTAGTGCTTAGCCTTTGCTAAGGTCTCTCTAAGCTCTAAGTTCAGTAGTCATTGTTAGTAGCTCAACTCTAGTTATTTCTAATTAGCCTACATCTCTCCCGTCCCGCTGGGTGATTCAGGAACTGAGTGCTATTGGTAACAACTGGGCTGTTGGCTCCTCTACTTATTGCTATTGGGAACAGCTGGGATTATGATAACTGTTGAACTGTGGATGTAAGGTTCCGCTGCTCGCTGCTAGGAACTGGACTTGATTCGATAGCTTCGTGCTGGCAGTAGGTAAAGCGTAATTACATATGTAAAGAATGACCAGCAGCATCGATATTTTCTTCCTTCAATCGCATTCTCTTTCAGCAGCAAGACTAGGGAGGCGATCCATTCATTCATTCCGAAAGAATTCCCGCAATCCCAGGCAGCCCACAAGCTAGCAATATATTTGCACCAGCGAGCAATGCAAGCCAGCGATGCAAGCCATTAATCTAAGAAATCCCAGCCCCCTGCCCTTCCAGTTCTTTGTTCCAGCGCGAGCGTGCCTGCCCCGCCAGTTAATAGTTCCGCCCGCAGAGCGTGTCCCCGGGCTCTATTTCTCTATCTGTGGGCCGTAAATCGTAAAAGCATCCCGTCTCAGGTAACTAACTGGGCATCCCCGTCAAAGGTAACTAACTCACTCTTTTATTAAGGCCACCTTGTCTGATTACAGACAAGCGATATACATTCCTTTTCACTCTTTCATTTCCCATTTTGATAAACAAGGATGCGGTAAGCACGCTCGTCCCTCAAAGAGAAAGGCCACCTTAATTCCTTGAAGTGAGGGGCTTCATTTCCCACTTTTATCCACAAGGGTGCGGTAGCACGCACGCTCGTACCTCAAATAAATAGGCCAACCTTTTACTAGCGAATTGACCAATCGCTCACTAAGCCAGCCCATCCGTCCGTCCCAGCTAGCAATACCAGCAATACTAGTGAGGCTAGACATTCCCAGCAAGACCAAGTAAGTCTAACCAAGCAAGCTTCGTTGCAGCAATAGTTTGAAACGTTGTTATCAAATGCCCTTATCCATTGCTTGAATTGCCTGCCGATGATTAATCTCTCTCATTGTGGCCTACTTACATGTCGTAGAACGAAGTTTTTTTCATCAAGATGGGCCAATATCATACATCCAGTTTAGTTATGCCCACGCTTGCCTTGCTATTTAACCTACTGAAAAGTGCTTTACAGCTAGGCCCGTTAGAATGCCAGCCAGCAAGCGCTCGTCCAAGCTACCTGAATACAGTGTTGTTGTTACGGGATCGCCCCATCTTTGCCAATAAAACTTCGTTCTAGAGATTGCTTGAAAACCGATTACGACTGTTACGGGATGCACAATTTCATTATAACACTTAGTTATACGCCAGCGGGCGGGCATTGATGGACGATTGACAGACAACAACAGCTTTATGCCCTAACGGGGACGGTGTCCTCAACGGGCGGGGGTAATACCTACCTACAGCTTGTTATACCTTTCGAGCCTACCAACCAATACACTGATTAGATATTTGTTGCTTTCTTATACGTAAATACCGTATAAGAGTACAGGCACCTAGGTTCGCTATTTACTTAATCCCTGAATAGAAGCCCAAGAGCCTTGTTATAATTGCCTTAAGCCCTTGAGCATTTTAAGATCAGGTCCTCCCAGAAGCTAGTTAGTTAGTTACCGGGGATGCTTTTACATTTGAAGGAATAAAATTAGGGAAGGGGTTGTCCAGCGGATGGGAGAACGAACGAACTGTGACAGATATGCTTTTGCAATTGATTCACAGCCAACTGATTGAATACCCTAACGGGGACGAGGTACGAAGAGGGCGGGCAACCTACCTGCTACTTGTTAGATCTATCTTTTCGGGAATATCTACCAATACCCGGGACTACCAACCAATAGCCGGGAATAAACAAGAAACAGAGCAGTCACCAGGGAGGGATAGACATTGGAACGGATGAAGTCTGAGGGATTGAAATGGACGGATGCCAAGTGAGGGATTGAAAGTCGTGGACGGTCACCAGTTACGGCTTTTACGATTGAAGGAAGAAAGAAAATGACGTGGAGATTGTTTTCCGGCGGACGGGGGAACGAACTGTGACAGATATGCTTTGACGATTGAATTAAGACAATTCGGGGATATCGTTGCCCACTGGGCGGGGAACCCAGAACTTCATGACCTTGATTGATGACCTTTCTTGCTTGATATGACGACACGATGTGATCCGATAGGCCGGGTGCGGTAGGCAATCGCTCGCTCATCAATTTCTCCTGGTCCCATTTCTCTTGCTAACGAAGCTCCGAGCACGGGTCGCCTGCCTCGATTCATGCGGTTCACCACCAGTCGAGAAAGGATCGGAAAGGGGCTCCCAACTTGTTAATCTGTAGATCCTGTTAATCCGTATATAAAGGTTGGTTACCAACTAAAGGTTGATCTTCAACGGAGGGCGGGTTATAAGTCCGTTCTCGGGCGAGAAGCCAGGCTCAACCAACTCTATCCTCCCCTCGAATAAATATATATGGTAAGGCTTAATTGTAGATCGGCCATGAAGGAATGAAGTTTGTCCAGTAAGATCTCCTGTTTGATGAATTTGACCCCGCCAACGCCAAGCAGTATGTTATCTGCGTAGCGGACGTAATGGACGTAAGGAGACCGTGCTCAAATCGTATCCATCAGCATGTCCAGCTGATGGATATATATATTCATAAGAACTGGATAAAGAGGGCTTCCTTGTGGAATTCCCCTGTCTGTTCCCCCATAATGAGTCCCTTTATTATCAAGTATGTCGGCCTTGAGGAAGAAAGATATGAGATTCAGGACTTTGTCATCCTGAATGAAAGTGCCAAGATAATGCAACAAGAGATTGTGAGGAATGACATCAAAGCAACTCACGACGTCTGCATCGATGCAATAGTGGACGTTTTTCCAACTTAATACTTCCCAATAACATGTCCTGGTCCCTCTGTTTTTCCTAAAGCCGTGGGAGCTGGGCAAAAAGACTAATTCAAATATCTCATTCAAGACCATGGAGGTCGCATCCATTACTATTATGTCACGCGGATTTGGAATTGTGATGGGTCGGAACTTCCCTGGCCTACCAGGTTTGGGAATGAAAATACGGTACAAAGAGAGGAACTGGAAAGAGGCATCATTCAGAGAGTCGATTATTTGTTGACACTCTTCCTTGGTTATTTTGTACATATCCCTCCTAGTTTCTTCATTATGCTCATTATATAGGAAGGCCACTTTATTGACTATGAAGGGGAAAATACGGATAAAAATACCATTACCAGGGGGTTGAGGAAAGGAGGAAGAATAGCGAATAAAGACCAAGGAGACAACACTGCAAGCGTATACTTCGGAACCATATAATGCGGAATTGAGGAGAGTTTTTACACTCATTGGTTGGGGTGTTCTTAGGTTTTTCATACAGAGAAGTATGGGCTCGAACCAGACCCACTTAGCGAAAGAATGCTAAGAGAGACCAAATCTCTTCTCTTCAATAAAGGGACAAATAAGAAAGGAGATAAGATGGTGAGAGCCTTAAGAAGGAAGATAAGAAGGTGAGGACCAACCCAAGAAGACTAAGAGCTCCTGACCAAAGTGCCTGTGTAGTGAGAGAGAATGAGTAGACTGACTGGTCCGAATAAGCGGCAACCTACTATATATAGTGTCCGGTCCATGTCATGCAGCTCAAGGGAAGGTGAAAGGTAAGGTTCAAGGTCATGCCTCACCTTAGGTAGTGAGGTAGTCAGTTAAGAAGGAAGGAGAGTAGGGCTCAGTCATTCATATGGGTTAGGAAGGAGCACTAGATCTATTAGACTCCCTCACTCCTGGGATTGAAGTGTATGTCTGGTTGAGCGGGTACCTAGAAGTCATAAGGTACGGTCATCTCTCTTAGATTATTTTTTAACACAGACTGAGTGAGCCCCAGTCGCAGTAGATCCATACCTCTATCCTACGACGCCTTCCCCGTGGCTCTCCTCCGCCCACCGCTCGGCACTGTGCGTGTGAACTTGAAAGAAAATCCCCCAATCCCATCCAATTAGGATAAGTTAACATAGGTTCGAGGGAAGGACAAGCCATCACCTCTACGTCCTATCGGACTGGGGGCACCCTCCCATCCATTCATCGTGATGGAACGGGCCGAAAGCATCAGGACATACGATACCCTATTAGGGGCGCAAGATCACCCCAGTCCCGACCGTGAATCAGAAGGGTCGGCGGGGCAATCTCCGACAGCAAGAGAAAACCTCTTATATATCATTCATCTCATAAGCAGAGGAGATGTCTCGACGCGGTGTAGTTCCATGAGGAACGGAGCCGGCCAGGATCATCCATCAATCTAAAAATTATAGAATAAATAAATATCACAATACCAAGATTTCTATCCTGCAGGCGATTGATCACTCCCAATTGTCATCCGTTCCATCAGATCCCAAATTCTATAATTACGGCTATCCCTTCGAAACGACCGATTATAAGTGCCAGATTGATGATAACTCTGATCCCTTATTCCTCCAGTACTGTGATAAGGGGTCCCTAGTCGAGCTAGACTTATGCCTACCTTAGAGGCTGTGGCAGTCATCTGGATAGCTGTTCCAGGGGCCTTCCAAGCTGCCTGTGTTTGAGAGGAGTGGAGAGGGAGGTTCGAATTAGGAGGATCCGTCAAGATAAGGATGTTCAGATGAGGAGGATCAATCAAGCGGGGGAGGAGAAGCAATAGTTCTGGATAGTGTACGAGAATCTACAAGGTGTTATGGATCTCCGGGTTAAGTTATAGAGTGATGTTATCATGCTATAGTGCCCTTGAGGGGGAGGTTAGGGCTTTTGGTGAAGTTCCCACTTGGTGTGTTGGCTCGAGTAGTCCCAGATGGGCTTGGTAAGCTTGGTGGTCTAGGCTTATAGCTTCTTATGGGCTTGGCTTAAGGCTCAAGGCTCATGGCGTAAGGTGAATGTGGTTCGTTTAGCCCCTCCCTGAAGTCCCTTCCTTCCTTTGTGTATGATCCTCGAAATGTATATCGACGTATGTTTCAAGCTGTTGTAAATCCTCCTTCTTGTTGTGATGGTATCGCTAGTGGTGCTTCAATAACAGGGTCGATGATTTGGCCCCCCCGTACCGTAGTGGTTGGGTGGATGTGGTATGTAGTGATGGTGACTCGGGTATGGATGTGATGTTTAATGGGGTATCATGTGATGGGGAACCTTCTCTCTCGGGTCTGTTGAACGGGGTCTGGTGAACAATGTTTTTTGTTATCCTGTGATGGGGGCCTTCTCTTTGGGCGGTAAGGACTTTTCCTCTATCATCGTCTGGTGCCACCTTGTATCAATCGATATGCTCATCTGGTGGTAACAACTTGTATCAATTTCTTATGGTGGGGAACATGGAACGTTGAAAGGCTCGTGGCTTAAGGCTCATGGCTTAGTGGTCTAGGCTTCTGGTTCAAGGTTCAAGGTGAACTGGTGTTTCCAGACTCACTGTGCGAAGTTGGGGTGGTTGCAATGGTTGGTTCGGTTGGCTCTGATATGGAGAAGACTCATCCTACTCCTCATCAATCAATCGCTCAATCACTTGGATGAACACGGCTACCTCCCCACCCCTCACATTCGAGCCATTTGTTTCTTTTCCTAGTCAGCCTGTTCGTTGTTTTAAGTGTTAGATTACTGCTTGTGTGATAGTACTGCTTATTTCACCTTCCAACTTATCACTTGACTGCTTCTATCCCTCTCTTCTCATACTTCATTTATTCTATCTACTTTACTTTATATTCTTCCAGGTTACAGTCTTCTCTCGGAAGGGGTATTCTCGTGCAAAGGGTATCATCGATCCCGCGGGTTCTTGGCTTAGGCCCGTGAAATAGAATAGGTGGGGACGAGGTGATGATGATCACACTTTTTTCTATAGGGCAGTCAATGAAAGAATAACTATGAAATAAAAGCTAGCTCCTCTATCCATTCTGCTCCTAGTCGTTTTTATCCGTGTGCCGTTTTTGTAGATTTGTTTCTTCTGTCTCTATCTGGTGACAATAGAGAAAATGCATGCTTCAAATGTGGTTTTCAACACGTGTAGCGAAGTGGTGGAGTTTATGTTCGTCAAAGTGATCTGAGAATGCTCATCATGCTCGTTTGAATTGCTCCTAATTGACCTTGCTGTTAATAGGTTTAAAGTAAGTAAAGTCTAGATTACAGTGTAGATTGACCAAGTGTAGATTATGTCCGAGTGCTGCTCCTTATTGCCTTGCTTTTACTAGCTGATGATCAAAGAGAAATTCCATGCTGCGTAAGATGCTGCTGCTCCTTGTAGGAATCTGTTGGTTTTCAACACGTGCAGAAGAGAGTGAAATCGGTGTTTTCACCCGAAGTTATCTTAGGGATGAGAGGGAAATTCTGTTATGCACCCGTAGCTAATTCGAGTATCGAAAACCCTGTCCCCTTTTAGTGAAATTCAAGCCTGGCCCTGAGAAATAGTTGCAGCAGGGCCTCCTCGTACCGGGGCCTGGAACTCATGGCCTGGTTCAACTAATACATAGGTTAGTCTTACAATCTAAAGTAGAACTCCCTTCCTCGTCTTACTTCCTGAGAGCATACCTGTGATCGGGTAATAGGAATTGGGGTGGGGCAATGAAAATGTGTAGCTAAAATGTGTTTTTGGACTAATGGTTGATCAAGTAAAGTTAGAAAGAGTCAAGAGTTTAGCAGTAAATATATAAAGAGTTTTTAAAAGCAGTAGATAAGTGAAAGGAGCAGTTATTTGCTGACCTTAAGGAGGATAAGAGAACCTATAGTTTGACTAAATATATAATTCCTCCTACTGATCTCATACTGAATAGAGAAGACTAATAAATCTAAAGAGTGACTAGATAAGTCTTGACTAAGACTATCTATCTCCTAAAGATACTTTATAGATCCGTAACTTTCAACTACTTAACCAACAAAAGAGTTATTTCTCTTACTATTAACCACTATAAAGAGTTATTTATTTCTATTCCTCTCTAAAGCTACTTAGAATATATAAACCTTTCTAATTTCACTATAACAAGGAGTTAAGCTCCTATACTATTGATATTAAATACATATGGCAACCTTTATTTAAATAACATCATATTTCTGATTCAAACTACTGTAGTATAAGAGGAGTTCTTTTTCTGACTTTACTCATACTTTATATATCCTAACTAAAAATATAACTAAAGGATACTTAATATATTCTATTATTATTAAGCTATTATATAGGTTATATTCTTATAAAGGTCTTAGGAAGTACACACGGTTTCTAGGCTTAATTTACCACTTTACACGCGGTCGTTTGATGTGTTTTTGGTATTCCTAATGGTTATATTGATATGATATAGTAATGTTCAGTGTTTTTCTATCTTCCATCTGAGTAAATGATGCTTTCTGGTCAGCTATAATACTCCTAATGGGCTGGTTTAGGTGGGGCAGAGTTGTAAGGGTGGAGCAGTACACATGTGTAGCGTACAATGTTTCAAGTAGGTATAGCGTACAGTGATATGGTGAGTTATCTACCGAGATTTTATATATTGTCTTTCCCTCTATCGTATTTATCTAGGTAAGTTTAGAGTCAAAATGATGGGAAAATGGATAGTTATTATTTGTTTGATCCAGGTATTTATTGGGTATTTCTCTCCTTTTTAATTGAAGAATGGATGGAACTTATAAGCTGACTAATGGTAATCGGGTTCATTTATTAGAATCTGGTGGGTAAGCTACAGTCGTCAGGTAGAGTCAGCTACATTGATGGGAATGGTATTTCTTTTTGTGTGTTAGACCCGGCTCCTATTGAATCAGTGTAGATTACAGAATCTCCACCCAAGGTTCATACATAGGAATTGACCATAGTACAAGGCCAAGTTCATTTGATATCAATTCCCTACTCAAACGCCATGTTAACGCGTCAAAAATCTACGGATCTGGATTTGGGTCTAGAAGCTTTGGAACTTGAACTCAAAATGGATCGTGTTAATCTGAGTGTTAGGATCATAGCCTACTAGGTAAAGAACTACTTTTAGCCAGAACACTTGCTTGATAAAGGCGGGTTAAGATGTCACAAGAAATTCTAGGAGAGATAGATTAGCTCTAACAATACATGGATCATCTAAGCTAGTTTAAGCAATTGATTCGATCCAATAAGTAATTTAGGAAACATGGGCAAATGAAAAGTTATCGTTGCTACTATACCTTTGTTCGCTGGTGGTACCTGTCGCCTACCCTTCTCTTCTGGAAGTACTACCAATCCGGCTTGCTGGAAGACTGCTTGCTATATAGCGTTCGTTGGTAATAAGAGGTAATGATTCCCCCTCCCTTTCTTCTTATCGAAGGAATATGGGGAGACGAAGAAGGAATCTAAGCAAAGTTAGTGAACTGGCCCTTATTATTATTCTTTTTGTTTGTTCAGGAAGAATCGGCCCCTTTATTATTATTCTTATTATCGGCGGTGAGAACTAGTTCTTCCATCCAATCCTCCCTGTTCCTCTAATCCCTCCTATTGATTGGTAAAACCGTGCTGTATGAAATGAACATATATGGGAAACCGCATCATATCAGTAATTTTCCTTGTTTTAGCGAGACCTCAAGATAAGATACCGTTACCTTAAGCCTGGCTAATGCGGGAGGATTGAGTACTAGATAGAACAGAGTGAGTGCTTGGACCCCACCTTCTTCTGCTATAGATAGAGATGCCATATTCCATCAGCGCAAGGAAGATCAGCCCTTCCCATTGGGAATGCTTTAAATGGGTTGGAGGGAATCATACTGGGCCCCCGCCACTATTCTTTCCGGGGGTGAGAGTTTAGCATGCTGTTGAGTGGACTCGCCCAAGATGCCCTATCTATTTCATAAAGGTACAGGGTATAGCAATAGTTATAATTGGATTCACAAGAATTCATGCTAGGTACCAATTTTCCCCACCATCCATTACATCATATTAAGACCGAAACAGGGAGCTGTTGTTACAGTGTTATAACAGTGATGTCTGGTACAAGGAAGCCCCGGATGAGGGGGGGGTTTAAATGGATCTTATCAAAATGGTAGCTTGAGAGATTGACTCAGTTGCCCCGTGAAACCAATTCTAACTGCATACAGCGAGCCTTTGGTAGCAGTAACGGTGTGCAAGTAATCAAAATGATGGTAACCATATTGTTCCAGCCATTGGAGAATAGTTGGGTTCTATATAAGCCTTCAAGGTATAGCCTTACCGAACCCATCAGATAGCCTCTCTACACTCCCCTTATTCTTATTTGGGATTCAGCGGAAATTATACCGACTATGAGTAACACCAATGATCCTCTGATACTTGTGCGATGCTAGAGGAACAGGTCTATGGTTATTGCCCTTGCACGGTAGAACTTATAACAACCTTTTCAACCGAACCCCAGATATTAATAAGAAAGTGCCGAACCATCCAGATTAAGATTTCGATGATGCAGAACTAACAAAGGCTTCAGTACAAGCAACAAAGCAATAAGCAACGGAGCCAGTATCTCCACCACCCAGATTCATATCCTCTCCTCCAGGTTCAGATCCAGATCGAGACTCAGAAGCAGTCGGAGCAGCATAAGTCAGGGGTGGAGCACCGGTAGATCTCATTTCTTCGGTTGATTGTACAGTCGAAGAAGCAGTTGAAGCACCAAATTCTGACCTTCGTGAGAAATATCCAGTTTCTACAGTTCGTGATCGAGGTGTAGAGCCTGGTCTTAGGGATCGAGATAAAGAATCTGACCTTCGTGATCGAACCGAAGATCTATACCCATAGCTAGCAAATCCAGGCAGACCAACGAGCCAGAAAGCATCACCATCTAACATCTAAGCCTAAAGCCCAGAGCCATATAAGCCAAGCTAGCCACAGCCCTAGCTATTGATTGTGCAGAGTCAGTAGATTATTCAGTTGACCAGGTTATAGATCGAGACCGAGTAGCAGGAGCAGCAGGAAGGGCAGCAAAGCCAAAAGCTAGTGATTCTGCATCAAATGAAGTGGTCCAAGTGGAAGCACCAGCAGTAGAGTCTAAGGTAAATGTGGATTCAGTTGGCCGAGTTAATTACCTTGCCCCCCTGAATGGTTCTATCTAGCCTCTCCCTAAGGACTCTTTGCGTATGATCCTCGAAATGTATCTCAACGTATAAGCTTTTGTCATTATTTATTGGTGTGATGGCTGCTCGTGAGGTGGATCGAGGAGGTCTATATCGACTCAGTATTGGTTGAAATCAATCAAATCAAATAAATCATGGCTGATAATACTCATCCTGAACCTCCACCTATAACCTCGACCCCTCGAAATCGACCACCGCTACCTCCGCCTCGAACTATACCTCGATGAAGCCTTAGCACTCGAACTATACCCTATACCCTATACCCTTGACCTCGAACTCCGACGATATGGAACTCTTCCTAGAACCTCCAACTCACCCTACGAACTGAAGTTACTCAATTTTCTTTATAATGCGTTACTTACAATGCACCTAAAAAGAGGATCTTCGACAGACACTTTGTTGAATTAACGCTAGTAAAGTTTTTTATTTCACGCAGGATAGTATCATTCACGCTAGTTAGGTAGTGCCAGTGTTAGGTGCACCCATCATTCCCCTAGTAGCTGCTTCCTACACCCACCATTCCAAGTTCCCAACAGACGAGATATCGATTTAGCCAGGTGGCACCATACAACGAGAGGAGTCCTTACCGCCAGACGAGAGGGAAGTTCTTACCGTCAGATGAGAGAGAATAAAAGTCCTTACCGCCAGATGATAGGTAAGTCTTTACCGCCAGACAACGAGAGAAGTTCAACATCACAGGATAACCGAGTCACCTTAAACACATACCCCGAACAACACGCGCCATACCCAAAAAGAGTCCATTCACCATACCCAAGAGGGAGAAGTTCAACATCACACGATACCCAAAAGAGAAGTCCCCTCGTCACTGGCCCAGAGAGAAGTGTAACACATCAATGGCCGAGATAAAGGAGATGCCCCTATTGAGCCACCATACCCAATATACTAAAAAGATGTTCTTACCGCCAGAGGATATACTTACCACTTTGGATAATATAAGATATAATGCAAGTTCTCTTGCCTATACCTTAACAGACCTTTTTCAAGTTGATCCGCTTATGGCTAACATCTTTAGCACCAACATTGGGGGCAGGCACACAGTTTGGGTAGACCAGATCTCAGCAAATATTCTCATTTTCCATTTTCATTTATATCAATATCGTTTTGATTCAGTCAGAGGCCCTCATCGCGGGTACTTAAATGGATTTATTATTACTAAAAATTGGCATTTCCATAAAGGTTATCTATGTTTTGTTAGGCGAGATGGATTCATTTGCTTGGCTGGGATACTCAACTGGGCGGGCTACCTGGCCTGGATACTTGGCTTGGATACTCGGCTGCTTTTATCATACACTTTGATAGCTGCTCGCTAGTCAACCGGGCTACTCGACTTGGCGGCTAATCCGCTTGGATAATCACCTTAGCTACCGGGATGGGCTCGATACTCATTGCTTAGAAGATACGGTCAGTGCTAGAACTCTTTGAAATGCATGAATTTAGCTAGAGTCATTTCAGCTAGAGTACGTCCAAGAACCTCGCTATGGTACCTGCATTTAGTTAGATAGAGTACTTTTATTTACCTACGGTTAGTCCAGCAACCTAGAGCATTTCATTCCTGCACCTAGGAATTGCCTCTTTCAGTCAGATGTACCAGGCTGCCCAGATACTTGTAATTTACACGATTTTCATTGATAGCCCCTACGTCCAGATACTTTCCTACCTGGCTTAGACCCAGTCCTACTTGCCGGTGGTTAGAGCCAGGAGCTACACGACCCTTTAGATTTGACAGGACCTTCCCTTTTACAGATACTGCATATGTTTTAAGGATGGATGGATCGATGGATGGACCACATCAATACTCCAAAGTAGATATTGAACCCATGTCCCATATGAATGAATGCATCGAGAGACGTACGTGTTGCGAGAGTTAGCTTACTTGCTAGTTGTGGGTGGGGACAGGGAAACCTAGATGTATCTTTGAATACAATTTGCATCATGGGGAAGCGATTACGAGACCGAACCTACTGAACCTGGGTGTTTCCAATGCCCTTTATATACGATTCACCTGGTGCCTGAGCTTCAGACCACAAACACTGAATGACATTCTGATATGCTCAGCGAGGTTCATTCAGGGCTTCAGGCTATTATAACAATGTTTCTGGGCTGCTGCACTTCTATTGTGAACTTGGCATACTTGGCAGATGTGGACTTGGCAGGTGCCTTACGTGTACTTGGTGGCCTTGGTGGAGTTGTACTTGGCTTGAAGTTCTGGAAGAAATCGTATAGCCACTTGTCTGTAGCATATGGTCCTCAAATGGGTGAATCATCGTATGTAACGCATCTTCATTCCTTACATTGTTCCGAGAACCGTTCAGCCAAGCTGATTCGAGTAGCCCCGGTCGAGTAGCCAAGCCAAGCCGAGTATCCCAACCGAGCAGCCCAGCAAATGAGCCCAGCCCATAAATGACAGGCAATTGGGAACGTGGCTATTCCAACTGGCTCTGATCAACCTCCTATTGGCAATGATTGGCTATAAGCAATTCCAACTGGCAATGTGCTGCTATGTGTATGGCTTATTCTCTTTTCATGGTTCATCGACGTATGTAACGCTTCGTCGTAGCATCTCCACCAGTCGAGGAGCGGAGCCCTGTGTTCTGTCAAGGTACGTTAGGTAGAACCGTGTGTTTGGTAGCGGAAGGTTCTAGGGTCGAGGTCTAGGGTCAAGGTAGAGGGCGGGCATATCTAAGTTGAAGCAAGCCCAGCCCGTGAATGCTAATCAGATAAGTGAGCCTATGCAAGGGTGGTAAATATAACAGGTGGTGGATGGCATGCACGTAAGTATAAGTAGGCTGAATAAGAGAGGACTAGTGCTTATACTGCTACTGTTACTGCTACCACTAGGAATTCTCAATCAAGTGTTATTTATTGAAGCCTGGCCTGTGAATGCTTGCTGTCTGTACGCCCACCCCACCCGTCCAACAGCTCTATTTGAAGCCTGTACAACGCTCGCTCAAGATTTGGGGCATTATAATAGCCAGAAGCCCTGAAGCATTGTGATAGGAAGGACTCTTTTAGCCCTGGAGGAAGGTAATTCCTAAAGGCCCAGGAAGGAGCCCGTCCCAGGAGCATTGTTATATGAAATAGTTCATTTCATATCGAATAATCATACTGATCTTAGCGAAGAGTCATACTGGGTAATATAATCATACTAACTGATCATAGCGAATAAGAATGATCATACTTGTTCAAGATCATGGTGGTCCTGTTCTAGGTAAGGTAAGTCATAGCGAGAATCCAACTTATCGAATCCGACTTCTCATCGTAACTCCACTTGAAGAATCTCCACTTCATATCATGCTCGTAATCATAGGGCTAACTTTGGGTAGTCGTCATAGGTAATAATCAGACTAGATATAATGGTCCCATTCTGTTGGGGTAAGACTAAGATGATGGTCCCATTGGTTTTGGGAACAAAGATACGTTGCATGGTGCTGCTCCACTATAGGAACAAACCCTGCTGCTGCCGATGAACAACCATACTCTAGCTGACGAACAAACCCTGCTGATGA
Organism: Pinus albicaulis; assembly: GCA_034641835.2. Lineage (NCBI taxonomy): Eukaryota > Viridiplantae > Streptophyta > Pinopsida > Pinales > Pinaceae > Pinus > Pinus albicaulis. The sequence goes on along the minus strand of CM076569.1, from coordinate 877,358,723 downwards.
ACTTGGGGTGTAGTTTACATTAGAATCCTAATAGTGCAGTTCCAGTTGATAAGAGATACCTGGCTTGGTTTGTCTGGTCTTTTTCTAATGGGGTTTATGAGCCTTGATGGTCCCTCCCGGCTAATCTCTAACGGGTAGGTACTTTCATAAGGACTAGGGTAGGTAATTGTCTTCCAACCGGGTAGGGACGTTCTGATTCAAATGGTAACTAATCCCGCGAAATGATAAATAAATGCATTCATTCTTATTATATGATGCACTACCGCCACTTTTGAATGACGTCAAGATCGAGTTATCTATTCCTAAGAATCAAGTCATTAAAGCATCGTATACAAAGCAACTAGCAGGAAGAAAGAATAGATCCGACTTGACCTCCACTTCCAGATCAGATCCAGTTACAGATCAAAAAGAGTAGTGATGCTTATAGACGTTGCCATTGATCTTGTTATTACTTACTTATCTACTGGTATTGTTTTCTTGGATCTTTCATAATCCTGTCTTCTCGGTTGTTACTGAATATCCTATAAAGCTCTAAAAAAGAGATGTCTTGGTCGAGCCAATTGAGGAACAAGCTAGAAAGAATCTAAAGGTAAGCATTCCACTCGAGAAAGGAACAAGTGAAGCTTGGTAAGCTGAACGATCATCACCACTTGTCAGTTTAGTGAGCCCCATGTTGAATATGGAGCCCATTTCATGATGATAGGACAGAACAAAGATTGAACCCACGGCCGGTTGTCTCTGTCTCCATTCAATTTCAACTGCTGCCAGGCCACACCCAGGTGCCCCACCATATTTCCACCATCATATCTATTCCTAATTAATCCCCACCCCAACCCTTGGTGACCACAGAGGCAGGCAGGCCAGCGGTACTTCCTTCGCACGACCTTTTTTTTAGTCTATTGCTGTTATCTACTCCCATCCTTTTATACTTCTTATAAGGGGGTTGCGCAACCAGTTACTTTGTTGGACCGCGCCTGCTACCCCACGTGGGTTACTTTTGCGGACGGACGATTGTTTATGGGGGCCTCTCTTGGCGGATTGGACGGGGACGTGATATCTGCTACCCATATGTGTGTGCGGGATCGGGCCCATCATTCATATACTGGAATCGATGCTCCTACTTCTGTCTTTGTTTCCACCGCATGCATAGACTTATTATTACCTAAAGACGCTGGATCATTTGCTGGTGAATCAACTCCTTGAGCTATAGATAGTTTCAGTTCTGGTGCTTTCACAAATGAATATAATAATGCAACTGCCCCTGTTACTGGTTGTTCTCGAAATGGGAATAGGCATAACCGCGAGGTAACTACTGATTCGGATGCTTTCTCTGCGTAGGCTCCGGCTCTATAACAAATGGAAGGGATCCTGCCCTCGAATTGAATCTGCTCGATCAACTGGATAAAGATACTGATCTTCTTGGTGGTGAAATTTCTTCTTTTACTTGGTAAACTGCAATTGCTTCTGCATCTTCTAGGACCGGATCCGAAACTGCCTACGGTTATCAATCTCGAACCGGAAGCTATGCACTTGCCTCCGCCTCTGTTTATGCTTGCTTTGTTACTAGTTACACTTCTTACTCTGCCTCTCGAGGAGAAGCATTCGTGTCCTCCACCGGTATACTATTCTCGTTGATGAGATTACCTCTCCCGGTGGTCGAGCCATGCTGTAGCATGATGGCGGCCTCCATTGTGCTTTTATTGTCGATTACGGGTGTGGCCTAACTGCCTTTTTCCAAAGTAGTTCGTGCAGCTTGCTTATATCTCATATAACTTGCTTTTTTTCCATCTGGGGTTTAGGAGTGTTCATTAGCCCTAATGGACTTGAAACCTACAGCATCTGGTCTTTCCCCTCCCATTCTGTACCCTATAGGTGCCCATGTTGGAAGTGCACCCGGGATTCGCTTTGCATCTGGCTCAATGGAAACGACTACTGCTTCCATATCAACAGATTCCGGGTCAACTGGCTTGAAAACGTACTCTTGCTCCCCAGTCAACTACGCGATCTGGATATGGGGCTGTTACGGAGTTCAGGAATGCTGCCTCCCGATCTGGGTCTAGAATGGTTCCAACTGGATCAGAAACTCTCACTAATCTAATAGTGCTTATTCCTTTGCTGATGCTATTGCTTAAGCAACTACTCGCTCGGATGCTTCCCATGCATTACCTTATTGAACCTCTGCCTTACCACCTAGTTATACTTATGCTCTTGCAGCTGTGAACAATTATTATCCTATTATGTTAGCTTTTGGATGGACCGGCTCGGAAAAGGCTTTAACAAGGAATAGGAACGGGGATGCTGGTACTGGAGTAACAAGGGATAGACATTGGTGATCATGGCGATACATTGTTACTGGTCAACTAGGGGCTATCTCTGGGCTTGGTTCTTTATCTGCTTCTAGGTATTTATCTGGAAATGGAACTACTTAAACTGCACCCGGTGCACCCGGTGCATCTCCATCTCTTTCTACTGTGGGTGCTACTTTATTGGTTAGTGTTGCTACTAGGTCTTGATCTGCCCTTGCTTCTGGTGTTACCTTAGCTTCTGGCTTATATGCTGCTGGTCCTGGGTCATTTGCTTCATCTACTGAATAAACATAGGAGTCTACTACTGCTCCTGCCTTTGCTCTTGGTGCTTCAATGCCTGGGACTGGTTCTCGACCTGGAGGATCTGCATATGGTGCTTACTCTGCTGCTGATCTTGCTACTGGATATGCTGCTAGCGATACTGGTGGATCGACTGCTGTTACAGCTGCTGCTTCTTACTCTACTGGTGGGACTGGATATGGTTCGGATGTGGAACTAACTGGATCTCGCTCTCTAACACGAAAGTCAGACTCTGGCTCTCTATCTCAAAATGGAAAGGATCGAGGTACTATCACTGCGTCTGTAGCCTTTGCGTTTGCTCTTGGTAAAGATACCTATGTTCTTGGCTCTATTACTGGTGCTGGACCGACAGGATCTCTTTTTGCTGGTGCTATATCTACTACTATCACTACTGGTGGTTCTTTTACTCTATATCGATCACGAAAAGCTCCTTCAGCTCGTTCACCTCTAGACCTAAAATCATCATATTCATCTTGATCACTATCTTGATCACTACATTAGGTGGTTTTATCTCATGTGGTGGTTAGTTCCCGTTCCCCATGTGTAGTGGTTAGTTCCCTATATGTGTCTCTATATGGATCATCCGGAACTGGATCACGAAGGTCATCATCTCGATCACTAGGTACTGGTTCATTTGCTTAATCGACAGGATCTACTTATGCTGAATCTACTGCTGTAGAGTAAACTGCATATTCCAACTGAAAAAAAACATCTGCTTCTCTTGCGACTGGTCTTGCTGCTGGTACTGCTGCTGGTAGTGGAGGTGGTGGCGGATAAACTACTGGTCCTATGTAGCTGGATTAGCTTTCTGGGTATGGGTATGTATTTTTCACTGCTTCAACGGCTGCTGAATCAACTACTGGATTAACCGAATCACCTGTTTATACTCCCTTCGCTTATAGCTTTGCTCCTTCCCCTGCCTACGCCTAGCTTAATAGGTACTAGCAGCCACCGCTGAATAGGTAATAATAGCAGGTTAGGGGTATGAGCGTTCTAGGATGATCCAACGACGAGAATGGAATTCTTCCACCGAGGTATAGGTGGAGATTTTATCTACACCGATGCTGGTCAAGAGATGGATGGTGGGCCTGGAACAGGATATGCTGCTGGTGTTGCTGGGTTAGATGCTGGTATTGGATCGACAGAAGCTGCGTAGGGTGCTTCGGGTGGATATGCTTCTGGTTTTCGATCTCGATCAGGTATAAGTGGATATTCTGTAATCTCCACTGACTGATCAACTGGAACTTCTGCTGCTGGGTGACCAACTGCCTTTACCTTAGCCGCTGGGTAAACGGGTGAAACTGAGTAGACTGGAACTAGGTAAGCTACTGGATCATTCACTGGCTCTGGATTAACTGCCTCTGGTGCCTTTGGTGTGGGAACCGGGTCAATCGCTTCTGAATCAACTGGATCACTTGCTTAATTAGCAGAATCAACAGACTCTACATTGACTGAATCTACCTCTCCTGGCGCTGGGTAAACTCAAGATGGAACTACGCGAAGGGAAGCTGGGATGGGAATAGATACTGGGCGAGATAGTGGTGGGTAAGCTACTGATAATGGGTCTCGATCTTACATTCCAGCTACCTCTGCTTCTCTTGTTACTGGTGCTGCTGCAAACAACTGCTACTGATGCTGCTAGCTCTTCTACTGCTTATGTTACTTATGCTACTGGTCTTGCTTAAACAGCTTACTCTACATCTACTGGTGTTGGGTCTACTGCTTAGTCAACCTGCTTCTACCTCGACCTCTGCCTATGCTACTAGTGCTGGATAAGCAACTGCATCTCGATCACTAAGCTTAGATCTGGACTCATACGATCAGAGTTGCTGGCTGATAAATAGCTCCCTGTACCATTAGTTCCTGACCCGGATAATAGCTCCCCGTACCTTTATTCGGTGCCGGCTCATCATAGCCTACTGTACTATCTTTAGTATCACCTAAACCTTGAGCTCCTAAACATCCATGCTCGCTTAGATAATATAATGTGCCCTAAATAATTAGTCCCCATCTGTCCAAGCAAGGAGTGAAGGTATAATCACTGGGGCCTAAACCTCTGTACGATAGTTGAGGGGCGTAAATAAGTAGGAAAACAGATAGCTAAAAGCTCGAAGAGAATCTTCAATTGGTTATAAACCAAAAAGGGACGTGGTTAGCGGCTTTGACCTTTTCACTTTCTCAACTGAGTCCGTGCTTGGAACTTAAACTTAGTCAAAGAAATCCCTTTGCAAGAGGGGATACTAGGTGATATGGTGATGAGGAAGCTCGCTTTGGATCAGCAACTGGAGAATCTGTTACTTAGTCAATTGTGTCAAGGTAAATAGTATCTAGCTCCCGAATGGGCTTGACTCCGGCTGCTCTTAGGTCTTTACCAGGGGGGTGCTAATCAAAACTGGCTCCTAGCCGGTGAATCTATTTATGGCACAGGGTCACTTTCAATAGGTTCTTATGATACAACCTAGGCTATTAGCTTTCGATCTCGATGTGCTGCGGGTGAAGCAACTATTTGTGTCTTTTCCTTCATTGCAGGTGGTCTTAGTGCATCTACTGATTGGTAAGGCTAAGATGCTAGCTTAGATGCGTATGGTAAATCACTAATTAGATAAAAAGCTTCAACTGCTAGTGCCTCCGCTGGATCATTCCATTTAGAATGTTATAATAGAATGAGGCATTGAATTGTTCCCCTTTGGAGTTGCGCTCTAATTGGCTTTCCTTGAACAAGGCTATGGCAAACGAGGCTATGATCCTTAAGCTTTGTATTTCTCTGAAGGGGCAGAGGTAGCATATTGAGATGCGGATCTAGTCACCAAGCGCGAATATTTAGTTTCATGCCCAGATTCATATGCAAAGGTGAAGATACCTAGAGCAAAGCTAGGAGAGGCAGATCCGGTTCCAGGTACAGTCTAAGTTTGAGATCGAACGGATTTTCCATTAGCACCATCCATAGTGGCATGTGTCCGAGTTGATCCAGTGAAAGAAGCGGTTTACCCAAGTAATTGCTCCCGCAGCAGTCGTTTCAACAGTTGTGTTTACCTAGAACCAGATATAATGGCGGAAAAGGCAGTACCATCAAATCCAGTTGGATACAGGGTCTGGCAGACGTAGAGGTATATATGCTATAAGAAAAAGATATTGGTTCCTTCCTGCCTAAGTGGTGTTATTACAAGAGTGAACTGCGCTACAAAGGCAAGTAAAGTAGATGTTTTGAACCTTGGATTTTTCTTTCTAGTAGGATCAGAGTCTCCCGGTAAGTATTCACCATTCTAAGGAACTTGTATTCAGATCGATCCGGTCAATGGTAGTAGGTGTCTCTTTACTATCTTGTCAATGTTTAAGCTTGTCCGCCACATAGCGCAAATTGTAATCTCAATTGGGCCTACAACGCGGGCATTTATGGACATAAATCATCGATTTAACGACCGTATATGCCACAGCTCACACCCAAATCATGAAGTTTGGAACTGCAGATGACTACCACTGAATGAAATCTAAGTATCCTTGTCGGCGTAACGGTGGATCAACAGAGGGGAGGACTAAGCATGTAGTTCCGAGCTGAGCAGTTGCTTTTTCTACCGATTCATCCATTAACTAGGTCCCCGATCCCTATAACATAATGCAAAACGGGTTCCCTACGACTTCAGCCAACAGATTTGAGAAAGGATATCTCATAATGTTTAGCTCACAATTGTACTGTTTCAATAAGTTCGTAATATTGCTTACTCTTGCGTGTGCACTGTGGTCATTTGCTGGCTCTCCCCCGCTAGGATTAGGCTCTTGCCGAGTACAATTATTATATATGTAATTACGCTTAGATCTTTCTGACTTGTCTGTGTGGATTGTGGAGGAAGAAGCGTGAAGTTGGCTCGGCTGACCTGTGTATTATTATATACGTAATTATACGAGCACTATTTACCTCGCGCAGAGAAATCAAATTGAAGCAGCAATGTAAGTAAGTTCTTTTTTCTAGGTCGGGCGAGGGTGAGGGTGGGGAGTATATCCTCGAACCTATGATGAATGGCCGGGTTGACAGAGTAGGAACATCTATAGGTCGGCCGGCACGGAACTAAGATGGTCAATCTCGTGATTCCGTCTATCGAAACAACTAAATGCTACGTTGCCCCCACCACATTCCCTTCATTGACGTGAGGGAATCCAGGGTAGCGAAAGCCTTTGAATAACACGGAACGAACTGGGAATTCATGAAGGCAGCGCCTGTTTCCCGTTTCCAGAACTATTTCAGTTTTTAGTAATGTAAAACTTGATCTATTGCGGGATTCACTTGCCGGGCCGGCTACTCCATGCGAACACGGTACAAAAACATGTATAGTAGGAGTAGTTGCTCCCGACCCGGGTTGTGAATGGCGGAAATCCAAAATCCCATTATAGTTTAAGGCTTACCAGTACTGCCCCTTCTATGACAGCACTTCTGACACTATGAGAGACCCGACCTACTAGGAACCGCTTGCCAGGTTGTCGCTATTGCTCGGCCTACGCAATGGCATTTACTTATTGATTGAGGGTTCAGGATAGAAATAAAGGAGGGTGGCCAATCAGATGAATCGAAAGATAAGGAATGGTCAAAACGTACTTGAATGGGGATAATAGGGGGGATATGGTCGAAGAATACGGTGGGTATGGGGATGTAGGAGGGCCAACGTAGAAAGTGGGAAGGCAGTGGCTGGCCCCCCCTTTCTATATAATAAGCAATGCGGGAAATCGAATTGGAAGGGAGTGGTAGTTATCTCCGGAAACAACCAGGAAGAGATGGCCGAATGGACTTGGATCGATAAGAATCAGAGGAATCGAGGGGTGGGGGTTTGATTCTCCAAAGCATTGGAGAGTTGAGTTGCCCAGCCCTACCTCCACCTCCAATTTATTCATAAAAGGGACCTTGTCAGCATGAGTAGGCCGCTTCTGATTGAGGGAAAGAGTCAACCAGCAGCCCTCTACTAATTGATGCTGCTTCCCCTTCAATAGTCATAGGGGGGGGAAATCATCTCGGAATTGATTCGGCATGGACGAGCCGCTCTTTCGATCAATTATTCGATAGCGTAATTACATATATAATTCTCTTTATTTCGTCTCTATCTAGTTACCAAAAGACAAGAGAGATATAGTGATTGACTAATGAAATTCGATTGAAACCAAGCAATCTGCCTTACCTTTCACCGGCCTCTCCGAAGAAGTCAGTCCCAGTTGTGTCCCGCTGCTCTGAAGAAGTATAAAATAAAATAGAATACTACGTGTTCATATATGATGTCGCCATGTAGATGTTAGAATTGCATATCTACGTGATACTTGCATATAGACGTTTTCAGATACTATACTTGCATGTAGTTTCACTTATGGTAGGTTTCAATTGCATGGAGAAGGTTTTCATGTGCTATACTGGCACTATGGGGGGGTGCTTAAGAATCTGCTAGTCTCTCTCTTCAACCAATCAAGACGGGATGAAACAATCTTACCCCTTACCCTTCTTACTGCCCACCGCACACAACATCACATAACACCATAACTTCATATCCCCTTCTTATACCCCTTAGTCTTTTTATTTGCTTTTATATTCGATTTCACCCTGCCTTATTAGATAAGATCTTATGCGCTTGGGTGGGGTACTAGTGTCTTTTTAAGGCTTGATTAAGGCGGCACACTATCTAGTTAGGAGGGCAAGTGACTAAGACTGAAGCTAAGGCAAGACCTTAGGGTAAGACTGAAGCTAGTCCAGTCTAGAGGCCATGGGACTATAGCGCTAAGACTAGAGCTAGTCTATTTGGGCTAATTTCCATGGAGCTTCAGACACGGAACTAAGGCTTTCACTCTATGGCTTAAGGCAATAGTGCTTTCACTCTATGGAGCTCACTGCTATGGAAAGGCTATACCTTATTCTTCGCTGTAGCTCAGGGGGCACAAGTGGAAATAAATGCTCTCTCTGACTAACTGATAATATTGGTTCTAATATGTGGGCTAAAGATAGACCAGGGAAGTTTCGTAATATAAACGAATTCTGGCAGTCTATCTAATACCTTATTAGGACAAGTACTACTGGAGCCATCCATATGTTCAGTTGATGCATATTCGATGGCTTCTATTCCGTTTGTGAACCCCGAACTTCCCGAACTTATAGCTGCAAAGTCGAGCTAGAGAGTCTCACATTGAAGACACCACGTACGAGGTCCGATGATGAGGTTACACAAGAGCTACGCATAGTGTGCTACAGGGGCCTAATCAAAGGAGCCTAATCCACTTGGAACATATTCTCGAAAACCTTATCATTATTGGTGGGTTTTGGCTATGAAAATATCATCTTTTTGGGGGCCGAGTATCCCCGGGCATTGATTACTAACAATCATCCTTACCCTCCATCCTTGGGGGACTAGCCTTTTGACCCTCAGGCTTAAACTCATCCTTGGGACCCTCTACCCTCAAACTCTATACCTCTCTCTACCAATACCCGATACTTCGAGATACCGATACTCTATATCTATCTAGACTGATAGATACCGATCTCTATCTCAATACTCTACCGATCGATACTAGAATCTCTACACCTATAGAGATATCTCTCTAAATCTCTAGAATCAATCTCTACATCGCTATATCAATATACAATACTCTTAGGTGAGTGCGGGGAGCTGGCTAGACCCAGCAAAAAAAACTGTACATATCGCTGACGCTAGCTTAAGCCATCTAACGCTTCGCTGCCTGTTCACGCTTTGCTTCGCTACGCTTTGACACGCTTACGCTCAGATTCAACCTATCCTTTCAATAATATCAGGATAGGAAATAACACTCCTCCCCGTCGGTCGTCTAGCTAGAGAGAACAGCTACTCCCCTAAACTAGAGAGAAAGTCCTCTGTCAGGTCGTCACACTGAAGCAAGTGATAAGAGTAACAGCTTGGTGTAATCTATACTAATTAGAGAAAAGTTTCATTTCATAAAGGGAACAACTATCCGTTTTCTGACACTACACAGCTTAAGACAACAGCTTGCTTGGGGCTTTCTATTTCTTAAAAGAATGGAGACTTAAATCAATGTCTCTTTTGAAATGGTACAACCATTTCTATTTCTTATTTTGAAAATAATGGTACAACAGAAATATCACATTTCATTTAATTCTCCATCGTTCCATCCATCCCTCCCTAAAGCCATCCATTCAACCTCTCCATCCGACCATCCGTCCATCCAGCCATGTCTTTGTTTTCTCAGTTCCGGCAGTTAAGTAATTCATAGGGCAGTTCCGATCCTCCGCTCCTCCGATCCGACAATTCAACTCTAACATAAAGTAAAGTAGGCAGAGTACTAACAAAGGTCTAAGTCACCCCCATGCCATTCTAATATAATAAAAAGACTGAGTGTAACCCATCCATGTTATACTACGCTACGAGTGGGAAGGTAAGGGACTGTTCTACTGGAAGGCATATGTAGAGTGAGATTCTAGGTCTCTAGGGTAAGGGAGAAACACTGATCCTATCTGGTGCTCCTAAGGTAAGGGATTTTCATACTCTACTGATCTTCCTGGTTTCATGATTAATGAATGGGTTGTACAGCCCTCCCTCCATGCCCTGCCCTATAGGGTTCCGGCATAATATAAGGGTAAGGCAATCATGCATGCATCCAATCCACCCCACCCGGTGCTTCTAAAATAAGGGGTCATAGGTTGGACAACACTAAAGTTTGTATCCTAAGAGACGTCTGAAGCTTGTCCATCAAATGAGGTTGCTTTGATAGACCACCACATAGCCATCCGGCAGTTCAACGATATCAGCTAAAGGGAAAGCCTTTCTCTTATGGGCTAATGGACTATCCCGCAATAAGGGAAGCATGGGAAGCGACTACAAGTTTTCGGCTAATGACCCCATCAATCCAATCAGGTGCTGCTTCTAAGTTCGGATAGTTGATAGTGATAGTGTCCAAAGTTTGTTTTGTTCGGTAAGTGTAACCCACTAAGGTAGAAGGTAAATATAGTGTATCCCCTCAAAGTTGTTCCTGGGTGAGACAGAATATACTAATTCTTTAGGAGGTCAACTTGCTTTTATCCATGTATTCATAAAGCCTACTTGGTGAGTTCATTGACTGAGCCTGCATCGTATAGTAAGTGCACATAATGAATTTCCCAATAATTGAACGATGAATTATTGGCAAAAATATCACAATTCACGAATCATTAGGGTCATTCGGGCATAAGTTGAACTCATTTGGTGGAGGCACTTTATAGAAATACTTGACTTAATTTGATCTATCTTTGCTGCTGAATTTCACTAATTTCATCTTATTACCAATCGGATTTCGGAATGAATTGGATTTTGGAATGAATTTCTCATGTTCTTAGTTTAGTATTGGCTGTTATGTGAATTTGGACTAACTTAGCGGCTTAACACTCGGCCTTTTACATGGCTTTAAGGAAGGTTTATACGGGTTCAAAACCCTTATTGTAGGGAGTTTCTACCACCTTAGCAACCGATTTGCAGGGGCTTTCCATTTACCCTTCCTTGGCTTAGGAGTCAGTGGTAATTCCCACCTCACAAAGTAGGGAGTTTCACTATAAGCAAAGATAGCTATGGTACATATAAAGTAGACGCAGATCGGTATCGAGACAAGGCTTAGTAGATATAGGCTATGCTAGGCAATGTACAAATGATTGGAAAAAACTAGGTTCCCTATAAGTGAAAGGTTATGAATACTACGTGTAGAAGATTGATAAGCATGTACTTGATCATTATGTAAACATCATAGCTAATCATGTCTAGTTATCCTGTTCACAGTAAGCAGCTGAATAAGGTATACCACATAGCGTAACCTAATCAACATATCATATGAGCTGTTTTCATAATTAGTAGCATCATGAAGTTCATATCACATAGATTCCAGTAATTACACTAGTTACATGCAATGAGTTACATCACCATATACGTGTAAACAGAGTAATGGAAATCAAGCTATGTAAGTGAAACATAGGATACGAGTTATCTATCCATAATAATGAGCTAGATAT